>JAVSCE010016763.1:0-409156 GCA_032199065.1 Smutsia gigantea
CCAGGTTAGAGCATGAAGCTTTGGGGTACATGATTTTAAAGTCAGGTACATTTGGGTTTGAATCTCTGCTTCCCAGCTTGAAAATGACATAATTTTAGGCATGGTAATTTATAGAACAAATTAAACAAATATTTATTGAATATCTGTTAGGTGCCAAGCAAGGTTCTGGGCCCTTGGGATAGAGTCTTTGGAGATTACAGACTAGCTGGGGGAGATAGGCAACCAAATAAATATATGGTGTGTCAAACAGGGGTGGGCAAGGGATGTGGAGGATAGAGGGTGTGAGCGATGGAGATAGTATGAGGAGGTTTGTGAAAGCTACTTTAGTGGAATGCTTGGGATGAAAGCCTGAGGAATACATTCAAGAGAGAATGGGAGGAGTGGGATCTGAGACACCACATATATTCAGCCTTTCATAGTTTTTGCAGAAGAGGAAGGCAGAGACATGCTATGGTAGCTGGAAGGGAATGTTAGGTCAAGTGAGGGTTTTATTTTAAGATTTAGCATTTTTGTGCGCTGATGTGAATGACTCAGTAGAGACGGGGAAATTGAAGATGCAGGGAGAGAGGAAACAATTGTTGAAGTAGTGTTCTTGAGCTGGCAAGAGGAATGAGATGTACCACACAAGTGGAGGGCTTGGCCTCAGCTTGGAGGCCAAGAGTTTATCCATGGCCACAGGAGGGGTGGCCAATAGGAAGGGCCTGCATAAGAATGTGTCCAGAGATGTGGTAGTGGGAGTATGTCAAAACCTTTTTCGTTTGCTCCTGAGTTTTCAGTGAAAAGGAAAGCAGACCCACCATAAAACTATTAGAAGACAACATAGGCAAAAATCTCCTGAATATAAACACAAGAAACTTTTTCCTGAATGCATATCCTCAAGCAAGGGAAAAAAAAGCAAAAATGAACACATGGGACTACATCAAGCTAAAAAGCTTCTGTACAGCAAAGGACACCATCAGCAGAACAAAAAGGCATCCTACAGTATGGGAGAATATATTTGTAAATGACATATCCAACAAGGGGTTAACATCCAAAATATATAAAGAACTCTCATGCCTCAGCAACCAAAAAGCAAATAACCTGATTAAAAAATGGGTGGAGGATATGAACAGACAATTCTCCAAAGAAGAAGTTCAGATGGCCAACAGACACATGAAAAGATGCTCCACGTCACTAATCATCAGGGAAATGCAAATTAAAACCACAATGAGATATCACCTCACACCAGTAAGGATGGCCAGCATTGAAAAGACTAAGAACAACAAATGCTGGTGAGGATGCAGAGAAAGGGGAACCCTCCTACACTGCTCATGGGAATGTAAGCTAGTTCAACCATTGTGGAAAGCAGTATGGAGTTCCTCAAAAAACTAAAAACAGAAATACCATTTGACCCAGAAATTCCACTCCTAGGAATTTACCCAAAGAATACAAATTCTCAGATTCAAAAAGACATATGCACCCCTATGTTTATTGCAGCACTATTTACAATAGCCAAGACATGGAAGCAACCTAAGTGTCCATCAGTAGATGAATGGATAAAGAAGAGGTGGTACATATACACAATGGAATATTATTCAGCCATAAGAAGAAAACAAATCCTATCATTTGCAACAACAACGTGGGTGGAGCTGGAGGGTATTATGCTCAGTGAAATAAGCCAGGTGGAGAAAGACAAGTGCCAAATGATTTCCCTCATTTGTGGAGTATAACAATGAAACAAAACTGAAAGAACAAAACAGCAGCAGACTCACAGACTCCAAGAAGGGACTAGTGGTTACCAAAGGGAAGGGATTGGGGAGAGTGGTGGGGAGGGACGAAGAAGGGGATTGAGGGGTATTATGATTGACACACATGGTGTGGGGGAGGTCACGGGGAAGACAGTGTAGCACAGAGAAGACAAGTAGTGACTCTGTGGCATCTTACTACATTTTATTGACAGTGACTGCAGTGGGGTGTGTGGGGGGGGACTCTGTAATATGGGTGAATGTAGTAACCAGGTTGTTTTTTATGTGAAACCTTCATAAGAGTGTATATCAATAATACCTTAATAAAAAAAAAAGAAAACAGAAAACAGACTCATCATCTGAGAGAGAACTTGGGGAGGGAGTGTTGGAGGTGGGAGGAGAGAGAAGAAGGTACAAACTAGTCATTTTAGGGAATAGACAAGTTGAATTGTCAGGAGGTCCTATGGAACCGTTGAGATTGGTGATCATCATTGTAAAGCTAGACCAGCTATTTTCTTTTTATGCAACATATTTCCCTTATTTTTCTACCTTTTTTTTAAAAGGTTGTAATTCTGTCATTGTGTCTGAGAAGCACTGGATATTTCTGTTTCCATGCTTCCCTCCACATCCCCCTTCACAATTTCTTTCCCTTGTTCCTCTGCCCCGGGGAAAATTAGTGGTTTTCTCTTGAATTTCCAGAACAGTTTACACACACCTTTAGTATAGCACTTTTCAATAAACTGCAATCATTTCTCTACAAGACTGCCTTCATCTTCATCCCTGCTATGCATGAATTCCTATTCCTGGCCTCTAGTACAATATCTTCATATTATAGACTTTTAGGTAAATGTCCAATGAATGGAGAAAAGAAGGAAAAGAATAAAAAGTTCTGTCTCTTATTTCCATATTTACAGTCCTTATAAGTGTCCTATTTCTGGCATTCAAAGATTAAAAAGCAAATTTCCCTCCATTTTATATCTTAGAGATGAACTAACAGTGTTTTTTCTTTGGACTATTTTAGAGATTCCATTTATTTACTGAATATTTGTTATTTTTCTTCTGGTATGTCTGAACAGTGAAGAATATTTCTTGGCACCCCTTTAACAAGACAAAGTCAAGAAAGATTTATTTTCTAACAACTGTTTCCCTTCCAGATAATGGCAAATTACATAAAACATTTCTAGGTCAACCAAGGCAACTGAGAAATTTTGACTTTGACCACGGCTGAGGCAATTTGCTGTGGAGATGGCTGGAGGCACACAGAGAGGTTCCTGAAGCCAGTTGGGGGGCTGTAATTGATTTCAGATGTGCTCTGAGTAACACTAAAGATAAATGTCCCAGAGGTAGATTATTGGAGAGCTCTTTTGCTGTTTCTAATAAAATTTTCTTAAAAATTCCAAGTTTTTTTTCTACAGATGCATATAATAATTCTACCATGAATTAGCAGGCCTTAATGAAAACACGTTTGTTAATAATTTTCCATTTCCCCCAGTTATGAAAGGAATTCATGTTCATGGTGGAAAAATTGAAAATTACAGATAACTATAAAGAGCAAAATAGTATCACTAGATAGTTACATACATGTGTTTATCTAGCTGAGATTATACAGTATATAGTTTGTATATTAATTTTTCTGTGATATATCCTCAGCCTTTGTTCTCATCATCACAATTTTTAAAAAATATGAATTCAGTATCATTAGTCTTACAATATTGTGTAATTATTTTTTTCAGTTTTCCATGTAACCTTGGGAATTCATAGATGTGTTTGGGTGCCACCACAGGGCCTGGGGGAAGCAGGAATTGGGAGGGAGGCCATTGAGTTGGTCAAGGTCCAGGCTTCCCTTCTACTTTACAAACAAAACAGCTCCACATTTAACAGATTTTTATTTTGGGCTTCTGTACAAATTTCTCTTGAAGAAGGGTTCCCAAGCATATCCAAATTTGAAACAGATTATTGGTGAGCCATCATTTATTTAAGTATTTCATATTTGTTGCATATTCATTTTTTCTGTAGTTTAGGTAATATTACAGACAACTTTGTACATACACACACATATATAATTATATAATGTAAATACATCAAATATAATTATATGTGAAAATATAAATATGCAAATAAATATATACTATGTATTTTAAATTTATAAAATATACAAGTATATAATTATTTCTGTGGGATGTATAAGTGTATACATAGATAACTCTTATATTGCTCGATAAATGTGGCCTGAAGAATGGTTGTGCATC
This sequence comes from Smutsia gigantea, assembly GCA_032199065.1. Lineage (NCBI taxonomy): Eukaryota > Metazoa > Chordata > Mammalia > Pholidota > Manidae > Smutsia > Smutsia gigantea. The sequence continues at coordinate 3,974 of JAVSCE010016763.1, forward strand.
TTCACCTCCTAACAGCGTACAAAAGGACCTGTGTCCTTGTACGCAGATTACCTTTTCTTGGTGTTATTTTCCATTTTCTGATTGGAAAACTGATGTGTTCATCAGTTATTTTAGCAAGCAGTTCTTTCATTATGGTGAGGTTAAACTTTTATTCACATGATTACAAGTGATATTTTCTTACGTGAATTTTCTTTGCTAATATTTTTATTGGAGCATTGGTGTTTTTCCAATGGATTTTAAGACTTGTAATATGTTTTGTGTATTAAGGGTATCAACCTTTTTCTTACATGTGGCTCTTTTTCCAGTTTGTCATTGGAGTGTTACGATTTCATTTAATATATTTTGCGGAGTCTAATTTATCAGTTATGCTTTAGAAATCTTTCCATGGTCTTTAGACTTGGAAAATCTCTTTCCATTTACCTGGACATTCATGTATTTCTGATAATCAAATGGTTTCATTAAAAAATTAACATTAATTTGTAAGAATTTGGGGTTAAGTTTTGTTTTGAATTTATAATAATTAATTTTTTATGTATACTTATTTTTAATAAAATGGAGATCATATTGAATATATAATTTTATATCCAGCTTTTTTTTTCTTTTTTGGTATCGTTAATGCACAATCACTTGAACAACATTATGGTTACTAGACCCCCTATTATCAAGTCCCCCACATACCCCATTACAGTCACTGTCCATCAGCATAGTAAGATGCTATAAAATCATTACTTGTCTTCTCTGTAAATACTGCCTTTCCCATGTCCCCCCACCCCGCTACATTATGTGTGCTAATCGTAATGCCCCTTTTCCCCCTTATCCCTCCCTTCCCACCCATCCTCCCCAGTCCCTTTCCCTTTGGTAACTGTTAGTCCATTCTTGGGTTCTGTGGGTCTGCTGCTGTTTTGTTCCTTCAGTTTTTTTCTTTGTTCTTATACTCCACAGATGAGTGAAATCATATGATACTTGTCTTTCTCTGCCTGGTTTATTTCACTGAGCATAATACCCTCTAGCTCCATCCATGTTGTTGCAAATGGTAGAATTTGTTTTCTTCTTATGGCTGAATAATATTCCATTGTGTATATGTACCACATCTTCTTTATCCATTCATCTACTGATGGACACTTAGGTTCCTTCCATTTCTTGGCTATTGTAAATAGTGCTGCGATAAACATAGGGGTGCATATGCCTTTTTCAAACTGGGCTGCTGCATTCTTAGGGTAAATTCCTAGGAGTGGAATTCCTGGGTCAAATCATTATAATAATTAATTTTTATATTATTTTTTGAATAATCCATACTAGCCTTATTGGATTATTAATGCATGAGGATGCAATTGATTTTACTATTGATCTTTTATACAATTTAGTTAAACTGTATTGTTTGTTCTGGGAGTTTATTTGAAGAGTTTTTTGGAGTTTTTAAATGTTAAGAAATTTCAGGAAATAATCATTTTTTGTTTCTTCCTCTCCAAACTGTGTGCCACTTATCTTTTCTTATTTCCCTACTCCTCTGGCTAGGGTGTGTGGCACAATGTTGAACAGAAGTATTGATAGTGGGTATCCTTATCATGTTCCTGTCTTCAGACAAATGCTCTAACTTCTCCGTACTCAAGGTGATTGTTATAGACTTTCAGTGGATTCTGTTTATCAGGTTAAGGAACTTCACTTTTATTTTTATTAAGAGTTCTTTAAAATCATGTATTTTTTTAAATAATAAAAATTATTTCCCTCACCCTTTAAAATGTTCATGTTTTTCTTATTTTATTTTGTTCCTGTAATTGAATTACACTAAGTTTTCAGATGTGAACCCATCTGAAATTGGGCACCATGCATTATATATTTAATCCATTGCTAGATTCAATTTGATAATATTTTAGGTACTTTTAAATCTGTATTAAAAAAAAAAGACCAGCTTATTCTCCTTCCTTATAGTACTTCAGTATGCCTTTGGAAGCGAGATTATATAAGCATTATAAAGTGAGTGGGAGAACATTACTTATTTTTCTATTCTCTGGAAAAGAATATTTGGTAGAATTTGTCTGCAAAGCCAACTGGGCATGAATGTGCACAGGTGCACAAGTACATCATAATAACAAACTTTACTCTGGTAGGTTGTCTGCAGAGGTGAACATGAGCAATGGGGTGAGAGGATCCCATCCCCGTTTACATGTGAAACTCCTCCAGTAGACAGAGTCTATTTACCTTTTTTTGAACCTGGGTCAGTGTGCCTTGTTTTGGCCAATGGAATGCAGGTATTGGTGTGCTGTGCTAATTGTGGGCCTTTAAAGACAGGGCAGCTTCTGTTTTGGTTCTCTTGAGATAAGCCACTGTGTAAAGAAACTCATGCTAGATTATTGACAGATGAGAGTCTACCGAATGAGAAAGAGAGACAGAGAGAGAGAGATCCTGCCAGTCTCAGACCAGCCCTGCCACCTCTGGTGAAGCACTGGATGCATGATCAAAGCCAGCTTGGAACCTCCAGCTCCAGCTGAGCTTCTGGTCAATACATGAGGGAGAACTACCAAAATTTCAGAATCATGAGAAACAATGAATGATTTTTATACTAAATTCAATTGTTATATTTTGGTCTGTTGCTGTCTCTTATCATTTAGTATGATTGATATCAATTGAGTTTTTTCTGCCCATCTCTCACTTTGTTCTTAATATTGCTTCATTACATATTTTAATCTGGTACTGCAAGTCCTCCTTCTTATTCTTGTTTTTCAAAATATTGTCAACTCTTACCATCTGGTTTTTCTTTCAGGTGAACTTAAGAATATTTTTTTCTATTTCCTAAACCCTTTGGAATTTTCATTAGAATAGCATTAAATTTATGAATTATTTAGGGAAGAACATTTGCATGATTATCTTGACAATATAAATCATGATTTGTCTTTCCATTATCTGCAAATATTTTTATATCTCTTAGTCATTTTTGTAGTCTTTGCACATTTTATTTACTCCTTCATTACACATTCATCCATTATTAATCCAGAAGGCACATTTCTTACTAAACTCAAAGTTGTAGTCCACTGCTTGCAAGTGTATAGGATTTTTCAGAATGTGCTTTATGTATTAATCCTGTTCACCTGGTCTTATATTCTTTATTTCACACTCTTTTTCTATTTATTTTTATTTTATTGTAGTTCTGTATTAAGGCCACTTGGAGTCATACTGTGTGCATTAAAGGGTGAGGCTTTATCCCCCAGCTTACTTGGTCATTAGATGCAGGCTGCCTTGAGGAGGGTGTGACTGTGAGCAAAGGAGTTCTGGGTGGATGAGGCTGACCGTGCAGCTGCTGTCAGCTGGAGGTTCACTGCTGACCACTTTCTCATAGCTGAACAGCAACTCCATTCCTGTAGGGGGACCTGGGTGGTATATTGCTTGGTTCACTACAGCCCAGTTCCGAGAAAGTTGGGAAGTCACATTCTTTGCCCCACCAAGTGAGTGGACAAGGTGGCTCTTTATAACATCTGTTGCTTCTCGCTGTTCTGAATTCTGTTTTTCTGAACCACAGCTTTTCCTCTTTTCCCTGATGGGTGTTTATTTAACTTGCTTTAAAGTCACTGGAGAAGCTTGACTTACAGCTTTGATGTAAAGAGTGACTGCAAGACCCTCAGCATGTAGCTGTTCACACATAAGTCACAGCAAGGCACAGCCCTGACAGAGCAAGAGGCCTCATTTCTGGCGCTGGAAGGAGCCCCCAATTAAATTGCATTCACACCTTTACATGGACTTGAACCTCTCTGCCTGCTGCTGCCACTGTCTTACCTATCTACGGTGCTTTGTGGCTTGCAGATTGGCATCTAGCTCTAACGCCCTGACTTCCCGTAGGTAAATAGGCCTAAAACATCATTATTGCACAGCTGGCTGCTATTTCTATTTCTCTACAGGCAGAAGATGATGTCTCTGATATTTTCAATGGACATTTTTGTCCCTGAAGCAATTTGATCATATTTGGCTGATGCCATCATTTAAAAAGAATCCATAAGCACAATAAATTATTTTTCTTTTTTTATATTACTTGTTTCTCCAATCATCTCAATTAAGTTCTCCTTCGGGCCATTATCTAATAAAAGGAGCACAGATTTAGAAATGGAATTGTGAGTAACAGAACCCCAAATAGGTTTTTATTAAAACAAATTATAACAAAGTTATATGCATTGAATTTACAAAGAAATGTATAAATCTATTCATAATCAGATATTCTCATCAAGTAATTTAAAACAGTAATCTGTGATCAGGATGTTTTAAACACTTTTAGGTAATGGCAACCGTTTATTTTAACAATGCTTACTTAGATTTTGGTCCTACCAAATTTGCTTTTAAAATTCAGTGTATTATATGCCTTTTCCCAGCATTCCATCAGGGTATTACTCATATATAAAACTAAATAAATAAAGCCGCTAGAAACTATGGCTAATAGGAGACCATGTTCCAGAGAACAGCAGGAAATTCCACCAGCTGCCATGATGCAGAAGATTCTGACCTATGTGCTCCCCTACTAATGCCAGAGAGCAAGGCAGAATAAGGCAGAAAGAGAATCGGACTCACCTCTACTCTCTCTCCTTAGTGATGGCTAAGAGAAAGGCCACCAGCCAGAAAAAGGTCAGCCCCTCTCCCCACCTAAGACACATGAATTTTTTGGTAAGGTGCCAAACACACTTCTCTCTCTTTATCTCAAATTACAAGTCCCCATCAAGTGTCCTCCTTTTTCACTCATGGCAGCAACCTGGCAGTTGCACAAACTAAAGGACAGGAATACAGTGATGTGTTATTTCCCAAGATGTGTATTTCCTTCCACTGAGAGGTTATGTGTCAGTGAAGAAATGAAGGCTGTGAGAGAGTGCAAGGGAGGCTTTTGGGTAACCTGCTTGAACAAAATAAAGCCCCAGGCTGCATCCCATTTCCTGTTAGGTCAGAGATCTGGGCCACACTAGATGGCTGTGGACATCAGTGGGTCTGTGATGGAGATCTGGTCAGGATGTAGACAAGTACAAGCAGAGTGAGGATAATGTCCCCATTCTGGCAGTAGGCAAAAGTAAGGTCTGGATAGATGTCTCCTCATTTAAGCATGAAAAACGAAGCAAAATAACGTTAGGTCTATGAAACAGTATTCAAGTTTCATTTTCATACCATTATAACATAAGCACTTTTGTTATTAGAAACCAAACATATTTTAATGACTGTATTATTCCAAATATATGTATTAATATTTTCTTACCCTATCTTCAGATATTTATATTATTTTTCTCTAACATAAAAATATAACAACTAAATCTGTGATAGAGTCAATTCTAAAGATCAAATCAAATTTTTATTAGAAGATAATCCTATAACTGGGATTATTGGTAAATGACTATTAGTTTTTAAATTATCTTACCACATATTATCTAGTTGCGTTCTAAAATACTGTAGCACTTTTTGCCACCACCACTAGTGTATGAGAAGTGACTGGTTGTTACCAGGGGAGAGGGATTGGGCTGGGTGGGTGGGGAGGGTTAGGAGATAAAAGTGCACAAAAATTCTCAGTCATTATGTAAGTTGGTCATGGGGGTGGTAGTACAGCATGGAGAATATAGCAATGATTCTGTAACATCTTCCTGTGTTGGTAGATAGTAACTGCACTAGAGGGGGTGAATATTTAATAACATGGGTAACTGTTGAACCACTGTGTTGTATACTTGAAACCAATATAAGATTGCATATCAACAATACTACAATAAAAAATACTTTTAAAGAATAGAAATACAATTTTAAAATTAATCACTATTCTAGGAAAACTAATCATTTTAGTTGGGTCAATAGTAAAAATAATAATTATTATTATTACTGTTTTTATTAAGGTATCATTGATATACAACCTTATGAAGGTTTCACAGGAGCAACATTGTGGTTACTACATTCACCCGTATTATCAAGTCCCCCCCACATATCCCACTGTAGTCACTGTCCATCAGTGTAGTAAGATGCTATACAGTCACTAGTTGCCTTCTCTGTGCTATATTGCCTTCCCCGTGACCCCCCTACATTATGTGTGTTAATCATAATGTCCTTTAATCCCCTTCTTCCTCCCTCCCCACCCATCTTCCCTACCCCCTTCCCTTTGGTAACTGTTAGTCTCTTCTTAGAGTCTGTGAGTCTGCTGCTGTTTTGTTCCTTCAGTTTTGCTTTGTTGTTATACTCCACAAATGAGTAAAACCATTTGGTACTTGTCTTTCTCCATCTGGCTTATTTCACTGAGCATAATACCCTCCAGCTCCATCCATGTTGTTGCAAATAGCAGGATTTGTTTTCTTCTTATGGCTGAATAATATTCCATTGTGTATATGTACCATATCTTCTTTGTCCATTCATCTACTGATGGACACTTAGGTTGCTTCCATATCTTGGCTATTGTAAACAGTGCTGCGTTAAACATAAGGGTGTATATGTCTTTTTGAATCTGGGATCTTGTTTTCTTTGGGTAAATTCCTAGGAGTGGAATTCCTGGGTCAAATGGTATTTCTAATTTGAGTTTTTTGAGGAGCCTCCATATTGCTTTCCACAATGGTTGTACTAGCTTACATTCCCATCAGCAGTGTAGGAGGGTTCCCCTTTCTCTGCATCCTCACCAGCATTTGTTGTTCTTTGTCTTTTGGATGTTGGCCATCCTCACGGGTGTGAGGTGATATCTCATTGTGGTTTTAATTTGCATATTCCTGATAATTAGTGATGTGGAGCATCTTTTCATGTGCTTGTTGGCCATCTGAATTTCTTCTTTGGAGAAGTGTCTGTTCATATCCTCCACCCATTTTTTAATCAGGTTATTTGCTTTTTGGGTGTTGAGGGAAAAAATAATTATTATAGCGACAGTAATAGGGAATCTTTATATTTAATATTTTACAAACTTTTCACATATCCATATTTGTAACATATTGTGAAATAAAAGTAGAATTTATAATAAAACAGCGTGTATTTCTGATCCTAATTTGTTAAAAATATGTACATCTTCACAAATACATGCAAATATATGCATAGTCTAAAGGTAAGTAAGTGTATATTCCAAAAAGTACACTGGTGGGATTATGAGTAATTCTTAATTTTTTGGAGTGTCTCTTTATTTGAAAACTATAACATTTATTTATTCTTTCTTTAATCACTGCACTTAATCTTTTTTTATATATTTAAAACAACCTAAAGAGAATTAAAGGCAAACATCAGACTTAAACATTTTTTTAATGGTTAATACATTTACTGTTTAAAGAACCCATGTAGTTTCATCAGAAAAGTTAATACATTTAATATATAAAGAACCTATGTAATTTTATCACACAGGAAACCTTTAGTGGAATGGTAAAAGATTATGGCACTTGATCCTCATAATCTGAAGTAAATGGGACAAAATTTTTTTTCAGATGAAGAAACTATTATTTGGAGAAGTTTGAGGGATTTTCCTTTACTCAAACAGTTAATAATTTATGAAGCCAGAAGTAGAATTACAATTTTCTGAATATGAATAGGCAGCTGTAGACTATTAAGCCAATTAATATTCCATTTTTAAGGGCAAACAGCCAACTAAAACAGCTGCAGTCCCTTGTAACCAGAAAAATGAGGAGAAAATGCCTTGGAGAAGATGAAGTCAAAACTTGGAAAATCAAGTGGTGATGGGAACCCCTCAGGTTGCTATCTGCTGGTGGGTGTGCTCGTTCATGGTGCAGCCAGCAGTGTGAGGGCACCCTGAAGTCCAGAGGGGTGGTAACCGTGGAAAGAACAACTCCAGTTGGCCTCTGGCTCCCAAGCTGGAGGGCCAAGCCTTGCTGGATGTGCTGAGATGTAACAGGCACAACCATGCTAGTGTGTCAGCTTCAGAGCCAGAACTTCTCCTGACTCATAAACATGGTCCAAAAGTGTAGCTCCAGAGCCAAGTCTCCATTCCCTACTCACATATTTCTGTTGAAATTGTTAGCTATTTCAAATTCAGAGGCTTAAAATGGCTTATTCTGCTTAACAGACTTGCATTACTCTCCTGTGTTTAGGTAACAGCTGTTCTAAGAAGCAGTTATCCTAGAGCACTCCTGTTCTAGAGAGTGGCATTCAGGTAGACCAGGTTAGTTACTTCGGCTTCCTCAAGTACTGATGTATTGTGTTGGACTAGCTGTTGGACCTAGGTCCCATCTTCACCCATACTGAGAGAACTTCCCAATCATGAAATAGATCCAAATATACAAGGTGACTTAGGTCTAGATACAGTAGGGTAGGGTCCTGGAAGTGCATCAGAGACGTCTTAAATCCTTAGCCGGCATTCGTAGTGGGTATAAGTTGATGAGGCTTCTTTAGGAATTTTGGAATCTGGGCTAAGAAGGGGAGGAAAAACCAAGCCTAAATTTTGCTGGATAGTTTAAGATGGTCACAGTCAGCGTTGGAGTGACAAAACAGGAGAGATAGATAAAGTGAAAACCAGAGTGGTGGTCAAGTAAGTAATAAAATATCTAGCATCTTGTTAAGGGTGACAGAAAATTGTTAAGTGCACTGTAGTGTCTATTCAATTAATTTATTAATTTGGCTGTTCAGCATCCGTTTTGAGTTTCTTTTGTTAATAGCACCCAAATTTCCATTTGGAAATGATCTTTCTCTCATTAAATTTAGTCTAATGGTCAACAAGGATCAGTTGGAAAGTGTCTGCCTGAAATTTGAACTATGAGTAGAATGATGAAAGGCTATTAACTATAGGAGTTAATTCACTATAGCATCAGTTCCTGGGGCAACAGTGTACTTCTTGCTGCCTAAACCCCCTGGAGCAGGCTAGTTTCTGTATGTTCCATGCCTGTTTCCAAGATTTTCTTCGATCCTGTGAGCTCCCCCATATCCTTCCAATAAGTTCCCTATTGCTTAAGTGAGTCAGTATATGGTGATCACAACCAAAGAAACTTAACTAATACTCGAATACTCCAGATTAGGCAAAATAGTTAATGTTGAGGCTTGGGGTGTTCACAGTACTCACAGTATACTAAACAATACAGGCAATTCTATTTTGGGGAGGAGAATGAAGCTGCATTTCCAGAAAATTCAGATGATCAGGAGAGGAAGAGATCATTGGAGGCTGATACAGTAAAGTAATAGATTTACTTTGTAATTTATTTAGTGCTGGGCTGGAGATGTGAATTGATTTCTTTTTCCCTCCAGCATTGTATTATGAAAATTTTCAAACATAGAGCGAAGTTAAACAAATTTTACAGTGAACATTCCTATGCCCACTATCTACATTCTATTGTGAACATTTTACTACACTGGCTTTGTCAAAATCCATTTATCCATCCCTCTAAGCAACTATCAATACATATCTTTTTGATAATGCAATTCAAAGTGAATTACAGACCTCAATATACTGACATCAGTATAATGTATCATGTATATCACTAGCAAGAGTTGAATATTAATTTATAGCTTTTTCTTTTGTTGTAAAACTTACATACCATAGGGACTTCCAGGAAGATGGCGGTGTGAATAGGGCGGCAGAAATCTCCTCCCAACACTATATTTATCTACGAAAACACAGCAAATACATCTATCCCTAAAAGAGAGACGAGAATACACAGGAAAGCGCACAGCGTGCAGCTACACCCAAGAGGACTCGGCACCCCAAGAGGCGGGTAAGATACGGAGCCGCGACCCGGCGGGACCCGAGCCCTCCCCCACCCCAGCGCACCGGCGGGAGGAGAGGATTCAGAGCCGGGAGGGAGTGGAAGTACACACTGCGAAGTGGCCAGCCCCGGGGATCTGCACGGGGAGCGCTGACCCACATTGTGCAGTGCAGTGGAGATTGGAGAGACAGAGGGGCAGGGAACGCGCCAGGGTGCCTGTAGCCGGCTCGTGGGAAGGAGAAAAAAAAAGTGCACGCTTTCTTCAGCGGTCTTAAAGAGACAGGAGCCCAGCGGAGGAGCCGAATCGCCCCAGCACACTCAGCCCAGCAGGCTGGGAGTCCTGGGGAGTTTCAGACGCCTTAGCTGGCAACTGAGGAAGCGTAGCCATACTTACACTTCTCACTGAGATCAACAGCCTCCTATTCGTTCCCACCCCTGCCAGAGCGATAAAGGGCCCTGCGGAGCGGCACAGTCACAGCTGTGGAATAGTGGGGCAATAGTGCCACCTACAGCATTCCCACAGAATCTACGTCCGGTGGGCATTTTTTTGTTTTGTTTTGTTTTTTTTTTGTTTTGTTTTTGTTTTTTCTTTTCTTTCTTTTTTCTTTTTTTCTTTCTTTTTTTCCCTTTTTTTTCCTTCCCTTTTTAAAGTCTTAAAGAGCCCAGCTGACATATGTGGCAACTATCAGTGACCAATTCTATAGCCATGAAAAGACAGAGGAATATGGTTCAGACCAAAATCAACCAGACAACCCCAGAGAGGGAGTCTGAAGGGATGGAAATGCACAGTCTTCCTGAAAAAGAATTCAGAATAAAAGTCATAACCATGCTGATGGACCTACAGAGAAATGTGCGAGAGCTGAGGGAGGAAGTGAGGGAACTGAGGAAAGACAATGCAGAAATCAGACAAGCGATCGATGGGTTTAACAGCAGAATGGATGAGATGCAAGAGACTGTTAATGGAATATAAAACAGAGAACAGGAGTACAGAGCAGCTGAGGCAGAGAGAGATAAAAGGTTTTCTAGGAATGAAAGAATATTAAGAGAACTGTGTGACCAATCCAAATGGAACAATATTCGCATTATAGGAGTACCAGAGGAAGAAGAGAGAGAAAAAGGGATAGAAAGTGTCTTTGAAGAAATAATTGCTGAAAACTTTCCCTCACTGGGGAAGGAAGTAGTCTCGCAGTCCACTGAAGCTCATAGATCTCCCAACACAAGGGACCCAAGGAAGACAACACCAAGACACATAATAATTAAGATGGCAAAGATCAAAGATAAAGACAGGGTATTAAAAGCAGCTAGAGAGAGAAAAAAGATCACCTACAAAGGAAAACCCATCAGACTATCATCAGACTTCTCAACAGAAACCTTACAGGCCAGAAGAGAATGGCATGGTATATTTAACGTTATGAAACAGAAGGGCCTCAAACCAAGAATATTGTATCCAGCACGATTATCATTTAAATATGATGGAGGGATCAAACAATTTCCAGACAAACGAAAGTTGAGAGAGTTTGCCTCTCATAAACCACCACTACAGGATATCTTAAATGGACTGCTCTAGAGGGAAGCACACCTAAGGCTAAAAAGATGTCACCAGAGAAAATAAAGTCATAGCAAAGAAAGCAGACCATCCAAATACTAACTAAAGGCAAAGAATAAAACACCTATTATAGAAAGAATGGAGGAGGAGGAATAAGAAGGGAGAGAAATAAAGAAACATCAGACTGCATTTACAATAACTTAACAAGAAAGTTGAGTTAGATTGTTAGATAGTAAAGAAGCAACCCTTGAACCCTTGGTAACCACGAATCTAAACCCAGCAATGGCAATAAGTACGTATCTATCAATAATCACCATAAATGTAAATGGACTGAATGCACCAATCAAAAGACACAGAGTAACAGAATGGATAAAAAAGCAAGACCCATCTATATGCTGCCTACAAGAAACTCACCTCAAATCCAAAGATATACACAGACTAAAAGTGAAGGGATGGAAAAAGATATTTCATGCAAACAACAAAGAGAAAAAAGCAGGTGTTGCAGTACTTGTATCAGACAAAATAGACTTCAAAACGAAGAAAGTAGCAAAAGATAAAGAAGGACATTACATAATGATAAAGGGGTCAGTCCAACAAGAAGATATAACCATTATAAATATATATGCACCCAACACAGGAGCGCCAGCATATGTGAGACAAATACTAACAGAATTAAAGGAGGAAATAGACAGCAATGCATTCATCTTAGGAGACTTCAACACACCACTCACTCCAGAGGACAGATCAACCAGACAGAAAATAAGTAAAGACACAGAGGCACTGAACAACACACTAGAACAGATGGACCTAACAGACATCTACAGAACTCTACACCCAAAATCAACAGGATACACATTCTTCTCAAGGGCACATGGAACATTTTCCAGAATAGACCACATACTAGGTCACAAAAAGTACCTCAGTAATTTCAAAAATATTGAAATCCTACCAACCAACTTCTCAGATCACCAAGGTATAAAACTAGAAATAAATTTTAGAAAGAAATCAAAAAGGCTCACAAATACATGGAGACTTAACAACACTCTCCTAATTAATCAATGGGTTAACGACCAAATCAAAACAGAAATCAAAGAATATATCGAGACTAATGACAACAACAACACAAAGCCGCAACTTCTGTGGGACACAGCAAAGGCAGTTCTAAGAGGAAAGTATATTGCAATCCAGGCCTATTTAAAGAAGGAAGAACATTCCCAAATGAATAGTCTAAAGACACAATTACTGAAATTGGAAAAAGAAGAACAAATGAGGCCCAAAGTCACCAGAAGGAGGGACATAATAAAGATTAGAGAAGAAATGAATAAAATTGAGAAGAATAAAACAATAGAAAAAATCAATAAAACCAAGAGCTGGTTCTTTGAAAAAATAAACAAAATAGATAAATCCCTAGCCAGACTCATTAAGAGAAAAAGAGAATCTACACACATAAACACAATCAGAAATGAGAAAGGAAAAATCACGACGGACCCCACAGAAATACAAAGAATCACAAGAGAATATTATGAGAATCTGTATGCTAACAAGCTGGAAAACATAGAAGAAATGGACAACTTCTTAGAAAAATACAACCTTCCAAGACTGACCAAACAAGAAACAGAAAAACTAAACATACCAAAATCACCAGCGACAAAATCGAATTGGTAATAAAAAAACTACCCAAGAACAAAACCCCCGGGCCTGAAGGATTCACCTCTGAATTCTACCAGACATATAGAGAAGAAATAACACCCATTCTCCTTAAAGTTTTCCAAAAAATAGAAGAGGAGGGAATACTTCCAAACTCATTCTATGAAGCCAGCATCACTCTAATACCAAAACCTGGCAAAGACCTCACCAAAAAAGAAATTTACAGACCAATATCCCTGATGAACGTAGATGCAAAAATACTCAACAAAATATTAGCAAACCGAATTCAAAAATACATCAAGAGGATCATACACCATGATCAAGTGGGATTCATCCCAGGGATGCAAGGATGGTACAACATTCGAAAATCCATCAACATCATCCACCACATCAACAAAAAGAAGAACAAAAACCACATGATCATCTCCATAGATGCTGAAAAAGCATTTGACAAAATTCAGCATCCATTCCTGATTAAAACTCTCAACAAAATGGGTATAGACGGCAAGTACCTCAACATCATAAAGGCCATATATGACAAACCCACAGCTAACATCATACTTAACAGCGAGAAGCTGAAAGCTTTTCATCTAAGATCGGGAACAAGACAGGGATGCCCACTCTCTCCACTGTTATTCAACATAGTACTGGAGGTCCTAGCCACAGCAATCAGACAAAACAAAGACATACAAGGCATCCAGATTGGTAAAGAAGAAGTCAAATTGTCACTATTTGCAGATGACATGATACTGTACATAAAAAACCCTAAAGACTCCATTCCAAAACTACTAGAACTAATATCTGAATTCAGCAAAGTTGCAGGATACAAAATTAACACACAGAAATCTGTTGCTTTCCTATACACTAATGATGAACTAACAGAAAGAGAAATCAGAAAAACAATTCCATTCACAATTGCATCAAAAAGAATAAAATACCTAGGAATAAACCTAACGAAGGAAGTGAAAGACCTGTACTCTGAAAACTACAAGACACTCCTAAGAGAAATTAAAGAGGACACTAACAAATGGAAATGCATCCCATGCTCTTGGCTAGGAAGAATCAATATTGTCAAAATGGCTATACTACCTAAAGCAATCTGCAGATTCAATGCAATCCCTATCAAACTACCAACAGCTTTCTTCAATGAACTGGAACAAATAATTCTAAAATTCATATGGAACCACAAAAGACCCCGAATAGCCAAAGCAATCCTGAGAAGGAGGAATAAAACAGGGGGAATTACACTCCCTGACTTCAAGCTCTACTACAAAGCCACAGTAATCAAGACAATTTGGTATTGGCACAAAAAGAGACCCACCGACCAGTGGAACAGAATAGAAAATCCAAACATTAACCCAAACATATACAGTCAATTAATATTTGATAAAGGAGCCTTGGATATACAATGGGGAGATGATAGCCTCTTCAGCAGGTGGTGTTGGAAAAACTGGACAGCTACATGTAAGAGAATGAAACTGGACTACTGTCTAGCCCCATACACAAAGGTAAACTCAAGGTGGATCAAAGACCTGAATGTAAGTCATGAACCATAAAACTCTTAGAAAAAAACATAGGCAAAAATCTCTTGGACATAAACATGAGCGACTTCTTCATGAACATATCTCCCCGGGCAAGGGAAACAAAAGCAAAAATGAACAAGTGGGACTATATCAAGCTGAAAAGCTTCTGTACAGCAAAGGACACCATCAGTAGAACAAAAAGACATCCTACAGTATGGGAGAATATATTCATAAAAAACGTATCTGATAAAGGGTTGACATCCAAAATATATAAAGAACTCATGCACCTTAACAAACAGAAAGCAAATAATCCAATTAAGAAATGGGCAGAGGACATGAATAGACACTTCTCCAAAGAAGAAATTCAGATGGCCAACAGGCACATGAAAAGATGCTCCACATCGCTAATCATCAGAGAAATGCAGATTAAAACCACAATGAGATATCACCTCACACCAGTGAGGATGGCCAACATCCAAAACACAAACAACAACAAATGTTGGCGAGGATGTGGAGAAAAGGGAACCCTCCTACACTGCTGGTGGGACTGCAAATTAGTTCAACCATTGTGGAAAGCAGTATGGAGGTTCCTCAAAAAACTCAAAATAGAAATACCATTTGACCCAGGAATTCCACTCCTAGGAATTTACCCTAAGAATGCAGCAGCCCAATTTGAAAAAGACAGATGCACCCCTATGTTTATCGCAGCACTATTTACAATAGCCAAGAAATGGAAGCAACCTAAGTGTCCATCAGTAGATGAATGGATAAAGAAGATGTGGTACATATACACAATGGAATATTATTCAGCCATAAGAAGAAAACAAATCCTACCATTTGCGACAACATGGATGGAGCTAGAGGGTATTATGCTCAGTGAAATAAGCCAAGCCGAAAAAGACAAGTATCAAATGATTTCACTCATATGTGGAGTATAAGAACAAAGAAAAAATACTGAAGGAACAAAACAGCAGCAGACTCACAGAACCCAAGAACGGACTAATAGTTACCAAAGGGAAAGGGACTGGGGAAAATGGGCGGGAAGGGAGGGATAAGAGGGAAAAAGGGGCATTACGATTAGCAGATGTAATGTTGGGGGGGCACGGGGAGGGCAGTACAACTCAGAGAAGACAAGTAGTGATTCTATAGCATCTCACTACGCTGATGGACAGTGAGTGTAATGGGGTTGTTGGGGGGGACCTGATGAAGGGGTAGTTTAATAACTGTAATATTGCACATGTAATTGTAGATTAATGATAATAAAATAAATTATATTAAAAAAAAAGACACACAAAAAAACATACTGAAAAACAGGCAGGTTAAAGGAATATTTGCAAACAGCATCCTTCTTCCCTATACCCTTCTCTAGGCAGATTAGAAAATCTTTTTTTCTGGGAAATCTGATGAGGCTAAGAGGAAATGTCTAAAATTACTGACAATAGAGGTTCCCAAGAAAACCTAGCCAGATCACCCTGGAGTGAAACCCAGGGTCAGCAAATACCCCACCACTGACATAAAAATTTAGAAAAAATTAAAAAAAAAACCTTACGTACCATAAATGAACAAGTCTTCGGTGTTAATTTCCAGAGTTTTAATAAGTGCATACACTTTTTATAACTCAAACCCCTGTTAAGATAGAGCATTACCTTTATCTCAGAACATTCCATTTCCACTGTGCTTCTTCCTAGACAATTCCTACCTCTGCTCTACTTCCCCCTACCCTAAAGTCAGCCACTCTGATTTTTTTTTTATCACAGAGCTGATTTCCTGTAAGTGGGAAGCAAGTAAGCCAACAGGACAAAACCAGTTAAATACTAAACAAAACACTCAGGAAGAGTGTTCTGGCTAGATAAGCACTTGGGGTGGAAGGAATTGACTTCTCTGGAGTGAGCTCTAGTCACAGTCTGAGGGTCTCTTATTCCAGGACAGTGCAGGAGAGGCTAAGGTCTTCCTGACCCAGCATTCAGTTGGTTTCTCCTTTAAGTAAAGGTTGCTACACATACCTAAATAATATCTGTTTGAAGGTATACGAATGGTTACTATTATGTAATGTCAAATTATCTGTAAGAGTCGTTAGATATCTGAGGAAAGGAAAGCATATGCTAAATAAATGTTTGGCAGCTCTGCTTATGTCCCTTTGATTACTAACTAGGAGGCACATACTCGTTTCAACTCTTGTCCGTTTGCTACAGAATGCTTGACTGAGAAGATTGGAAAGAGGGAGGAAGAGAGAGTACAGTTTTAAATTCACAGACAGCAGGCTCTGGACAGTGGAAGGGGGATGGATGGGGAGTCTGGTGCAGGACACAATGTCCTCCCTCTGCTCTACTCTTTTTTTTTCCCATAGAAGGCTCCACGACTGTCTGTGGTTCTCATGAACTGGGGAAGCTCCAGATTCTGATGTTTTCTGTCTACGTCTCTACTACTTTTTCCTGCCCTTGACAGGGGTGAGCTGACCACTTAGCATTACTCAGTTTTAAGCTTGCCCCCACAGGCACAGGCAGGCTCCTTAGTTCTTTCAAAGCGTTCTCTTTACCTGGAAGAAAAATGTATGTGGTTCAAAGTGACATTCTCACATCTGTTAGGATGATTATTATCAAAAAGGCAAGATATAATAAATGTTGGCAAAGATGTAGAGAAAGGGGAATCATACATTTTTGGTAAGAATATAAATTGATATAGCCATTATAGAAAACAGTATGGAGGTTCCTCAAAAAATTAAAAATAGAACCATCATTCTACCATGTGATCTACCATATGATCCAGCAACACCACTCCTGGTATATCTGAAGGAAATGAAATCACTATCTCTAAAGAGTTATCTGCACTTCTATATTCATTACAGCATTGTTCATAAATGCTGAGATATGGAAACAACCTAAATGTCCTTTGCGAGATAAATGTATAAAGAAAGTGTGGTATATCCATATAATGGAATATTATTCAACCTTAAAGAAGAAGGAAATCCTGCCATTTGTGACAACATGGATGAAATTGGAGAGCATTATGCTAAGTGAGACAAGTCAGAGAAAGACAAATACTGTATGGTATCACTTATATGTGAAATCTTAAAAAAAAAACAATTTCATAGAAATGAAGAATAGAATAGTGATTGCCAGGGGCTGGGGGAAGGGGGAATAGGGAGAAGAAGGTCAAAAGACAAACTTTTAGCTGTAAGATGAGTGAGTTCTGAGGAGGTAATGTATATTATGGTAACTTAGTAATACAGTATTATATTCTTTAAATTGGCTGAGAGTGGATCTTGAGCATTCTCACCACATACACACAAATACACAAACACACAAAAGAGTTAACCATGTGAGGTTAATGTTAGATGAGTTCATTATTTTAATCTTACTAACCATTTCATAATGTCAAATCACAATATCATATCATGTTGTACACTTGAAATATACAAATTTATTTGTCTATTATTCCTTAAGTTGGGGAAAAAAAGAAAATGTATGAGGTTAAAAAATGTATAGGTTAAAAAAAGGTATGTAGCTTCTCAGTATTAGAATATCATTCTTTTTCTTTTGGAGGCTTATCATTCATCTATTTTGTAAGAGCATCCTCTTTTTCGTGACCCTCCTTAAAAATTTTCAGTAGGGCTGAATCAAGATGGTATCAGGTCCAGGGATTCTGAACCCTTTTGAGGCGCTGACTGGAAGGGTTAAAAATGACAATGTGTGGGTGGCTGACCATCACATAGCCCTAATCACTTTGAGATTTTTTTGGTTGTAATCCAGAAATCATGGAAGCAAACAGACATCATATATATTTTCACATATAATTTTTCTTATAAAAGTAATTTCAGTGCTCCAAAAAAAGTAGAGAAAAATGTCCATAACTCATCACCTTCATAATTGTTATTAGCATTTGTTATGTTAGCTTTGTAACTATGCTTTGTAAATAGGACAGGCTTATTACATTGTACATTTTATATTGTTTTTGCCTTTATTATTCACTCATAAGAAGTTTCTCAGGTTTCATCTTTTAAAATTAAATTGAACTTTAATTAGAAAATTATTTTCTACGGGTTCCATCACTGAGCTAACTTATGATAGGATGTTTAATTATTTCCCCATTCCTGGTCATTTCAGGTTGTCTCTGTATTTTACTGGTATAAACACTGTGATGGACACTTTTTTGCACATAATATTTCCATGCTTTGGCACATATGTGCATGTATGGATGAAAACTACTACTGAGGGCTATCACTGTTTGCTGAGGAGGACGTATGCCCTACCCTCGACATGTGAAGGACAGGTAGTGAGGAGAACATAAACAAAGAACGATTGGCTGGTGAAGATAGTGAAATGTGCTCCCTGCCTGTACCATGGTTGGCAGCTCTCTGTTCCACCAGGAACTCTGAGTTACAGGAGCCTCTTCTGCTGTGAATATGCTGCTGTCCTTTTGCAACTTAGTATTTCAAATACTTTTAATTGCTTAAAATATTATTTGCCATTTTGTATTCAGGCTACTGCCTATTTTTTTTTTTTTACTTATCTTTCCAGTTTTATATGTGATTCCAAAACTTTTCTGCTATGGTAACAGTACAAATAATATATATTTCCCTTATAATTATTAATCTGTGTTATTATCTCTACTAATGAATCCACACTTTCTGCTTTGAATCCCAGAGTTGTAAGTCATGTTTGTTAACCTAAATTTATTTTGTGTTTTACTCCTTTTGTGCCTTCCCCTATGTATTTTTTCCTTCCCCTATATTTTTGAATTATTATTTTAAGAGGTTTTCATTAAGAAGAATTTCTAGGTTTAATTACACAAGTATTGTGTGTCTCTTTATTCATATTACTATACATGAAGATGCCCCATTTATTCGGTGTTTTTTTTCAAAACAAAGCTATTAATATATGTTTTGAAATAGAGCTTTAAACAGTATAATACTGTGTAGCAGGAAGACACAGAAGCATCTGGAAAAGTAGTTTTTGTCTTGTTGACTGCTTATTAAAAGAATTTATTGGTTTGTAACCCAGAGGTTGCTGACCTCTACCGTGTCAGAAGTAGCACTTCCCTTTAATTATAAGTGAAAAGATCTAAACCCTTATTATTTCCTATTGGATCACAGGGAAGTTAGGCTTTTCCCATTTTTACCCTCCCTGAAGTCCCTGGGACTCCCCATAGAATACTTGAGTGTTTCTCAGATCAGTCCTAGATTTCATTCACTGCATACTTGGACCAGTGACCTCTCTCTTGCCTGCGTCTGTGATCTTTGGATGGTAACTTATTATTTCTTAACTAGCTTCTAAGGACTTGGCAGTTCATCCTATATAGCTTCAACCCAAATATGGACATAGGCCCATTATTTAATACCCAGAGCTCTTAACCAAACTCTACTAACAATACCAGATAACAAAAGGAGATTTCAATATAGAAAAGAAAATATGGGATATAGAAAAGAGTATTTCTAAGATGCATAAATCAAAACCTATTTCCCATTTCCAGCGTCCTCTATGGCATCTATCTTGTCACTCATTATTACCAAGTTGTAGGAACTGGTTCATCTCCACTAAATGGGCCATCTTTGACCTTGTGCCCTGCCAGAGAGGCCAAGCCTTTCAGTTCCTCCACAACCTAGCAAAGGGAAAAATCTTCCCCCATCCCTCACTTGTAGCTCAACATCCTAATTAAAAACTAACCTAAAAAAAATCTGCAGGTAAACAACTTTATCTATAATGAAGTCTCCATAAATTCCAAAGAGCATATACTAAAAGACATGGAGACTGAATCTTAAAATTCTTTAAAAAACACACATCCATAAGGTCATTTAAAAAAATACTGTGTGAAATAAGTATTGATTCAAATTGAAGTGTAACTACTGAGAGTGAATATGAGAGTAATATAACATATAACAGTGTTACTCAAAGTATCGTAAGTCATAGTAATTTGGAGAAGACTCAAAGAATAAATCTAAAAATTATTAGAATTAATAAAATAGTTAAGTAAAATATCTGAATTAAAGAAAAATATATACAGAATTGAATGGTTTTAATTATTTACCATAATAATGAATAGGTATAATAGGGAGATAAAAGTTTTTCAAAAGGAAAATATTTAATAATAACTTGAGAAATCTGGAAATCCAATGAAGTTGTCAGTTATGCTAAGTGGTTGAAAAATCCACATAAAGGTAGAATCCTATTGTTTATGCACTTATTCTTTAATTACACAATTATCTTTGTCTATATCACAAGGACAATACTGAGCACTGGGAATACATCCTTGAACAAGAGAGATGTACAGTCTGCTTTCACAGAGATTACTACCTATTATGGGAGATACACATTTTAAAATTTTGCATACTTACATACTTACATGACTAATTAAAACTATGATAATTGCAGAGTATAAAGTAGGGGCTACCTATACATGTGTAAACCACGAAGTGGAAGACAGTTGCACATTTGAGAAATTCAAAGGCCATGGTGACTGAGTATAGAACCGGCATGGGAAAGAGTGAATTGGAGTTGCAGGGGAAAAGAGGCCCTAGATCCTGTGGGGCCTTGTTGACCATATTAAAGATTTTGACCTTTATTCTAAGAGCAATAGGAAGCCATTGAAAGGTTTTATGAGAGTTTAAAAATATTAATGACAGGAAACAACCTATGTATCCAACAGAAGGGGGAAGGCTCTAGAAATTATAACCAGGGATAAAAAACTTTTCATTATGAAGAATGTTTATTGGGTATTTTTAGCGATATGGAAAAATTAAGGTAACTAAAGTAAAATTTAATATTAATTGTGGTATCAACTATGTAAATATATGTACACAAATAGAAGAAGATAACAATGGTAATCTAGGATTGAGGATTTCAGTGAATCTTATTTCCCTAATCTTTTTTTGGGTTTTCTACATTTTCTATAACAAATGTGCATTAATTTTACAAATCTAGAAAAACATTGTAATATTTTAATTTTGATTCCTTCTGCATTGGTCACTTATCAATAATTTATTTGTGGGCCCAGTTAAAGTTAATTTTAGGGTGAACTTTACTTACTTTTCTTTGTTTAACTTTATTTGGGTATGGATGAGGCCAGCATATGTATATATGTAATTCCCACATCTGGTAACCTAACCTGTACCTTAAGAGTGAACATGTGTGTGCAGAAATGAGTTAACATAGCAGGCCAGAGGCTGCTGTCCTTGGAAATGCCTGTTTGCAAGGTGGCTGACTGGTGTCAGGGAACTTGGACTTCTGAGAAGTTTCCACCATTCACAGAACTAATAAGACTGGCTGACTGTGCCTAGACAGTTTGTGCAAACAGTGTAGTTTTTGCTGAATACCTGCTTTCCCTCTGAGAGTCTGGAATTTTGGAACATGCTAAGCAGAGGGTGCCTATCCAACCAGCCCCCACTAAAAGCTCTGGGTGCTGAGTTTCTAACGAGATTCCCTGGTAGACAACATTTTCATGTGTTTCAATATGTTGCTGGAGAATTGAGTGTTCTGTGTGACTCCTCTGGGAGGGCTCTTGGAAGCCTTGAATAATTTCCTCTGGCCTTTGCTTTCATTTGTTGCTTTGATATTTTTGCTGTAATAAATCATAGCCATGAGTATGGCTTTATGCTGAGTCCTGGGAGCTCTCCCAGCAAATCATCAAACCTGGTGGTGGTCTTGGAGACCCCTACCATGAGCCATCTAATTCTTCATATTGTTGAAACTGTTATCCCAGATTTGTATTTTTAAATGACTATTAAAAGGTCATTTATAGGAGTTTAAGTGAGGAAACATGTTGACTCCATCATTTCAGTAAACTGTGGTAGTATGTTTACATTTGCATATGACAACATAGAAATAGTTAAACTTGTGTTCATTCACAATGAATATATTTCTGACTTGTTTACTGATGATTCATAATGACAGCACAATTGTATTTTGAAACAAAAATTTCTAAATGACTTCCAAATATTATGCAGGTCATCTAAAACCAAATAGTTCCTACTTTATACTTCACTGTATTTTCCTGTTTTGCTTAATGTTATTAGAATTCAACACAATGTATATTTTTAGCTTCAAACTTCACGAATATGTATGTTTTTATGTATATTCCTGTTTTGTTTCACTTAACATTAAGTCATGAATATCTTCATATCAGAAAATGTCCTTCTAGAGCAAAATCTTGTTTGCCAGTGTTGTTTTATGGATATTTACATAATCAACTAATCTCATCTTATGATACTTTTAGGCAGTTCCTCAGTTTTTAGTATTTAAACAATACTATTAACATCCTTGATCCAGAGTTCTGAAGGATTATACTTTAAAAGGATTATATATAACATATATCAGTAAAGAGTTAAAAATTCAAATATATACATTATAAAAATTATTTAAGTATTAAAAAATATATTTTCTAAAGATAATGTAGTTGAATATATAATCTTGGAGGAAGACTTGTTAAAGCATGGTTTCAAATCATGACAGAAACTATAATAAAAAGATTATTAGCTTTGCATAAGGAATGGAAACATATTTGCTATAAAAGAAGAAACATAAATAAGGTTAAAAGACAACAAACAGAACTAACAGAGAAACAAACTGAGAAAACTATTTGTAACCCACATGACAGATTAAAAATAACAGTAATAACTTACAGGCTTATTAGAAAAAATAAATAAATGCAGCGACTGATAAATGGGAACCAGTAGAGAATTTGCAGTGGCCCAGAAAAACATGAAAATGTTTTCAACTTCATTATCAAAGATAATAAAAATGCAACTCAGAATAACACAAATATATTTATTCTATCTTGTCGAACTAAGTACAGTGAAGAATTACAAGATTCAGTGTGAACACGGGTACAATGAAAAACTTACCACTGGTGTGAGTGTAGACTAGCATTATATTTGGCATATATTAGGCCCCCCAAATATTTGCCAATTGAAGAAAAATGCATGAAAGTAAGCTTCCAGAACTGATTATTAAAAGATGGTTAGTGAGCACACCGCTGTTGATAAGAAGGCAACTTGGGGTTTGGTTGCACATTAGCTCCATCCTCCTCTTTGACAGGGAGCTGTGCTGGTGAATGAAGTTAATTCAATAGACATTTCTTGTTGCCTTCAGCAAGGTGTGTGACTTACAATATGCATATAATCAATAAAGAGAAATACAGTCTTAGGTAAGTCTAACAGTGAATTCTGTGGATGTTAATTTTAACTGCCATTTGTGGGACCTTTTTCTAGATCTATTGAACCACAATCTCTAGAGGTGACTACTGAATACCTGGGAATTTATAAGCTACCCAGGTGACTCTTAAATGCACTAAGGTTTGAGGACCTTTGGGCTAAATGCCAGAAACACAATGGGAACTAATTAATGCAGAAAGGAGATTTTCATATTATCTTCAGTTTGGATCCCCCAAGATGTCCTGATAATCTGTTCATCAGTGACTCAGGTAATGATCTAAGGATTGTTCTTTACAAATTTTCAGATCTCACAGAGCTGGCAGAGTAAATGAACACCTTTAATGATTGCATTAGATGCAAAGGATTGGGACACCTAGATCAAGATGAAACTTGATGGAAATAAAGGTGAGGTCATACACTTTATTTCAAATATCACTGCCTAAGGGACAAGATAATAAAGATAGTTTTGGCTTAGCAGTGCTGATAATGAACAAGTCATAGGGCTTTAATCACAAGTTTCTGACTCCGTTATCAGTCAACGTTGTGAATTAGCTGCCCAAGAGGGCTAATATGATTTTAGGATGCATTAATGAAAATGAAGTAACCAGAATAACCAAGAAAATAAACCTTTATTTTGTGCCAGTCAGTCCACATCAAATGTATTCAGGTTGGGTGCTAAACTCTAGGGAGACTGTTCATCAATTAATCTATGTTCAGAGAAAATCAACAAGGCTGAAAAAGTGACTTGAAATCATTCATATGAAGATACATTGAAAGAAGAGGGATTTTCAGCCTGAAATAGAATAAACTAGCACTGAAAAAGGGGATGCATACTCAGAGTATTTAGTTTTTAATATGCTTTTTTGCAGGATTTATTGTTTTGATATTATAACAATAATATATTGCATTATTTTAAAACTTAAAAATGGAAAAGTACCTGGCTGTATATGTTTTTAAACACTACAGCATTTCAATACACACACATACTACGTATCCAGGAGAGCTAATTCAATAACCTCAAGGAACTAAAGTTTTATAATATTTTCCAGATATTTTTCTTATGACTCTTTAATGTTTATTTTCCCAAAAGAAATCCTTTGTCAATCCTTTTGTCAATTGAAAAAAAGTCCTATTAACATTTTGATTGGACCTGAATGGAATTTATGGATTAATTTAGGAAGTTTTCCTGTTCCAAGTAAGACAGCCTTTATTTTATGCCTTTCTACAGAGTTCTTCAACTTTTAAAATTGAGATATAATTCAAATATCTTAAATTCATTCTCTTAAGGTATATACTTCAGTGGATTTTGTTATCTTCCGAGAGTTGTACAAACCACCACTATCTGATTACAGAACATTTTCATCTCCCTAAAAGAAACTCCTTATCCATTAGCAGTCACTTTCCATGCCTTGACCTCTAAGCCCCTTGGCAACCACTAATCTACTTTCTTTCTCTATAGATTTGCCTATTCTGGACATTTCATACACATGGATGGATATAATGTGTGGCCTTTTGTGTAATAGTATATGTATTATATTTAGTATAATGTCTTCAATGTCCATCCCTGTTTGGCCATTTATCAGTACTTCATTCCTTTTTATGGCTGAATAATATACCATTGTGTGCCTAGACCACATTTTGTTTGTCCATGTGTTAGTTGATGGACTTTGGATGACTTTTACTCTTTGGCTATGAATAGTTCTGCTGTGAGCATTGTATACAAGTCTTTATGTGAACATTTATTTTCAGTTTTCTTGGTATATGCCTAGGAGTGGAATTGCTGGGTCATGTGGTTACTGTGTGTTTAAATTTTTGAAGAACTGCCAAACTGTTCTCTGAAGTAGCTATAGCATTTACAGTCCCACCAGCAGTGTACAAGGTTCTGATTTTTCTACATTCTCATCAACAAGTCTTTAGCCATTCTGTTGGGTGTGAAGTGGTATCTCATTGGGGTTTTCATTTGCAATTCCTAACAGCTAATGACACTGAGCATATTCTCATGTGCTTATTATTATTAGCACATTTGTGTATTTTCTTTTGATAAATGTCTGTTGAAATCTTTTGTCCATTTTTCAATTGGGTTATTGCTTGAGTTGTAAGAGTGCTTTATATACTCTGGATGTAAGTCCCTCTTCAGATATATGATCTGCAAATATTTTCCCCTTTCTGTGGAGTTTTTCACTTTTCTTGCTAGTGTCTTTTGAAGCATGTAAGTTTTAAATTGTTATGAAGTTTAGTTTATCAATTTTTTCTTTTGTTGCTTAAGCTGCTGGTGTCCTACCTGAGAAATCATTGCCTAATCCAAGTTATGAAGACTTGTGCTATGATTTCTCCTAAGAGTTTTATAGTTTTAGCTCTTACATTTAGGACTTTGATTGCTTTTGAGTTAATTTTTGATGTGATGAAGTAGGGGTCCAAATTTGTACTTTTGCATGTGAATATAAAACTATCTAGAAATATTTATTGAAAAGTCTACTCTTTCACATTGAATTGTCTTGGCCCTCATCAAAAATCCATTGGCCATAAATGTACGGGTTTATTTCTAGGCTCTTGATTCTATTCCATTGATATGTATGTCTGTCCATATGCAAGTGCCATACAATGTTGATGAATATAGCTTTTGTAGCTAAGTTTTAAAACTGGGAAGTGTGTGTCCTCCAATTCTGTACTTCTTTAATAAGATTGTTTAGGCTATTCTGGGTTCTTAGAATTTTCATATAATCAGCTTGTTAATTTCTGCAAAACAAAAAAGGCAGCTGGGATTTTGTTAGGGATTTATTGAATCAGTAGATCAATTTTTAGAGAATTTCTTCTTAACAATATTAAGTCTTCCATGAACATGGGATGTATTTCCATTTATTTAGGTCTTTAATGTATTTCAGTTATTTGCTGTAGTTTTCAGTGGTCAAATCTTGAACTTAAAAAAAATTTATTCCTAAGTATTTTACTTAATTATTTATTTTTATAATTTATTTTCATATCATTAATCTACAATTACATGTGCAATATTACGGCTATTAAACTACCCCCTTCATCAGGTCCCCCCCACCAACCCCATTACAGTCACTGTCCATCAGCGTAGTGAGATGCTATAGAATCACTACTTGTCTTCTTTGAGTTGTACAGCCCTCCCCGTGCCCCCCAACATTACATCTGCTAATCATAATGCCCCTTTTTCCCCCTTATCCCTCCCTTCCCACCCATCCTCCCCAGTCCCTTTCTCTTTGGTAACTATTAGTCCGTTCTTGGGTTCTGTGAGTCTGCTGCTGTTTTGTTCCTTCACTTTTTTTCTTTGTTCTTATACTCCACATATGAATGAAATCATTGGATACTTCCTTTTTTGGCTTGGTTTATTTCACTGAGCATAATACCCTCTAGCTCCATCCATGTTGTTGCAAATGGTAGGATTTGTTTTCTTCTTATGGCTGAATAATATTCCATTGTGTATATGTACCACTTCTTCTTTATCCATTCATCTACTGATGGACACTTAGGGTGCTTCCATTTCTTGGCTATTGTAAATAGCGCTGCGATAAACATAGGGGTGCATCTGTCTTTTTCAAACTGGGCTGCTGCATTCTTAGGGTAAATTCCTAGGAGTGCGATTCCTGGGTCAAATGGTATTTCTATTTTGAGTTTTTTGAGGAACCTCCATACTGCTTTCCACAATGGTTGTACTAATTTACATTCCCACCAGCAGTGTAGGGAATGTTGTTTGTGCTTTGGATGTTGGCCATCCTCACTGGTGTGAGGTGATATCTCATTGTGGTTTTAATCTGCATTTCTCTGATGATTAGCGATGTGGAGCATCTTTTCATGTGCATGTTGGCCATCTGAATTTCTTCTTTGGAGAAGTGTCTATTCATGTCCTCTGCCCATTTCTTAATTGGATTATTTGCTTTCTGTTTGTTAAGGTGCATGAGTTCTTTATATATTTTGGATGTCAACCCTTTATCAGATACGTCATTTATGAATATATTCTCCCATACTGTAGGATGTCTTTTTGTTCTACTGATGGTGTCCTTTGCTGTACAGAAGCTTTTCAGCTTGATATAGTCCCACTTGTTCATTTTTGCTTTTTTTCCCCTTGCCCGGGGAGGTATGTTCATGAAGAAGTCGCTCATGTTTATGTCCAAGAGATTTTGCCTATGTTTTTTTCTAAGAGTTTTATGGTTTCATGGCTTACATTCAGGTCTTTGATCCATTTTGAGTTGACTTTTGTGTATGGGGTAAGACAGTAGTCCAGTTTCATTCTCTTGCATGTGGCTGTCCAGTTTTTCCAACACCAGCTGCTAAAGAGGCTGTCATCTCCCCATTGTATATCCAAGGCTCCTTTATCAAATATTAATTGACTGTATATGTTTGGGTTAATGTTTGGATTTTCTATTCTGTTCCACTGGTTCTTTGGGTCTGTGTTTGTGCCAATACCAAATTGTCTTGATTACTATGGCTTTGTAGTAGAGCTTGAAGTCAGGGAGTGTAATTGCCCCCATTTTATTCCTCCTTCCCAGGATTGCTTTGGCTGTTCGGGGTCTTTTGTGGTTCCATATGAATTTTAGAATTATTTGTTCCATTCATTGAAGAAAGCTGGTGGTATTTTGATAGGGATGGCGTTGAATCTGTAGATTGCTTTAGATAGTATAGTCATTTTGACAATATTTATTCTACCTAGCCAAGAGCATGGGATGAATTTGAATTTGTTAGTGTCCTCTTTAATTTCTCTTATGAGTGTCTTGTAGTTTTCAGAGTATAGGTCTTTCACTTCCTTCGTTAGGTTTATTTCTAGGTATTTTATACTTTTTGGTGCAATTGTGAATGGAATTGTTTTTCTGATTTCTCTTTCTCTTAGTTCATCGTGAGTGTATAGGAAAGCAACAGATTTCTGTGTGTTAATTTTGTATCCTGCAACTTTGCTGAATTCAGATATTAGTTCTAGTAGTTTTGGAATGGAGTCTTTAGGGTTTTTTATGTACAGTGTCATGTCATCTGCAAATAGTGATAATTTGACTTCTTTACCAATCTGGATGCCTTGTATGTCTTTGTTTTGTCTGATTGCTGTGGCTAGGACCTCCAGTACTATGTTGAATAACAGTGGAGAGAGTGGGCATCCCTGTCTTGTTCCCGATCCTAGATGAAAAGCTTTTAGCTTCTCGCCGTTAAGTATGATGTTAGTTGTGGGTTTGTTATATATGGCCTTTATGATGTTGAGGTACTTGCCGTCCATACCCATTTTGTTGAGAGTTTTAATCATGAATGGATGCTGAATTTTGTCAAATGCTTTTTTAGCATCTATGGAGATGATCATGTGGTTTTTGTTCTTCTTTCTGTTGATGTGGTGGATGATGTTGATGGATTTAGAATGTTGTACCATCCTTGCATCCCTGGGATGAATCCCACTTGTTCATGTTGTGTGATCCTTTTGATGTATTTTTTAATTCGGTTTGCTAATATTTTGTCGAGTATTTTTGCATCTATGTTCATCAGGGATATTGGTCTATAATTTTCTTTTTTGGTGAGGTCTTTGCCAGGTTTTGGTATTATAGTGATGCTGGCTTCATAGAATGAGTTTGGAAGTATTCCCTCCTCTTCTATTTTTTGGAAAACTTTAAGGAGAATGGGTGTCATTTCTTCTCTATATGTCTGGTAGAATTCAGAGGTGAATCCATCTAGTCCGGGGGTTTTGTTCTTGGGTAGTTTTTTGATTACTGATTCAATTTTGTTGCTGGTGATTGGTCTGTTTAGTTTTTCTGTTTCTTGTTTGGTAAGTTTTGGAAGGTTGTATTTTTCTAAGAAGTTGTCCATTTCTTGTAGGTTTTCCAGCTTGTTAGCATATAGATTCTCATAATATTCTCTTATAATTCTTTGTGTTTCTGTGGGATCCATTGTGATTTTTCCTTTCTCCTTTCTGATTCTGTTTATGTGTGTAGATTCTGTTTTTTTCTTAATAAGTCTGGCTAGGGGTTTATCTATTTTGTTTATTTTTTCAAAGAACCAGCTCTTGGTTTCTTTGATTTTTTTCTATTGTTTTATTCTTCTCAGTTTTATTTATTTCTTTTCTGATCTTTATTATGTCCCTTTCTTCTGGTGACTTTGGGCCTCATTTGTTCTTCTTTTTCCAATTTCAGTAATTGTATCTTTAGACTATTCATTTGGGAATGTTCTTCCTTCTTTAAATAGGCCTGGACTGCAATATACTTTCCTCTTAGAACTGCCTTTGCTGCGTCCCACAGAAGTTGTGGCTTTGTGTTGTTGTGGTCATTAGTCTTCATATATTCTTTGATTTCTGTTTTGATTTGGTCGTTAACCTATTGATTCATTAGGAGAATGTTGTTAAGTGTCCATGTATTTGTGAGCCTTTTTGTATTCTTTCTAAAATTTATGTCTAGTTTTATACCTTTGTGATCTGAGAAGTTGTTTGGTAGAATTTCAATCTTTTTGAAATTACTGAGGTTCTTTTTGTGGCCTAGTATGTGGTCTATTCTGGAAAATGTTCCATGTGCACTTGACAAGAATGTGTATCCTGTTGCTTTTGAGTGTAGGGTTCTGTAGATGTCTGTTAGGTCCATCTGTTCTTGTGTGTTGTTCAGTGCCTCTGTGTCTTTACTTATTTTCTGTCTGGTTGATCTGTCCTTTGGAGTGAGTGGTGTGTTGAAGTCTCCTAAAATGAATGCATTGCTTTCTATTTCCTCCTTTAATTCTGTTAGTATTTGTTTCTCATATGCCAGCGCTCCTGTGTTGGGTGCATATATATTTATAATGGTTGTATCCTCTTGTTGAACTGACCCCTTTATCATTATGTAATGCCCTTCTTTATCTCTTGCTACTTTCTTTGTTTTGAAGTCTATTTTGTCTGATACAAGTACTGCAACACCTGCTTTTTTTCTCCTTGTTTGCATGAAATATCTTTTTCCATCCCTTCACTTTTAGTCTGTGTATATCTTTGGGTTTGAGGTGAGTGTCTTGTAAGCAGCATATAGATGGGTGTTGCTTTTTTATCCATTCTATTACTCTGTGTCTTTTGATTGGTGCATTCAGTCCATTTACATTTAGGGTGATTATCGATTGATATGTACTTATTGCCATTGCTGGCTTTCGATTCGTGGTTACCAAAGGTTCAAGGGTAGCTTCTTTACTATCTGACAGTCCAACTTAACTTTCTTGTTAAGTTATTGTAAACACAGTCTGATGTTTCTTTATTTCTCTCCCTTCTTATTCTTCCTCCTCCATTCTTTATATACTAGGTGTTTTATTCTTTGCCTTTAGTTAGTATTTGTATGGTCTGCTTTCTTTGCTATGATTTTATTTTCTCTGGTGACATCTTTTTAGCGTTAGGAATGCTTCCCTCTAGAGCAGTCCGTTTAAGATATCCTGTAGTGGTGGTTTATGAGAGGCAAACTCTCTCAACTTTCGTTTGTCTGGAAATTGTTTAATCCCTCCGTCATATTTAAATGATAATCGTGCTGGATACAATATTCTTGGTTCGAGGCTCTTCTCTGTTTCATTACCTTAAATATATCATGCCATTCTCTTCTGGCCTGTAAGGTTTCTGTTGAGAAGTCTGATGGGTTTTCCTCTCTAGGTGATCTTTTTTCTCTCTCTAGCTGCCTTTAATACTCTGTCCTTATCTTTGATCTTTGCCATTTTAATTATTATGTGTCTTGGTGTTGTCTTCCTTGGGTCTGTTGTGTTGGGAGATCTGTGGGCTTCTGTGGACTGCAAGACTATTTCCTTCCCCAGCATGGTGAAGTTTTCAGCAATTATTTCTTTAAAGACACTTTCTATCCCTTTTCCTCTCTTCTTCCTCTGGTACTCTTATAATGCGAATATTTTTCTGTTTGGATTGGTCACACAGTTCTCTTAATATTCTTTCATTCCTAGAGATCGTTTTATCTCTCTCTGCTTCAGCTTCTCTGTATTCCTCTTCTCTGATTTCTATTCCATTAACTGTCTCTTGCATCTCGTCCAGTCTGCTGCTAAGCCCATTGATCGCTTGTCTCATTTCTGCATTGTCTTTCCTCACTTCCCTCACTTCCTCCCTCAGCTTTTGCATATTTCTCTATGGATCCATCAGCATGGTTATGACTTTTATTCTGAGTTCTTTTTCAGGAAGATTGTACATTTCCATCCCATCTGGTTCCTTCTCTGGTGTTGTGTGGGCTGGAGCTGTGTTTGTACCATATTGCTCTGTCTTTTCGTGGCAATAGAAGTGGTCACTGGTGGGTGCCACATATGTCAGGTGGGCTTTTTAAGACTTTTAAAAAGAAGAAAAAGGGGGGAAAAAGGACGAAAAGAAAGAAAAGAGAAAA
Source organism: Smutsia gigantea (assembly GCA_032199065.1). NCBI lineage: Eukaryota > Metazoa > Chordata > Mammalia > Pholidota > Manidae > Smutsia > Smutsia gigantea. The sequence goes on from JAVSCE010016763.1 coordinate 35,761, forward strand.
GAAAAATAAAGAAAGAAAGAAAAGTAAAGAATGAAAGGAAGAAAAAGAAAAAGAAAAAGAAAAAACAAAACATGCCTGCTGGGAGTAGATTCTGTGAAGATGCTGTAGGTGGCACTGCTGCTCCACTATTCCACAGTTGCGGCCGTGCTGCTCCGCAGGGCCCTTTGTATCTCTGGCCAGGGTGGTAACGAATGGGAGGCTGCTGATCTCTGTGGGAAGTTTAAGTACGGCTACTTTTTCCTAGTCACCAGCCAAGGGGTCTGAATTTCCCCAGGACTCCCAGCCTGCTGGGCCAAGTGTGCTGGAACGATCCTGCCCCTCCTTTGGGCCCCTGTCTCTTTAAGACCACTAAAAAAGCACGTACTTTTCTTTTGTCCCGTGGAGCCGGCTGGGAGACCTGGGTGCATTCCCTACCTCAAATCCTGCACCTCTGACTCTCCAATCTCCGATACACCATGCGATATCTGTCAGTGCTCCCGACGCAGATCACCAGGCTGGTTATTTTGTGGGCCTGTTCTTCCACTCCCTCCCTGCTCTGAATCCTCTCCTCCTGCCAGTGCGCTGGGGTGGGGGAGTGCTCAGGTCCCGCCGGGTCACGGCTCCGTATCTTACCCACTTCATGGGGTGCCGAGTCCTCTCAGGTGTAACTGCAGACTGGGTGCCGTCCTATATCTTCTGGTCTCTCTTTTAGGGATAGTTGTATTTGTTGTATTTTCATAAATATATATGGTTTTGGCAGGAGATTTCCGCTGCCCTGCTCATGCCGTCATCTTCCTGGAACTCCCCTAGAGTATTTTTATTTATTTTTAATTCTATTATAAGTGGAGTTTTTCTTGTAAAATAATTGCATTTATCTTCATCCTTTGTGCTATTTTTGTCATGTATTCTGCTTCTACAGGTGTTATAAATCCCACAATAAAATGTCATTATTTTTGCTTTAAATTGTCAGTCTCTTCCACAGAAATTAAGAAAAGGTAAAAGGTGCTTGTCTTCATATTTACTCAAACATGTACCATTTCCGGTGTTACTTATTCCTCCAGTCAACACAACTCTTCCTCTGATATAATATTTCCTTTATCTTAAAGAACTTCCTTTAGCATTTCCTATAGTGCAGGTCTGCTGAGTACAAATTCTCTTAGCCTTCCTTTACCTGAAAATGTCTTTATTTCATTCCCTTTTTTAGAGGATATATTCACTGGTTAAGGAATTTTAGGTAGACTTTTTTTTGTTGTTGTTGTTTAACATTTAAAGATGACATTCCCTTGTGTGCCATCCTGCATTGTTTATGATAGAAAATCAGATGTCATTTTTATCCTTGTTTTTCTGTATTTAATGTCTTTTTTTCTTCTGTAGATAATTTAAATTTTTTCTCTTTAGTTTGACTGTAATATACCTAGATTTGATTTCTATTTTGTTTTATTTTATGCTTCTTGGGTTTGCTGGTTTTGCTGGATCAATAGGTTTCTGTTTATCACCAATTTTACGAGTTTTCAGCCATTGTGTCTTCCAATATTTTTGACACTTGCTGTCCTTATTCTTAGGGTATGACTTTTCCTGAAGGTCATGGTCTTTATTCCTAACATATGACATTTGTGGAGATTTCAACAAAGCCTCTTAACATTGCCTAGACTAGAAATCCCACACCTCTCAGCTCCATGTGGCCTCTCTGGAATCCAGTCAGCTCTCAGTCCTGCATTGTCTACTCTTTGCTGGGCCTTGTGGAGTCTCATCCTGTGTATGTATAGTCCAGCCTTTCTGACTAATACACTGAACATCCCACACAGACTTTAGAACACCTCCTCTATGTAGTTGCTTCTCTTGAACCATGATGCATGAATTCCAGCTGCTTCAGTAGCTTCAAACTCTGACCTCTGCCTCATTAGCTCAGGGAGACTGCTGTGCTCTGCTTGGACTTCACCTCTCTACTCACTTATCTGGAAATTGTTCCCAGGTAGCAAATTAGGGAAAGCATGAAGTTCATCTCATGCATTTTCCTTTTCTTGGGGAACATGTAAACATGCACCTGCCTTACTTGTGGTTCAGTACCTGAAAGCAGTTGCCTTTTATAATTTATTCAGTTTTAGAGTTGTTTAGAGTGACTATTCTATCATGGCCAGAAATGGAACCTACCATTTCTTGTTAAATACTTTAGCTTATACAAAATATGGAGTCAAATAAATCTAGTTTAAATAAGGCTAGTAAATTTAGTTGCCCACAGAAGTAATCCAGTAATATTAAAAATAAATAAGGTGGTCTAGACATAACTTTTCTAGCTGTTGAGGTCTATGTATTTTCTTTGAAAACATGCAGGACAAACAAAATGTTCCAAGTTTATTTTGGGCCTTTTATAGTTCGTGAGTCACTGGTAGTAACCGCTATTGCCTCAGTTTCCTCATTTGTAAATTTAGAGTAATGACACTTAACTCACAAGGTTGCTATAAGGTTTAAATGAAATAAAGACAAACAATACATGGTGTATAATAGCCATCAGGTAAATGGAAGCTCATCTTGTTGCTAGTTTTATCTATAGGTTCTGGATGCACCATCATCTCAGTCAAGTGACTTTAGTCCTTTGGCTCCTGAGACCCATGACTACCTTTCTCAAAGGCGACCAGATCCTTCATGTTTTTCATTCCTTTTGAATCAAAGAATCAGTGAAGTCCTCATCATGCTTGTTGCTTCCTTCATCTTGAAATACCCACTCTATATTTCCTCACTTCCCAAACTCTTGCGCTGTTCTTTCTAGAACTGCTGTTCCATAGCCAGTGACGTATTTTTGACCTATCACCTGTGTACTCCTTCTACTTCCTTGCCTTTAATGAAATCTGTTTTTTTCCTGAGAAGACCTGAAGCTCTCATAAGGCTGTGGTTGTTTATTTTCACAAAAATATGTAGTCCTGTATATTGTAGGACCAGAGGGTAGGGCTGCTGTCTTCCTAACTTACCAATGCCACCTCCACTTCTCCACCATCTGGTAGAAACCTCTCCACTGAAGCTTATTCTTTTAAGTTTCATTACACTCTCCCTTACTGCTAGTTTATCACACACCAGCTTTCCCAGTCATTTCCACTGCCATTCATCTCAAGCAGTGGCATCTGACTAATCTTGTCCATCTCAGTTCCTCCCGTATTTCCGTATTACCTTTAGGTGATGATGGTATGGATGACCCATTATATGTCTTTTTCTCTGACCTCCTTAATCTCCTAATAAGTTATGATCTCCTCTTCCTCTCCACAACCACCACACACTCTCATACTGATTATTAGCACTTCTGAATGATCCACTTACAAAATCACTGCTTCATACATCATTATCTATAACCAAATCCCTTCCCTTACAGTTGTTTGTTCAACACAGCTACCAGAATTTTCATCTGTTCAAAACATGTTAATCCAATAACTCTTCTAGCTTCTTTTTCTTCATTTCCCTATTTATCTGTAGTATAGAGTTTAAGACTCAGGATTTAAAAAACACTCCTTCCTGTAGCCAAAATTCTCTTTCACATCTGTTTTGTTCATCACCTTGATCTAGCAAATCCCTGGGCCTGATGAATCCATATGTTTATTCCTTCCATGTTTGCACCAAGTGCTTGAGGAGGAGGTCACATAATAGGTCACAATGGTTCAGCTATAAAACTGTCATTTACTTACCCATTCCCCACAGTGCCTATGTCAAACCTCCTATTCTCCTGCCTTCCACCCTGAAGTTCTAGACAACTAGATTAACGCATTCTGGGCCCTACATTATGTGAGGCATATGTAGAGGCTTCTAGTCCAAGGCTAGGGGCAAATGCCTAGCTTCTGTTCATAAACTAGGACAAATGTGAGAATATCCTTCAGGACTGGTTCATACAAGAGCAACATATTTCCAGTGCTCAGTTTTACAGAATGAACCCAGTTCTAGGTGAACACAGCATTTGAGTCTTATGGTATTGGCCTTCTTCATCACAGGGCACTAAAATCCTAGCCCCTAGGGCCTGCAGCTCATCTGGGTCCTCTGTGGGCCTCCTGACTTTAGTTCTTACCGAACACTATGGGTTCCTTCTCTGTTTCTCATACCTTAAGATCTCTCCCTGTCTCTTTCTATCTGACTCTGTATTTTTAAATATGTTTATACTTTTTTATGTAGCATTTATTTGGAATGGGAAGGAATGACTTGTGGTGTGTGCATTTTTCCATCTCGACCTAGAAACCTAAACCTCTTCTTTTGTAGCATATATACTTTTGTTTGTAACAGATGTAATTTTTTATTTGTTTGTGTGATGATTCAATTCATGTTTATGTCTACCATAAGACTCAAAGTTTTGCTAGGGAGACTATATCTTCTTTTGCTTACTATGTATCCTCAGCATAGGGCACAATTCTGGTATTTTATAGTCATTCAACAGAAATGAATATATTATTTTTATTCTTACACATATAACAATGTATTTTAGCATTCTAGACCACTGCTGTCCCTAGACCATACCTCTTACCTCATCAATTCCAAATTTTCCCTCCCCTAAGACTCATGCTATTTGTATCAGGCCATTCACTTTCTCTTTGCCAGCTTCAGATTTCATTCTATATTAGTCACTTACAATTGTAAAAATATACTGTCATCATCTGAAACCACCCTTGAATCATTTAAGATGCCTTTGGCTGCAATGAACAGAAAATCAGTTTAATGTGCCTTAAAAGATAAAGGAGTTTAGAAGTCACATAATAAAATGTAAGACATGAGGCAGCTTTAGGGGTATCCATCAGGCCGATTTTTTTTTTTCCTGAAGTTCCCGTGGGTTCTGTCCCCCTCTCTGTATTGACTTTTTCCTTAACCTAATAGCAAGGTATCCAGACACTACGGTATCCAGAGAGGAAGAGGGGCTGGCCTTTTACCTTGTGCCTCCTCTCTATAGTGGTAAAAATAGAAGCTCCCCAGCAGACTTTCCCTCATAACAGCAAGACTAGATCACAGGCCTAGTCCGAAACCAGCCTTTCATATTGACTGAGATCACCATGTTTGCTTTAGTCCAATCATTTGGGAAGTTGAGGGAGTCAACCATTTTGATTTTCAAAATCCCATTGCACTTTCCATTCTTTCATTTTTTTCCTCTTCTTGACTTCCTTTCAACCTCTTCTTTGCTTTATTGAATCCTATAGTTTATCAGTACAAGTCAGTTTTTCTAAAACACCAGCCGTCAACTGGCAGCTCTACCTTGCCTTCCTAGTCTAGCATTCAATTCCACAGAACTTTTCCCTACGGCCAGTTCCTTCGCTGTAACTGCCTCAGCCACAGCAACCACATTAATCCTCAGTCAACCCAAGATGACTTCAACAATTAGTTTTGAGCACTTGTCTTCTTGAGTCGCCAAGCCTTGTGGAAAAAAATGGCATGTTCTGCAGGTTTATATTACTGTAAATTCATTGATGTTAAACTGAGAATGGCCCATACTGCCATGCAGCAATTCTTTGCTCCTTGGTAGGTTGTTTCCTGATTCTACAATTTGCTAGATTGTATGACCTCAGGCAAGTCATTAAACTTCTCTGATTTGCTTACTTAACCTCTAAAATGGGAACAAATAGTACCCACATTGAAAGGTTGTTTTAAGGATTAAACAGGCAATGTATGTAAAACAGATTGTCCACTGGTTGGCACATAGTATTCAATTAATGTGAGCCTTTGTTTTAGTGCCAAATCCTAAACTTTGCTTCTCTCCTTATGTTCTCTACCTTGAATCTGCTTTTCTTCCCCATTGCCTTCTACCCTTAACAACTGTCTTGACTTTACAGAGAATGGAGGCCAACATTTGTGCATATACTCGTTTCTTTTCATCTCCAAATATGCCAGAAACTGTATTCATTTTTTATACTCAAAATGCCTACCACAGGCCTGGCACATTAAAATAGCCAGTGTTTGTTCTATTGGATTTGAAATGTTCTTATTTATTAGGTTCATTCCATGAGATTAGGGGAAGATAAAGGGGCAGGAATCACAATGCAATAGTTCGGAAATTAGGCTAAATATTTGCTTGTGATGGCTGGTGAAAAATAAATCCTCTGGTATTCAAGATTTGCCTGAAGAAGTCTTGGGAATCAGGAGACGTCTAAATGAAAAGACTCCTTTAGCTCTGAGAATTAGTAATATAAACATAAAACAGATGAATAAATTGGCTTTATTTGTAAATAACCATTTATGATCCAAATAATTTTCCCTCTGTGACAGAGATTTCCCTGCTCAATATTGCAATGTCTCTCAAATACAAACAGTGAAAACGAAATGGCTGCAGACAATGATCAATGTGTTGTATGATAGCAACATTGTTTTATGATTAGCAGTTCAGAGGAAGAACAAACATTTTCCTTCTAACTAAACAACTGACCAAACAATGCCATTTTAACCTTTCTTGGGTCAGGATTAGGATATAACAAGTAGTTTTTCAACATATACCCAAACTGGATTCTACAGCCAGTTCTGACATAAGTTAATTTTTCTGAAGTAAGCTTGGATTTAGGAGAGAACATTAGAATGATGTTATTTTCTTAAGGAAATTTTTTCTAGTAGATAAGTGTTGTAAGCTCAGATCTTGGTGTAGAAAACAGATTGGAAATTCTAGCAAAGAATGCTTGTGAATTCAAAATCTTTTGAAAAGTCATTCTCTCAACCACCTTTCTTTCTCAAGAATATTCATTTTATTTGTGTTTCCTCAGTGGTAAGTATATATAGATTTCCACAAGCCACTGGTCTTCATGGGGTTTTGGAAAGGGAAGAGGCTTCTGATATTTTCTGAAATTTGAGTATATTGGCAAAGGGAAACAAAATTGGCTCTAAGTCAAACACCCTACCATTTAGGAATTTAGATAAATTAGAGATTATCTACCTTCCACATGAAATTTCATGTGCAATTGCAGTGATCCATTCCTAGAACTGCTTAAACATATATAATGGGTTTTCTGCTTTTGTAGTGGAGAATTGTAACTCACTTGGCCCCCAATTTCATTTCTTTGGCTCTTCTCCATTCAGCCATTTCTGTTCATTGTTTCTTTTCCTGTCTATTAATTTCTCATATTTTTCAAAAAGAATCGCCTGAAATTGAGAAAAGAACACTGTTACAAGTTCAAATTGACATGATATATCAATGTATAAAGTTACGTTAACTCTATGTGTTCATAATGATCATCTGTCAGTTAGGATTCTAAGTAACGAACCAAACTCTAATTGAACAAACAAAAAGTTTGTTTGAAGGATTCTAGGGAATCTCATGGGATTCAAGAGCAATATGATGTTATTTCATGAACAGACTGAGAAGGAAATGTTCTCTACATCCTCTTTCTTCATTTTTTCCCTTGTTCTCCCTACACATCTGCTTTATTCTTTATTCTACTTCTATTGGCTTTCTCGGCTCTTCAGACCACATAGATGGACTGGTAAAGGATGGTGGAATTCCTAAAAAAGGTATTGGTTTTGGTTGACTGAACAGTAGTTGTCCACTACAAATCTTCATAAAAATAATTTGTGGAAATAATTTCATGCTTGTCATCTGAAAGCAGGGCCAAATAAGTTGTTTTTCTTTGTGCATTTTTGGCTGATTAACGTGTCTCCCCACTCTCTCACCCATTATCTACCCTTCCCTGCATTGTTGTTTACCCTAGAAGCCTGACCTCTTCCCGCTCTATCACTGAGACTACTTTGCCAGCCAACCTCCAATTAGATTTAGCTGGAGATTGGAAGGTGGGATGAGAGAGAGACCACAATATTTGTTCCTTGATCCTTCTTGCTTCAATGCTACATGTTTGATGAACCCTGTGAATACCGCTCCCTACTGATGACTCTCTTCTCACTGGTTTCCAGTAACACTATTTCCTCCTCTTGTTCCTCAGGCCTAGATAGAAGTGGTCATGGCTCCCTGTTGATACTAATTTCAGACCACCTCATAATTCATTACTACTTCCCTTATATCTGTAAGTAGTGCTTTAATCAAAGTCTCTTAATTTGAGCTACTGGGGGGAGTTCTGTTTATCCCCCACATCAAAATCAAACCCTCAGCATGGGAATTCTTGGGCACAATTGCTTTCTTATTCAATGAAAATAACCTCTCATCTTGAGTGTAGGTGGGGAATGAGAAAATGATGAGATGATGGCAGTGGCCCCATGATCACTAAACATCATTAGTGGTATCTCCGATCACAGCTGCTATTCCAAGTGTGATATTTCTGCTAGAGAAAATTAACACACACCCTGGTATTTGATGTGAGACTGTTGACTAAGCAAATGGTTTTTGTTCTATCCTAATCATACCTTTCCTCACCTGGTAGGGAAAACAATACCCCTTCACTGTGTTGACTTAGTGCTATGTTAGCTGTCTTGCTCTCAATGAACATACCATCTGAAGGAACTTAGGTATCTTGATATGTCACAAAATGACATACCAGTTTGTTACACTTACAGCATTATGCTAATCTGATTTGGTAAGCAGGATGTAAAACATACCTTACATGCCTTAATTAGATATATATGCCAGATGGGGGGAAATAAACTCTATTTAGCCAGCAGGTCGGGAATTTAGGATTGGTGGTATGAGATATGTGGATGGACCTCACAGAATGGCCAAAGAGTGTGAAAATATTTGTATCCCATCTGGTACCCACTACAGAGGAAGATCTCAACAGTCAGGTAGTCAAGATGACCCACGATGTGAATGTCAGTCTCTTTCCCCCAAATGGCTTATTTGATGTGCTTTTGCACAAAGTAACCATACTGGCAGGACTGGAGGTTTTGCATGGACTCAGGAATGTGGATGCCCCCTTACCAAGGTTAATTTGGCAGTTACCCTGATGACTGTCTGCCTTATCAATAAGTGAGACCAATGCTAAGGCCCTGATATGGCAGCATTCCCCAGGTGACCTGCTGTCACCGTCCTGGAGAGTGAAGCAACTCATCCTTACAGAAGTTCATTTAAGTTCCTGACAGATGTGCCTCCTCCTGATGGCAGTACTCTGTGGGTTTATAGATGGCCCTATCCATTGTAATGGTATGCCATACAACATTTCTTTTGAGTAAGAAAAGGTGAAAGAAGTATGTCAAAGGGTATGTGCCCAAGGAATTAGTAGTATTACCATGTACCTCATCTCCAGAAGCAATGAATGACCTATTGAAGAGAGTTGGAAGACAAAATCCTGCACAATCGGGATATTATCCAGAATAACGCATGACATGCTTTAAATCAGCATGAATATTTTCACACATTTTTTAGGCTTTTAAAACATCTGGTTCCTGTTTCTCTCATGACTATAAGATTTAGCTTGTTCGAGGCGACTCCTTTGACTGATTTGAGCATTCTTCAGGAATGCTTATTCATGTAGACAGAAAAATCATGTATCTAAAGTACTTCAGGTGCCATATATTTGTCATAATCAATAGTAATGACTTATTAAAAGTTTTTAATAGTTTGACCAAAACAATGCTAACATTTCTCAGCACAGTTTTGCTATTGTTAGTGTCTATTTCTTTTTATGTTTCATTAAAATGTATATAAGCAGTCATGAATATTATTCATTCAATTTAAATAGATAATTTTTAATATGAATTGTCTTCTTAGACCCAATTTATACTTTTTGCCTTTAATTCAAATTTATCTATTTGTATTGCAACCTTTGCTTTATTTTTGCTAGTATTAGCTTGATATCTTTGTATCTTTATCATAGCAATTTTGGTAGTATTTTTGTTTTGAATTTATTTCATAGAAATGGAGTGTAGGTGGACTTTATTTTCTAACACATCTGAGAGAAGTTTTTTATTTCCCAGGGAAGGTGATTCAATTTACATATACTATAATTGATTTATTTTTTTCTTATTTCTGGCATTATTTCCTGACTAGCTGCACGTACAGATTCACTTTCTTTTCTTCCGCTCTGTTTCCTCAGCTCTAAGTCACAATGGCTGGTCTGAGTTGATATAAGGATTAATGTAAAGGGGAAAAGCATACACAATGATTGGCCTAACAGGCGCTCAATAAACATAGTTAGAACTGCTGCCTCAGTTCAACCTCATGATAAACACTTGGAATGAGGATGCTCTTAGCTAATTATGGGAGCAGTTAGGAAATTGCTTCCTATGGATTAGACTTTACTATTTGTTTTATGGAAATGCATGAAGCTCCTCTTTGTATATGTCTGTTCTGATTCACCAGTTACTTGTTGGGTAATCTGAAAAAGGAAGAAGGTCCTAATTTATGTGGGTAAGGTGACCTTGAAGGTGAACTGGAAAGGGACACTCAAATATGAGCAACTGTTTGCTGGTCACATCAAGACAAATACAAAAGAATAAATGAGGAAAGTGATACACTGAAAGGGAGGAAGACTTACGCATATTAGATATGTCAGGTTTGGCACCACTTCCAATACTCTTAATATATTTTTCATTCAAACAACATTTATAGGACATTTACTTTCTTCTAGGCATAGAGATAGAATAGAATTCCTGCCAGTAGGATGATTATAATCCAGGGAGTGAGACAAACAAATATACGAACAGCTATGAATCACTGGGATATGTGCTTGGATAAATATGTGCACAAAAAGCTTTGGTTGGACACAGGAGGGACTGCTTCAGGGGATAGGGCATCAGGGAAGGCTTCCTGAAGGCAGTGATTCCTAAGTCTTGAAGAATGAATGGGAGTCAGTTAACCAAAGAAGTGGCTGGAAGAAATTCATTGAGTGGCACTGTTGGAAATATGAGAACAGATTCTGGTGAGTACATTGTATGAAACATGGATGGAATGAACTGTTTAATTATCAGGCTGGGCATCTGGTAGGTATAGTGTTCAATAATTATTTATTGAGTGAGTGAATGAGAGAAATTGTCAGGTGCCTTGCTACAGCACAGATAAGTATTTTCTACTGCCTTTTCCTGGTCAGCCTATCATAATTGTGTTAAAAGAGAAGTGAGGTTAGTTTACCACAACTCATTTTTATGTAACTGTAATGGATCTTGTGATTGCTGATTTGTTTTTCAGTGGTTATAAGTTGCTCTTAAATAAGGGTTAATAATAAAATTCGTTTATCTAGGGCCTGTAGAATCTACCTTTTTCAATATTGGAATTACATTTTCTCACATTTACATTTTCCAAAAGTCAGAATCTTCTACTGAAGATTTCATCAGTAGGTTCTCTCCATAAACTGGTATATTATCACATCTCTTTAGCCAACAGACTCCTCTGTAGTGATCAGAATTGGGTCCAGAAAGGGAACACTTTTGCAGAAAATGGAAATGTATGGATTTGAGAATACAATTAAACTTAGCTTTGAAGTTGAGTTCTCTTACTTACTAGCGGTGTGACCTTGGGTAACAGCACTAAATGTGATAACATCTGTGAAAGCCATGATTAATTTTCCATTTCTGTCCTCTCTGGGTAGTCAGACAGTTTCATTCATTTCCTTTTTTTCCCCCACAAAAAACTAAGAAAAATTTTAAGGGAAGTTATCTCCAGTAACCCCATTTCAATATATAGTTTCATTTTTCCATATTCTACCTTAATTCTTTTCTGTATTCAGATCCCTTATTATATAATCCATTCTCACATTAGTTCCTCACTGTTTGTATTACTTTATAAAGTGTTCCAAAGAGGAGTATTGAAATTTGTTGTATATTTTACAAAAGTTCAATAAATCTAGAAATCAGTTTGGAAGTGAATTTAAGACTTTATTTATTGGTAAGTTGATCATTAGTCTATATAGATTATGTAAGGGTCCAATAATAGTTTTATGTTCTACATGTATAGCTACATAGTTCTCTTCATAAACCGCAAGTAAATATTGTTGTACTCCTTTCACAAATGGAGAAATTGAGACTCAAAGGGATTCAGTAGCTTGTCCTAAATTGTATCTACAAAGTGACAGAGCTGGGATTTCAAAGCCAGGTCTTTTCCCATCATGCCATGATACTTCTATTTTATGATATTCATTCTTTTCTTGTTTTATACCTTTATAAATTCATTCAAATTTAGCATTAGCTTTATTCCTAAGGTTTCTGTGGCTGTTGCAAATGGCCCCTACACCCTATTCCAGATTTAATAGATGCTAATAATATGTCATAGTTGCTTCAGGTCTTTTTTTCTATTAAAGAAGTAAAGTGTTCCTGATACAGCTGCAGTCCATTTTTTCTTCTGCCCCCCCTCCTGGGAACTGAAAACTAGCTAGTATCCTGAAGTTCTCATGCATGTCTTATTTTACCACGAATGTGTATATCCATAAACATAGTATTCTGAATATGAATAATACAGTCATTTCCTCATACATGTTTTCATATTTAAAAGAATCAGACATCATTTCAAGAGGAACCAATTCAAGATGAACCAATAGCAGACGTATCACTTAACAAAAATGTGAGAGGAAAATCTACCAAAAGCATTATATTTAAAACACATGCTCTATTATCTGAATTGATTCAAAGAAAAGAAAAATTTTAAATCCCAGAATGAAAATAAAAATGGTCAGTTAAAAAAAACTTTTTAAAAACATAATAACACAGAGCATTTCTCCTCTGTCTAATTAAACTTCCTGAGTCATGGAATTTAAATTATATGCAGAGATGCTCTGTCAAAACAGACTCTCCTTTTTCTCACGTAATTGAAAACAACTGGATGTTTGCCCCTGGCCCACACCATCTGGGAAACATCCATATATATATACATTTTGTTTTCCAAGTGTCTATACACATAAAAGCAAATATCTCTAGTCTCCCAGATAGTTTTCAAATTTACCCTTATTCAATATTTTGTTGAATTTTAATTGTTGCCAAAATTATGTCATAGGTATTGCAAAATAAAATCAAGGTGATGGGAAGCTTAGCTTGAGCTTGCCTACAATTCTTGTATGTTTATGGCCATGTGTTTATCCTGGCCTCAGGCATATGCTAAGTGCAGGTATTTCGGGTTATTTCACTTGGATTTAGGATTCTTCTGTGGAATGCAGCCTCTACATTGAAGCCCTTGGGAGCCAGGAACGATAAGGGTGGAACTCAGGTGAGTTCGGCCTGGAAGCTGAGACATCCCTAAGCTGTTAGCCAGCCTTCTCAAGCCAAGGAGTGATTCCCAACCCCCTGGGACTGTTTCCCCAAGATTGGTCTCAGTCCTGACTTCCCCTTCTCTTTAGCTTGCTGGTCCCTTCTTTTGAAGTAAATTAGTACAGTTGCAGGATACAAGGGATCTTAAGATCGACAGGTCTTTAAATGTTTTGATTCTTCATTAAAAACATCCATAGAATTTACACTAGAAGTAACAATTCATATTCAAGCCATAAAGCCCTGATTTTCAAATATCTCAGGTTTGGAATAATTTAGAGAAATCCTATAAGTATTTTAGAATACTTAGGCAAATAGGAAAGTAAATCAATTGTTAAACTCTTAGTTAATCAATAATTAAATTGGGATATGTCCAACAGATATCTTTGAAATTGCTTTCGGTAATATATAATTTAAGGAATTCTTCCTGAAAAGATTGATTTTTAAAAAAATGGCATTGAACAACAAAAGAATAGTTGTTCAGAAAATTCTCTCCCTGTAAAACCGGTAGGCTTTTTACAATGTAAACAATATAAATAAACAATATAAACTTAAGCTTTGAAATTAAACATGAAAACAAAATATATCAGAAAAAGATTACTGATTTTCAAGCTCTATATCATGAAAGAGAAACAAAGAAAGAGACATCATGAGAGAAAGAAATTTTAGGCACAATTTAAAAAACCCAATTTTTACAAAAAATACTTACTTTTCTACTGATTATTTGTCCCTAAAGGAATGTTTGCATATTAGGGATAGGTGCCACCTACACAGACAGAATTCCAAGTCTCTCTGCAAAAATCATCTTCGTTGGTCCACGATTGTTCTAAGCACCCTCCCAAGCTCTATTTAAAAACTTCCTGCCTGAAAATATCATTTCAAACCTTTTTGGTGAATTAGACAATTGATGAGAAAAAATTAGACTAAAAATACCTCAGATTGAACTGTTTATACTGCAAAACCTTTCCACTGTTATTCCATGCTGAATTCTTGCCTCGTTTTTCAAATTTGCATCCCTCCCCCTGTTAGATGGATGGCTTCTTCTTTTGTGCTACATCTACATCTTGTACATATTTTAATTGAACCATTTATGACCATTGAATCACACTTGATAACTGACACACTTATAAAATATACGTGAGATCTTTGAGAATAATATTTTCTTTATCCTCGAAGCATTGCAAAGAACTTGTCATATGGTAGACTTGATGTAACACCCGTTTCATGAGTAAATAATGGGAAGGTGGAGAAAAGGCCTGGGGCCCCTCTGTGTGGCACTTCAGCTTAACTAATCATGGCTCAAAACCACTGTTGAAAGGAATGGGGAGTTATTTAATGGGTAGAGTTTCAGGTTTGCAAGATGAAAACGTTCTGGAGATCGGTTGCCCAACAATGTGAATGTGTTTTACTACCAAACTGTGTACTTAAAAGTGGATAAGATGATCTGTTCTGGGTTTTGTGTATTTTGCCATGACTGAAAAAATACCCCACCAGATTTGAGAGACAAGGAAGAGGACATATGAACCCAAGAAATCTTACGTTACCTAAAGATCCCTTTAGTGGGGTAAAGTGGAGGTAATAGCCATGGCAACTGGCTATTTGAAGTTAATCTTTTTCTTTTTGGTGCACAGTGTTTTGCAAATTATATCTTGCTTGATCTTTTTAACAATTCTATGAATGGACATATTTTTATCTCCCATTTTAAAGATCAGGAGACTTAAGATGAAAAGAAGTGAGGTGATTTTTATGTGTGAATTGAGGTGGGGATCCACTGAGCTGAGCTCCTGAGTTTGATGGTTTGCAGTCCTGTGTTAGCCCTGCAGGCCGGGCATACAGTCTCACAATGACTGGTCCCACCTACAGCGCTTTAGGCTTCAAGACAGCCACCCTGCACCCACTTGCCATTGGGGCTCTGAGGCCTGCTCCAATGTGCTGCTTATAGGAGGTCATCCTGGAGCACACAAGAGAGGAAGAGTTTTCTCTCAGATATGGCCACTCTCCTCTATCAAAACCAGAGTCCTCTGAAGCAGTTAGTCTCCTTTTTGGTGGTAGACACATTGAAATCTGTGGTGAGGGTCCATTCTCCACTCATGGTCCCTTGATGCATACAGTAAGACAGACGGTGGTGGGTCGTGGGAACCTGAGTGCTTTGACCATATAGGATCAATGTTTGTATCTACTTGTGCTTCTCTGCTTGGCCAGCCCTCAGGTTCAGCTGTTGTATGAGGATATTTGAGTGGGTAGATGTCCTGGTGCACATTATAAATGCTATGCTCCATGCCAGTCTTGGCTGAGACTCTTGGACCAAAGTATTGCTGACCGTTGGCTCTCCGTCTCCTGTATTGCCCAAACATCATCCACACGAGCGTCTGCCTAGGCAGTGTTGGCCACTGTAACACAGTTACCTTTAAACTAACTCATAGAAGTCTGTCTCTGAATGCACCCAACATCCAGTGTGAGGAGTGCAGCAGAGACCTCCAATCTTCCCTTCTGGCTGCCCAGATGGAAGCCACGTTCCCAGCAACCTGGCAGCCGCACATGGCCATGGGACTGAAGGTTGGTTGTTAGGGTGTGAGGAGGAATAGTGCATGCAACTTCTGGATCAGCTTTGTTTAAGAAAGTCACTTGTACTCAATTTCTTTTATGCCCTCTTCCCATGGACCTGTCTAGTCAGCTAGCTTCAATCATGCCGAGTTGGTGGAAGGACTTCTCAAAAGTTTGATCTCAAGACCATTCCAAAGTCTTAAAAACGATAGAGGACGCCAACTAGCTTTTGTTTCTATGGATAAATTTACCCATATTTAGGAAGTGGAATGAAGAAAATTTTATTAATTATTTATTAGATCACTTAATAACTGTAATGAACCTATTACCTATTAGCATAAAGATATATGTTTTTATGAGAACTAGCTACATTTTACAATAAAATTTTAGTTATGTATTAATTTATATGAAATAATTATGAGACCTAGTACATGTTAACGTAACATTTTAATTAAAATAACTGTGTTTTCCAAGATAAAAAATTCAGTGTTAAGAGGGAGTTGTTTTACATTTTTGCAGATCTCCTAATGTCTGACTTAACAGAAGACAGCTGTATTTTCACAAATGCTTCTGCATTCAGTGTGTTGTGAAATGTTCTTTTACTTGAAGTAAATGAGGAAAATCTAGCCTCACACAGATAAGAAGCTGAGAAAGGGAGGGGTGTTTTAGCAGCCATTTCAGAAAATTTTATTTTCCTTTGCTACTACACCAAGTGGCAAATGGTAGTTTCTTTCTTTCTTTCTTTCTTTTTTTTGAAATTCAATAAAAATATTTTATTTCAACAGAAAACCTTAATACTGTACTATACATAAATGTGCTGGCTTGTGTCACTTTAAACTCATGACCACAGACCTTAAGTGTGCCCTCAGGGCTGCCAAGCAGTCCTCCTCTGTTTCCCCAGGCACTTCACTCTCCCTATTTTGGAGCTCTTGGTTCTCATTTCACAGAGAAATTTGCAATGAGGACATGGCTTCCATAGCTTCATGTTTCCTCCAAGTTTACCAGCTTGCCTCTAATTGCTTTATATACCTCATCTTTCTTTCTTTGAGAATGGATGAACTGCCTAAAGTCAGCCCATTCACCTGTGCCCTGCCGCCTACACACAGCCTTTACTCTAGCAATTATTCCTTGGCAAGTGATACTTTCTTAAGTCTAGTAGCAGTGTGAAATTTGAAATTATATCAAAGAACTTTCACACTCAGTTACATGAAAGATCTATTGCTTTATCATGTGCTTTGAATGGATCTTTTACCCATTTGGGATGTCACAATATTGTTCCACTGAGGTATCTAGATCTTTTAAATGTTGCCATATTTTATTATACAACATTAGAACATCCCAACTGTTCATATCAACACCAATCTCAGAAAAACAAGTTAAGTTGTCTTTAAGGACTGGAAAGCTATCAGTTTCATCGTACAGGTGCAAATTTTTCAGTATTGTAATTTTGCTTGAAATCTTAAATTTTGTAGTTGGCCACAAATACTGTCAGTTGTTTCTCTTGAAGTGATAGATAAACTTTTTTAACTTTCAAAAAGATATCTGATGGACATCCAAATCTGAATTAGAATATTTCTCTTTGAGCTAGTCTTTCAAGTAAAAATTATGCTCCACGGGGGGAGAAAAGGTAACCAGTTCAGCTTGGAATTCAAAATTGCACAAGTACTTTTCTTTGAGACAAATATGTATGATTAAAACTTAATGCACACTGCCAAATTCATCATACAGAATATTACAAAAGAATCAATGGTTAATGGAAGTAATACTTTCTAGACATCTTAAAATGCAACTGGCTTTCCTTCTTGTGAATGTGTCGTAGTAAAGGATACAATGACTCTTAGTCCACTAGTGTATTTTAGTGTCCCTGCCCTGACCTGTCCCAGCACTCTTACCTACCATTGCTTTTGTTCCATAGGTCCAAATATTAATGCAATGAAAAAGGCATGCTATCTTGTTATTATTGTGAAAGTAGTTTTGACCTATGGATCTTAAAAGGTCCCAGGGACTCCAATGCTGAAATATTGGGGAAAGTAAAGACCTTGATGTTCTTGGAAATTTCCCCAGTACCCTCATGGAGCTGCAACAAGATATTAAATGCAATGCTAATGCAAGGGCTACCCATAGAACAAAGACTTATGACCTATTCTTCTGAGCATTCTTTATTCCTAGATGACATAAATTGTCAGGAATGGGAAAGTGAGCTCCTTATAAAACCTTTTCTCAGGACATAGGAGGATGAGGTAGGAGCAGCAAGAGGTATGGACTGGTGGTTTGCCAAGGTCCCTGCAGCCACAGGCTCCTTGGGAAGAAAAATGGACCTGTTGTTTCAATGCTTCTGAAAACCTGGATAGCAGGGATGTCAGAGGGTTACTTTGCCTGGGAACTCTTCCACCGAAAACTTCCATGAAAACTTCCACTGAAAAAATGTAACTTCTACATCCCCATTTGGAGATTACAGACCCATCCCTCTATCTGCTAATCCTACAGAACAGCTCCTCCTCCATCCTGCCTCAGCTCAAGGTCACAGAGGGACCTAATGTTGAGTGGGCTACTCAGACCCTTCAAGTCGCTCTGGAGCTACTCCTAGCAGGGTCTCTACCGGGCTTCTGGTGGTCTCGCTTGTAGAACAGCAGTCATATGACAGTAAGTGGAGTTTATTTCAAAGTAAAAGACATACTAGAAACTGGGAGAGGCGGTGTCTGATCCCCTTTGGGGGAGTGGGAATGCTGATGGCATCTTGGGAATTCTGTGTGTGGTGAGGATCTATTTGTGCTGTAATTCCCATGGCATTTTGGCTTTCCCTGTTGCTGGTTTAGGATTCACCTTTCTTGGGTCTGCTAAAAGCTAGTTACCATTCATCTTTCCACATTTTTAGCTTCCAAAAATTTGTTGTTCTTATTTTACTCTGAGTCAGCTCTGGGGTGCTGACAATAGACGTCTTTTTCTGGCATCGTGATGCCCTATTGGTCATGGTCCATACCCTGACACATTTGTCATACTTAATCTCTAAATGAGGTCCCGGTGCTACTTTCCATAGTCGTAATGTTTGTCCATTTGACAAGGATGCCTGAGCCCGGGAGTAAATGCGGGCTGCTCTGCTCACCAAGCAGTGTTCCCACAGGGCTGGATCTGTCCAGAATGGGCATCTTTTTCTATTGTCTCTGCAGAAGACATACCTTTCTCTACCTCATACAAAAATGCTTCTGTAGAGGCTAGCAGTGGCCCTATCATGACCCATCTGGGCCCATCCTGAGTCCTTTGGATAATGTTTATACCTTCACGACCTGCCCATTTATTTCCTACTTAAAGGGCTATCTCTAAGAACTTCCAGATACAGATCCAATGGTCTATGTTCTTCTTGTCCAAAGGGGCAGGGCCCTGGAGCAGTGCGCCAAAGGCTACACTTCCTCCCCGCTGGACAGCTGGCATATCCTCCTTCTACCAGTGAAGTTCTTCTATTGACCTATCTCCTACCCACATTTAACACATACTCTCTTACTCAGCAAAAAGAAAGCATTTGTTTTTGTGAATATAGGAAGGAGTATCTGATGAGCCAGGGACCGATATGCAGTCAGCAGCACTAGACACTCCCGGGGAGACCAGGTGAGGGAGCACGCAAACGTGGTTTTGCTCTCATCACAACCAGACGACGCAGGCTGTGACAGATCAGACGCAGTCCTGGCAGTGACTGCTCCTTCCAGGCCCTGCTAGCAGTGCCAGTTTCTGTTGGGCACCTCTTCGTCCAGAATTGTGGCATGCAAGCAGATTCTGATACCGATATTTCTTTCCTCTGCTCTGTCCCCTCACATCAAAGGGTCCTATTAGCTTTCTGCACTTGCTGGTTCTGAAGTGCCTCCACATCCCTGGTTCCTTTCACATGGCCTGTGTAAGAAGTTCCTTTATTTAAAAGTCTCTTAACAATTCCACCTGGGAGTATAATCAATATCCTGCCTCTGGCTGGTACTCACATCATCATAAAATCAAACAACCTAGGAACAAAGAGAACATCCTATCAGCTTGGAGGTAGAGGTGGGCAGAGAATAATTTTGGATTTCTCAACAGCAACAGAGGAAGCTAGAAATCCATGGGGGCACTTCTGATGAATTCTGAATAAAAGTTACTTTCAACTCAAAATTCTATTCCCAGTCAGAATATTGGTTAAATATGAAATAGACTGAAGATCTTTTCAGACATTCAGGGTCCCTAGGAATTTGTCATCCAAACACCTTTTCTCAGGAAGTTACTGGAGGAGATGCTCCACTACAGTGAGCAAGTAAATACATAAAAAGGAAGACACGGGACCATGGGAGACAGAGTGGGAGGGAACCCTAAAGGTGAGATCCCGGGATGGCAGTTGTGTAGCAGACATAGCTAGCAACTGAACCAGTAAAAACTGGTCGGCTAGCTCCAGGTGACCGAAAGAGGCAATGAACAGGATACTGAAAAGAGATTCAGAGGATGGAAAAGAATTTGAAACTGCTTGAGTGATAAATACATAGAAAACAAAGCAAAAAAAAATTCCAGTATTAATACCATAGGAAGCCAAAGTTGAGTAAGAATGAAACAAGTAATCAGAGCATACTTCCCAGCTCAAGTTGAGATAATGTAAGCACTGAGAATTGATCAAACTAAAATTAATATGAAAACATGTCACGAGTACAAGGGGATAGGATGTGTGTGTATGTGTGTACACGGCTATGTGGGTGAGCATTTATGTGTATGTATGGATGTGTGTGAGTGAGTGTGTGTGTGTGTGTGTGTGTGTGTGTGTGTGTGTGTGTGGCAGTGGTGATGGTGGTAGTTGGGGAGAGATGCACAACAGTCCCTGCAGAGGTGCCAGCCAGCCACCAGATAACATCTAAACTTGAGAAATCAAGAAATACTGCTGTAAGCATGCCATTGAGCTGTATGGAAGTAAATACTTAAAGAATCATCTGAAAAGACTCAAAGTGGTTGTTTTTGAGTAATAGGAAATTGGAGGGAACTGTGGAACAAAGGATTGCTGTTTTTGTTTCTTTGTTTTGTGATTTGTTTTTCTTTTTCTCACAAACCTTATATATTTTAAGTTATGTGTAGGTGTAATTTTAAAAAATACAAAAGCTAAATTTAAAGTACATGAAGATAAAAATGTTTATAGAGAGTGTGTTAGCATAATGGAAAGAATTTTTATTTTATGTTATAAGACAACAGCAGGGTACAAATTGTATTTCTGGTGTAAGCTTACCCATTAAAAAAGCAAAATCTAAATATGGGGAAAAAGATGAGAGAGTGATGGAATTCATGTGACTATTTTTTTCTTTTCTCTAATTTGCCTTATTAATAAATAATCTTTCACAGGACAAACCATCAACAAGTAGACCTGAAACAAGAAAGCTGGGCAGAAAACACTTTCCCTGCTATCCTGGGCTGGTTCAAGGGCTCTTCCCCGATGGCAGGCTCACACCCACACAGCTCTGCTCTCTGAGCTGCAAGTGAGAGCATAGCCATTTCCTTCCTGAGCATGGCCAGAGCTCTCTGTGTTCTAATCACTCCTCACCCCTTGACCTCCCTTAATCTTGACTGTTGCATTTTGTTCCCCAAATAATGTGTCCAAGTTTTAACCCCAGGTCTGTGAATGTGACTTTATTTGAAAGTGGGGACTTGGCATATATTATTAAGTTAAGGATCTCAAGATGAGGTTATCCTGGTTTCAGGGTGTGTCCTAGGTCCGATGACTGTTGTTTTTCTGTTGAGACACACAGACATAAAAGAGACACAGCGAAGAAGTCCGCTTGAAGACGGAGGCAGAGAATGGAGTTATGCAGCCATAAGCCAAGGATGCCAGAAGTTGGAAGAAGTAAGGAAGGATTCTCCCCTAGAACTTTGAGAGGGAGCAGGGCCCTGCCAACGCCTTGATTTGGATTTTTGGGCTTCAGATCTGTGAGAGAATAAATTTCTGTTGTTTTAAAGCCTTAAAATTTGTATTAATTTGTTCTGGTAGCCCTAGGAAAAGGAATACAGCAGGCTAATGCTGATGGAGGAGAAGCAAGCCCTGGAGCCCGCGGGTGCTTTTCAGACTGCCTTCTCATTAAACAAACATTTACTGAGCACCTGCTATTTGTTAGGCCCCGTGCTGGGCCTCAGGGCCAGAGAGGAGAATGTGGAGGGAGAGGTGGCTTGACATAGGCACTGTGGGCTGTGGGAAAGCATTTGGGCTTTATCTCATGAACCAGAATGAGCCCCTAAAGGATTGTAAAGATGAGTTCTGTGCTTTAGAAAAAGAATTTGGGAGCATGGGGTAGTAGTGGGAATGGACTATAATGGAGACTAAAGAAATGTCAGTTAAAGTGGGGTTTTCAAATGGAAAGGAAGCATTGACCTCTTCACGGAGGAGACTTGAGCAGGAGAAACCTGTGATGTTTGAAACAGAAAATTCAACACGTCTGTGTTTTCATAATGTAAATAATAAGACAGCTAAGCATGTGGAAATCTTGGCTGGTGGAATCATGCAGATGAGAGCCTGACAAATCTGGAGGGTGATGGATTTTAAAAGGCTAATAATAGCATGCTTAATATTTTCTGAGTATTTTACTATGTACTACACCTATTACTTTTTACTTATTATTTTCACTGAACCCAGCAACAGCCCAGTGAGTAAAGTACTGTTATTATCTCTATTTTAATCATGAAAATTCAAAGCTTAGATTTGCGGGGAGTCACACAATTTGTAAGTGGCGGAGTTGGGACTCTAACTCAAGTAACTGTGCTCTTTACCCATTACGCAATATTCCATTCCCTCTGAAAGGTTTAGTTAGGTAGAAAATAGAATGGGACAGAAATGATAAGAGTTTGAATGAAGGCAGTGGCAACCAGCATGGGTGCAAATTGAAGAAACAATCAGAACAACAGGTATGTATGTAGCCTAGTCCCAAAGTCCTATCTACAGGAGTTTTGAAGAATATTAAGAGTTTTGAAGAATCAACTCAGTAAGATTTGCTTAAAGCAGTTCACTGTATCTTGAGGTACAACAGACAAGGGCCAAATCCCATCTGAGCCACAGCATGGATGTAATTCCACAAAACTCTATCAGTGAATTCTGTATCCAAGATGATCTACAATTCAAGTAAACCCATGGTAGCTTCTCTCCTAAATGGTTAGACTTCTATAGAAACTGTAAATAGATTAATATTTTATTGAATACCATGTGCATTATCAGTGCCCTTAATTGCAAAATAAGCCTGATTTTTTTTCCCATTTAACTTCATCTTGGGAAATCCCTGGCCCATATTTTATGCCACATATAATAATTACCTGTATTGGTTTCCTAGGACTTTGTAACAAAGTACCACAGACTAGGTGGCCTAAATGAACTATTTTCTCACAGTTCTGGAGGCTGAAAGTCCAATCAACATGCCGGCAGGTTTGGTTTCTCCTGAGGCCTCTCTCCTTGGCTTGCAGACCGCTGCCTTCCTATTGCATCCCTCTGTGCACATGTGTGCCCAAAGCTCCTCTTTCTGTAAGCAAAACCCTCATCCTGGATTATGGCCCACCCTAAAGGCTTAATTTTATCTTGATTACCTCTTTCAAGACACTATCTCTAAATACAATTACATTCTGAGGTCCTGGGGGTTAAGACCTAGGGCAGGGAGTTGGTGGACAGTTCAGCCCACAGCTTGGCCCAAGGTCATGTGGCTCAGAGCCGTATCCACACTGTAGAAGCCATTTCCTGAGATGATGGTATCCAGCCACTCAGGCCATTTGTACAGTCAGAACAGAGCCAAAAGTGACTTCACCACGGGACACTTAGGGAAGCTACCTCCCTCTTCCTTATTATGTGGCCTGTTTCCCAGGGCTAAGTAGAACTTTCAATCATTCTTTGGCTCTATTGCTGGCCATGGGGAAATCTACATCTGATATTTGAAAGGGATGAGAACATGGGTGGGTGGAGGTTGAAACTGTTTGTTTAGATACAAGTACATGGAGAGGCTGAGTGAGGCAGTGTGACCTCAGAGGGTGTATTGGAACTGTCAGGGAACTTTGAAGGTCAGTCCTGCGGGGCCTCTAGAACTATGCCCCCTCTTCCCTAGTGCAGTTCTCTCTGTAAAAGGTCACTAGACATTCATCAGTTTGACATCACAGAGGAAAGGTTTCCTCTAAATCTTGCTTTTTCTTATATATGATTCAAAGTCCATTTATTAGAGGAGAATATTATGGGTTCCTAATAAAGGAATACTGTATATTCCTAATAAAGGGAGGGTTTTTTTCTATATTCTGTTTGATTAAAACATCTATTTCTAACCAATTAGCTTTCTAACAAAGCAAAAACACTATAATAACCCTCTGTTGTTCAGAAATCCTTCCTTCTCTCCCCAAGGAAGGATTCTTCTGATGTCTGCTTCAGTGAATGGCTGCCTTTTTTTTTTTTTTTTTGCCTCACTTCTGGCTTCATGCTAGAGTTTCAAATCTGAAACTACCATCTAGAATACTCTCCTGAGCTTCAGGAGTCTTTGACCAATTTTCCTGAGGTTTTGCCCCTTGACTGCTCTCTAGGCCTGGAACAGTACGTGCAAAACTGACCTTGTTAGTGTCCCTAAGCAAACTGCTTAGCCCTCTACATGCCGTCATGTTTCATGAGGCTTCATACCCTGTTCCACAAAGAACTTAGACTTACGCATCCAGACCCAAATCCTACTAACTCTAATGTCTCAAATAAACTTCCTGGCTATGCTTACCTTTTCATTCTCTTGAGTTTAGATCCCAGTCATCTTTCACCAAGCCTATTGCCCCTGCTTCCCCGGTGTCTTGCTGTCTCCTGGCTTACCTCCCTGTCTTTTCATTGGCATCCTAAGGCTATAGGATAAATGTCAACTTTTTTAGCCATGACTTCAGACCCCCATCCTGGGCCTGGAGATTTACCAGCATCCTATCCTGAAACACATCCTTTGCTACAACTATTTATAAAAACGTGTCACTTTAACATAACCTGATGTTCCTCGACTTGAGGTCATCTGTCTGCAGTTTGTCTTCCTGGCAAACTAACTCCTGTTTCTCAAAAGCACCACACCCTTGGGATGCCTTCTCTGGTCCCCACAGCCAGGACTTGGTGCTCTGGTCTTTGGCCCATGGCATATTGTGCACCTCCTTCATTTTACTTATCAACTGAACTGGACCAGTTTTCTTGTTTGTGTTATACATTAGAGTTTCATTTCCTTATACTCAGGGACAGTTGTATTCACCTTTGACTCCAGCATCATACCACAGAGTACTCCCCTTAAGTGTACTGAATGAACAAGTGTGGGACTGCTTTGAAAAGTTTTAAATTTGATAGAAGTATAGAAAATTTGTTCTTCCAAACTTTATTCCTTAAATCTTTATAATGAGCTGTTGTTTTATTGTGAGAAGAGCGATGAAATCAGAAGCTTCAAGTTCCAGTCTTTCTATCACTAGTAGTTAATTTCCTCAGCTGTAAACTGGGGTCAGCGATACTATTTAAGCCAGTTGTTATGAGAATCAACTGTAAGAATGTGGGTAAAACTTGTTTCTAAAGTATAAATACTGTTCTATTAAGACAGGAGTTAATATCAGCTATGCTCAAGTTTTTCTAAAACTGAAGTCTTTCAAGTCTTTCTAAGACTAAAAAAGATAAATTTGTATGTGCATCTATGTAGATAAACTATGATTTTCTTTTGTACTTTGTCTTGCTTGACTATACAGAATAAGTCTCCACCTTGAGAATGTGCCCGTGACAGTGAGACAGTGAATTCCCCATTTCTGAGGGAGAGCAATACTTTTTTTTTTAATTAGAAAAGAGGAAATTTATTTAACTCAAATACAGATTGACTGAAGAGGTAGAAAGCATAGGAAACATTCCTGGGCATGTGTCTACAGCATGTTATTTTTAGGTTAAAACATTTGCACCAACATTAAACCCAGGCTAGGTATGTGGATGTTTCATTAAGAATATTATTTGCTTATAAATATAAATTTGTTTACATCCATTGATTAGACCAGAATAACTTGCTCATTTACACATCATGATGAAACTATAATAAAGTTCAGCATGTGCCTAGAGATGATCTAATGAAATTTTATTGACTAGAAGAGTTCCCAATAATTATCTTTCTGCTTGAGCAGCTTAGCTAATAAAACATAAGGCATTCGAAAATAAGAATGGTCTAGAGTCTTAGAAAAATGACCACAGTTCTTAATGATTTAAAAAATATTGTGGAAAATAATGTAACCATTAGAGTGAGATGATAGTTTTGTTACAGGTCAGACCAGCTTCTGAGAAGGGCAAATTCTGTTTAATAATGTAGATTTGCTTCTGCAGTGAAACCATGAACTGTCACCCAATGGTGTATGGGAGCAGCAGACAAAGGTGGTCAATGGATGGGAGGAGTACACTGACATTCCTAAAGATGGCGCAGGCAAGGCTTACAGAGAAGGGAGGAGAGAAGAGAAAACCAGAGGCCAATGGGACAGTGAAATAAGTACCCTTCATTCTAAAACCCGTTTTGTTTTTCCCTAAAGGAATCATTCTTATATTTTTTGGTCTCGAGGTCTTTTTAATTCTTAAAAATTAATGAGTCCTCCAAAGAGCTTCTGGTTATGTGAGAGCAATACTTTTTTTTATGAGATTAGGTCTCAGTGATCTGCTCCATCATATATCAATGCAATTAAATCTAGAATTACCTATCAAAATTCAACCTGTTTTCAAAAATCACAAGGAACAAAGTGAATCCTATTTGGGTAGAGAGAATTGTTCCAAGCCAGAAAAATCAGTGGGGTGAATGACTTGGGCACTTATTTTTATTTTCCTTGAAAGAACTAATCGGTTTGAGCAAAACCTTTTGGTATTTGGAGAGCAGATGGAGTTAGCACTGATTCTGAATCTAGGAATGAAGAACAGCTCCTCTACACACACCCTTGGGCATTTTCTGTTTTTGTACTAGATATACAGAAAGTGCTCAATGATTAGTGTGATCATACTTCCCATTTTGTTCAGCACGGTCCTGGTATGACCTTTGGTCTTGGTGGAATTAATAAAGCACCTCTTTCATTCTCTAGCCTATCCCTGTTTGGATAAAAAATTGTATGTGCATCCTAACCCCAGTGCACAGTGACTGAATGAATGAATTCCTAGCTTCATCCAACAAGAGGAAAACAAAGATAAACATTTCGCCTATAGCATTCTGCATTATATTATCCAACAGTGTTTTACCTGGAAGCATAATTTAGCCATATAAATAAAGATTCAGGTTCTCTTATAGAAGAAGTAAAAAGATTCATTTTCTCTCCCCAGTTCTCTTCTCCTTTTTCTAGACTTACCCTGTTTTCTTCTTTAAAAAGATTAACATGGTGATCAGGCCTGACTGCACCTGGGGCCATGGAGGTTCAGAACTGGGAGAGGCTGTTGTAATAGAAACAAAGAGATGCCCTGACTCACCAGATTGCAGTGTCCTTTTCTAATTATGTGTGATTTTAACTTTAATCTGGCCATGAGATTTAAAACATTTGTCTGTAGAATTAGCATTGACTTCATTTGATCAATATTTGAGTTGCCTCTATCTGAGTTCCGAGAAAGTGGGATTAAGATTATGATAGGTACAGGTTTATCCTGTTTGTCCTTTGGCCTGTCCATTTCAGAACACGTAGAGGAAAACAAGTCCTTTAATGTGTATAAAATAATCACCTGTGGACCCCTCAGGAGACTGGCTAGGAATAAAAGCACACTTTATAAAAGTTCTTTGAGCAGGAGCTCTAGTACTCCTTCGGTGGCAGCTCTAGGCAGGCAGAGGAGGGCTGTTGAAATCTCTCCTCTGGACAGAAAGGGTGACACAAGCAGTCCAATTAGCATTAGCAGAAGCTGTCAGGCTAGGGGGCTTGCAAAAAGCCTTCTAAAGCTGTATATTTACTTAACACCCTTGAGCAGGGACAAAGGAAAGTTTATGGGATAGGCTTTTGCTAAGAGAACAAATGCCTAAGGGA
Source organism: Smutsia gigantea (assembly GCA_032199065.1). Taxonomy (NCBI): domain Eukaryota; kingdom Metazoa; phylum Chordata; class Mammalia; order Pholidota; family Manidae; genus Smutsia; species Smutsia gigantea. The sequence goes on from JAVSCE010016763.1 coordinate 63,307, forward strand.
ATGGAGGAAGCTAATTAAGGAGGAAAATCAGAAACCTGCTGGGATTTCATTTCCTTGAGTGCTCCAGACAGGCACAGGCTGGTTTACTGGGCTCTGCTGATGTGGTCTTGTGGTCCTACTCTGGGTGCAAATCCCTACCAAATGTCAGCCCCTGGCATTTGAGACTACCCACTGGGACAGCTAGTGTACTGGGGCCTCCACCCTGAAACCTGGGTCTGCAGAAAATACAGATAGGGCATGGGCCGGGCCATAGGATCTCCTTTGTATGCGGAATCTAAAGTCAACTCACAAAAGCAGAGACTGGAATGGTGGTAGCCAGGGACTAAGTGTGGGGAAAATGAGCTGTTGGTCAAAGAGTACAAACTTTCAGTTATAAAAGGAAAAAGTTCTGGGGATCTAATGTACAGCATGATGACAACAGTTAAGAACACTGTATTATTATTTTATTTATTTATTTATTTGTTATTTTGTTATTTCTTTTTTCTTCTCTTTTTTATTTTGAGAACACTATTATTATTATGTATTACATACAGTGTTATATATACTACTGTGTTCTACATATGTAATAATATTGTATTATACTTGCAAGGTGCTAAAAGAGTAAATCTTAAGTGTTGTCACTACACACAAAAAGGTGACTGAGGTGATGGATGTGTTAGCTTGATCATGGTGATCATTTTACAACAAAGGTACGTATGTCAAGTCACATTGTTGCCATGTGCCCTTCACAGAGGAAGCACTGGGGCAGTCGACGGCCACACCAGCTCAGCGTGAGGGCTGGCAGGTAGGTGTGAGTTCAAGCTGGTAGGACAGGGGCTCACACTCCTAATGGAGACCTCCAGGGGGTAAACTGACCACTAGCTCTGCCTGAATCATTATTAAGACTGTTACTTCATAAATGAAGACATCAATCAGGCTCATGTGAACAGGCAAGTCTCTTGAGCAACTGAATGAAGAATAGCCAGTATGTTCCCCATTTATTGTTTGGAACCTGCCTTTTAAGAGAAAGACCTTTAGAGTCTCTCCTCTGAGGTGGTTTCAGGTGGTTCAGGTCTCATTTGAGGATGGCTGACACTGCAAACGGCTTGGAGTTGCTTATTTTGATGCCGTGGCAAAGTGAACATTTGTGGTGACAGTGATTCCCAAGGAAGGGACATGGATAGAGTTGCCTCCTGGGCCAGAGCTGTACATCCAGGCCCAGCTTCTGTAGTTGCTTTGTTACTTTCTAGACCTTTTCTCATCAGTAAAGTGGAACTAGTAACGACTTGGGATTAAATGAGATTTAAACCTGTGTCTTTACACAGTGAGCTTGCACTGAGTGAGACCAAATGGCTCATGAACGGATTTGTTAGGGGAGAAAGAACCGTCACTGCCCCTTGCCGGTGCTGGAGGCGCGGGGGTCTGGGCTTCCCCCTGCTGCTCACTCCTGCCTTCTCAGGCAGTCATGGTCTGGTCAATCATTGACAGGCTGTGGCTTTGTCGGACAACGTTCCCATCTGCGAGCTCTTGTATAACAGACATGAATCTCATTAAGACTCCTAGGACGGTCATGACCCTGAGGTGGGAAGGTATAATAGGTCTTCTGAGGTACAAGTTACACAAAGTCCACCACCACGGTAAAAATGATCTCTAACATTGTTTTGAATGCTACTATGTGGCAGAGATTATCCTAATGTTTTAAATGGATTTCTTATTTAATCCATTAATGACCCTGTGAACTGTTAATATTAAATGCATATCCTTCATTAAGAAAATCAGATATGCAGAAGTTGTCAGGGGATTCTTTTAAACTGCCAGCCCCTTTCCCCCTGCTCCAGTGACCACTCTCCCCCCTCCAGTTTTACGGAGGTATAACTGATAAGTAGAAATCGTATATATATTTAAAGTGTACAATGTGATGACTTGATATGCATATACATTGTGAAATGATTGCCATAACCAAGCTAATTAACACAGACGTCTATCACCTCACATGGCTAACTTTGTGTGTGTGTGTGTATGTGTGTGTGTGTGAGGTGAAAACACTTAATTTTACACTTAGCGACTTTCAAGCACATAATACAGTATTATTAACTATCATCACCATGCTGTACATTAGATCCCTAGAACTTATTTATCTTATAACTAGATATTTATTCCCTGTGGCCAACATCTCATTTTCCCCAACCACCAGTTCTTGGCAACCACCATTCTCATGTCTGCTTCTGTGTGTTGACTTGTTTAGATTCTACATATAAGTGAGATCATACAGTATTTGTCCTTCTGTGTCTGGCTTATTTCACTTAGTATAATGTCCTCCAGGTTCATCCATGTTGTTGCAAATGACAGAATTTCCTTTTTTTTTTTATGGCCGGGTAACATTCTGTTGTGTGTGTGTGTGTATGTGTATATGCACACATATATACACCACACTGTCTTTGCATTTATTAATCAACAGGCACATAGGTTGTTTCTATATCCTGGTCATTGTGAATAATGTTGCAGTGAACCTGGGAATACAGATAATTTCTTGAGGTGCTGACTTTTTCCCTTTGGATATATACTCTGAAGTGGGGTAGTTCTGTTTTTTAATTATTTGAGGAAACCCCATACTATTTTCCATAATGGATATACCAGTTTACATTCCCACTAACAGTGTACCAGGCTCCCCTTTTCTCCACATCCTCACAGACACATCCTTTTCTCTTGTCTTTTTGGTAATAGCCATTCTAGCAGGTGTGAGGTGATATCTCATTGTGGTTTTGACTTGCAGTTTCCTGATGACTAGTGATGTCATGTAATGGCTCAAAATATCATTTGATTTATAAAACTTACATGTATAATTGTTCACATACTTTTCTGAAAGAAAAGGTACACTTATGGTTTTGGAGTTTTGAATAGTGTTCTTTCAAGGTGAGTTCTTCTGTTGCTTCTAATTCTTAATCTAGTGGGTCAGAAAGGGAAAGGGAAAACTTTGGTTGCCTTGAGAAGTAGCAATGAAAGCCTAAACTTTAGATCTCCTTCTCTCAGGGCCTCCAAGGTAAGTTAGGTATGCTGCTGTTCCTTGGACAACTTAGAATTGATCAGACAGGAAGAAGCCCGTACAGACTTGATCGTCACTGCTCACTCCTGAAAATTGCGCCATAGAGTCTCATCTGCCTCTCAGTGACCTTTGGGGCTCCATCTTTTGTTTTGCCTATATCACTTCTTTCTACTTCCACACCCTATGCTCTGAGCCCTTACCATACTCTCCTTTCCTCCCTGTCCCCATCAGTCAGCTCTCAGATTCTCCTGTCTGAAGTGTGATTTTCAAAATGTGATAGAAAGACCATGCACATTGGAACTCCAGATGGGGCTTGTGAAAAGTGGAGATTTGTAGCCCCATCCCAGATTTGCCAAAGGAAACTCTGAAGGTGAGACACTGGCAATCTGCATGTCTAATAAGTAATTCAATTTTGTCTTTGCACATTAACGTTTGATAACCAATGTAGAAATACACCAAAGTATTATCTCTCCTAGGGAATCTAAAGTTTGAACAGAAATGGTTACTTTATACCAAAGGCTGCTAAATTGCAAGAAGAAAAATATCTTTGTTTGCAGTGGCTCCCAGCCCCGACTTTATATCAAAATCTTCTTGAGATCTTTAAAAAAAATTTTTTAAACGATGCCTGGACCACACTCTATCGGAATCTCTGGAGGGAGGACTTAGGCATCAGTACTTTTTACGTGCTTTCTGGACAATTCTAATGTATAGTTAGTGTGAGAACTACTGCTCTGCAGAATAGGAGGATGAGAAAAATGGAGCAGTGCTTCTCAAGCTGTATATGCGTATGAGTCACCTGGGGATTTTAATAAAGTGGAGATTCTGATTCTGTGCATCAGGATGTTGCCTGAGATTTGCATTTCTAACAAGCTCCCAGGTCCTCTGACCACCCTGTGAATAATGAAGCAGTAGAGGCCTTGTTCTCAAACTCTGCTGAGGTGGAATCAGCAGGGGAGCTTTCCAATAAGTCAACGCCCAGGCTGCCCTCTGGACTACTATAAATCAATTAAGTCAGGATTTCTGGGAATGGAACCCGTGCTTGAGGAGTTGTCTAAGCTACCTGGGTGATTCCAGTGTGCATCAAGAGCTGGAACCAGTGCAGGGGAAGGTTAGTAAATTCATCTAAATCCCGAAGAAGAGAGGAGGTTTTATCCACACTGACCCCCCAAAGGGCAGAAGAGGTTGACTCCTTTACTAATAATGTCAACATCTAGCATCACTGAATTTTTAAATCTTACTTTGTTTCACTTGGTTTATGGGAATATTATTCTCCCTGGAGATTCCCACACTCCCTTGCGCACATCTCCTTGTGCCCCCCTCATGGTGAATACTCATATGCTTCTGCAACTTCCTGGTCCCGAGTGTGACTTGGGGGAGCTTCATGCTCAGTTATTCTGTCACACCATTTTACTCTGCTCAGACAGGGGCTGTGCTGACTTTCTAAATGTGATGTGGAGTCCAAACATTTAAACATGTGAGGTTTTAGGAATCTTTTGAAACCAAATAATCTGGTGCTCACAGAAACAAGAAACTTAATGACATTGCCTAGGAAAGCTGTTTAGAAGGACTTCCCGCAGCTCTCAACTGGCTCCTGGTTGTCAGTTGCTGGGAGCATCCCAGCTGGCTGCCAGGGCATCAGGTGATGACACATAAGCACTGCTAGACAGAGAATTTAGAATTTTGCTACATGTTTAACTCCACAGGGGCGGATATTTCATTTTTTCTCTAGTAGTGATCAAATAGAGAATTTTGATTTGCAAACAATTCCTAAAAACAATTCATACACCAGCACTACTTGGTTCGATCTTCATCTTTTCCTAGTGTGCACTGAGATGAGTCTTATCTAAGTTCTTTCCATGAACCTTGTTGATTTTGACCAGGGATTAACCCACTGTATGACGTAAGCTGGCCAGCCTTACCTAGTGTTTTTGTGTCTCCTGTAGGATGTGACACACAAGCTTTCTGCCTTCCTTGCCTGTCTGAGTCCTTTGGGTTCTATCTTGGGATAAATATCTCAGCACTGTATTCAAGTTTAAGTTTTAGAGTTGTTTTGTGCCTTTTTTAGTAAGTGTTGGATTTTTGTTTTGGAAAGCAACTTATTTACTTCTAGATCTTCTTGATCCTTTCATTTTTCAAGTTCTGTTATAGGCCGACTAAGATAGTCTTTCCTCCAGAACTAAGCACTATTTCTAAAGTATAGCCTTCCGCAGAGTCTAATGAATGCTGAGCCCTCAGTGAGGTTTTCTCCACTTTGGTTGGTCAGACTGAAATGTTTAGCACTGTGAGAGTTCTGTTAGTTGCTTAACTTCTTTCCCTGGTGGTTGCTCTTGTACAATTATACCCTATAAATATACAGATTATTATTTGTTCAAACATTCAGGGCCATCCCTGTGCAGACTTATGGAGCAATTTATCCATGCACCTCATTCCTTTTTGGCACTCCATACAAGTTCTAGCCCCTTTGACCTCCCTGAACTCTGGTCTTTGTGTCCAGCATTTTAAGACAGCTGTGCTCTGCTTGGATTCCTCCTCCTCGCCAGTGTCTGGTAAATGCCTCCATGAAGAAAGCTGCGGTAATCCTTGTATTCAGCTCATTTGTTTCCCTTCTTTCAGAGGTCACAGTCCTGTGCTGCCAATTGTATGGTGTCTAGAAATAGTTTTTCTACATATTTTGTCCAGTTTTCTAGTTGTTTAATACAGGAAGGCTGGTCTGGTACCAGTTACTCCATCATATGGTCAGAGTGGGAACAGTTTTTTTTTTTTTTAAGTACTATCTCATAAGAGCTAAAAATCTTAGTTCCCCAAGCTCCAGTTTATCTGCAGACCTCCAATGCCTTTCATGGTCAGAGTGGAGTAATACATTTGCTTATTTCCAAACCAATCTCTTTGGTTATCAAATTACGCTAACTGTAAAACAGTCACTATGCAGGTTGGATTATAGTCCTGGCTTTGCTCATTCCAGTCAAGACTCACTCTTGACACTAAAGATGGAGTCAAGTGATCTAATGTATTTGAACTTTATGGGGAAGGAGTGAAAATTATGGATAATGTTAGGAGGCGGGTTGGATTCTGGGGCGGGTAACTAACAAATATTCACTACACTCATTTGTAAATGGTAAGTGGAAAGACAGAGAGGTTAGATGACCTGACCAGCATCTCAGGTACAATAAGTGACCGAATTAGGATTTAAACCCTTATCCATTTGACTCCAAACAAACGATCATGACAGAGAAATATATGTAAATAGACTACATAAATTACAAAACACTTCTCATTTTAATTTTTCCATCAATCAAATGCGTTAAGCAAGGCAGATATTGACCCCACTTTTCAGATGGGAAGCTGTGTCTCAAAGAAATAATGTAACTGATTAAAGAATACATGGCTTGTGCAGAACTGGGATTACAACCCAAACCTGCATGCTCTTTCCATAGAACATGATCATTCCAATATTCTTTTAGTTGTTCAGCCCATTTTTTGTTTTTCCCCTTTCTCTTACCTGTTAAAGAGAATAGATTCCAGAACTTCATTGTGAACCATTTGGTTTTCGTTTCTTAATTTTACAGCTGAGTTCCTTTCACTGGGAGTTGCAAACCACATAAGGAAAGATAAAACAATGTGTTTGTTTTGTTCCTTTTCTTGGTGAAAGGTCTTGGCTCATAGGAGAAGTTGCTTTGTTTGGCAACTTGAGATAATCAGATATTGATTACTTGAATCGTTTAATCTCTTTATCATTTTAATCTTTTCATACAGAATTAAATATGGTCATAGGTCAGAGACGACAGGCCAGAAGATTGCAATACATGCTCTTTCTAAAAATAAGGAAAACAATTAAAAGACAGTGTCTTGGAAAGAATAAGGGCTTTGGAGTCTGGGAGACCTGAATTAAATCCCATCTTAATTACTTAGTCACTTAACTATTTTAAGCCTCAGTTTTCTCAGTTATAAAATGGGAATAATGATACACACTTGAACAGGTCATTTTAAGAATTAAATAAGGAAGGTTCCTAATGTAGCACCATTACATACTTAATGCTCAATAGCAGCTATTTTATTACTACCTTAATACTATGGAAAATTCTGGTGCTGAGAGCAACATGCTAACATTTTTATTTTTGTCAGATCCATTCTTCCAGGCTCATTAAAATGCAGCAGGAAGAAAATCAGTGTCCAAAGTCTTAGAAAAATTAGTTAGGCTGAGATGACTCGTTTCTCTCAACCTGAGAACTATGGTAGGCTTGAACCCTCAAGTGTAAAACAGTGACGAAGGGGACAGGCCTTGGAGCCAGAATGTCTGAGTTACTCCCTGGCAGTTGTCTATCTTCCTAAGCTTCTAATTTCAACATACATAAAATGAGGATGATGATAATAAATGTGCCTAATTATGGAATTAGTTAAAAATGAAATGAAATAATCTATGTACCATACTCAGTGACTAACACCCAGCAAGAACTCAAATAATGCTGTTTCATATTGCTCAAGTCGGAGAAGAACCTTGAGTCAATTAGAGGATGAAGGCAATTTCTTGGTTCTCCATGAACTCTGCATTTAACTCCCAGTACAGAGGGTTTCCCAACCACATTGACCCATTTATTAACTTCTCCAGAATGCCTATACTGTCACTTTTATTTTTCTCATTATTTTTTTAAATCTCTCAAGAGCTGAACTCTTTTTCTGGAAACAGGGCTATAAAGAAGACCGCAGAAGTTGTAATAGGTAACTGCTATGCAGGACAGACTCACTCTGGACAGAGGGTGTAAACCCCCAAAAAGAGGGTGAGAAAAGTGACTGAGTTAGGAAATGCTGCCTAAAGAGTGAGGGACATGGAGTGGGGGCCAGAGGGAACTTGGAGACAGTGTTTGATGCAATGGTGGCGAACAAAGGTTTCAAGAAATTGTGAGGGTAACTATCGTTTAACGGAAGGAATCACAGTGTTATTTCTAGGTCTGAGAATGGAGATGTGGGTAAAGGGACTTGAGGAGGTCAGATAATACATTTGGCAAGTGGCAGCTCAACATGTTGCCAAGTGTGAAACAAGAGTCACAAAAGTGTCCACCACATAGACCTCTCGGAAGGAAACTCCATTCACTAAGCAGCTCTTAGAGGCCACTTAGGGTTACGTGTATGTGACCTCAGTAAACCCTCACAAAAACTCTGTGGGTCAGGTACTATGATCAAATCCATTTTGAATAGATATCTGGTAGCTTTCCTGAAGTCACATGACTAGTCAATGTCAGAACTAGCCATCTTACATCATTCAGTTTAACATAGTTGCCTTCTGAGAAACCTGTGGAGATGGCAACAAATTTATATAAGCAAAAATTAGGTAAATTAGGTACTAAGCACCAATTCGGTGAAAGACTAAATGTAGCTGACAAACAGAAATAGAGAAAATAAATTTGGTGAGAGCAATTATTGATAAGCTAGAAATCATATACACTATAAATGCCAACTTGGAAACAATCTAAAATATTTGATTATTCAAATGAAGATTGCATGCGTTAAAATAGTTTTTAATATAAAATTTGCCCTCCTCTCTCCCCCACCAACATGAGACTATTCCCTACTGGATCTGGGTTCTTGGGAATCTACGATTAAGGAGTTTTTCCTAGAACTCTTAAGGAAACCATGTTGTTCAAGGAGCACTTCCCAGAATTTTTTACCAAATCCCAAGGTGTTCCCACTGATCACATATGGTGGCCCCTACCAGCTAAAATCTCTTCCTTCCATTTTAATCAAGAATAGGCCAAGGGTATTCACCAATTTTTAAAACCCTATCCAAGTATTTGGCTTACCTGGGAATCAACTCCTGCCTCAATAAATCCAGCCAGTGAGAGCCATCTGGGCTAAGGCCTTCAGGGTCCCCTTCCATATGCTCCAGGAAGTTGTGGGGATCTTCATTTTAACTGGCTCCTTCTCTAAATGACCTCTGGCTTGACAAATTAGCCTCACAGTTGGCCTGGGGCTAGCAGAATATCCTCCCAAGGCAGGGTTTAGCCCCTCTAAGTCATCACCCTTTGCCATGGCTCTCTGAAAAGACGCCACACAGATCTGAGGTTCTTTGGAGACCCTGGGGTTGGCATTTTTCATTTGATCTCACAAATGACCTCAGAAATTCTTATCAATGAAGTTAGCTTTGCCTCTTTACTTTGCTAGAAGCCATGGGCAATGTGCTACCAGCTCCCTTTTGAAAGGTACCCTGTCCCTACAATTAAGTTCCTATTTTCCATTTCTATAGCATCCACCCTTTTGCCTAGATCAGTTTCTAGAACAATCCTCTAATCAAATTAGATTTTTTTTTTTTTTAGTTTTTCCATGTCTGTCCATAATGCTTAACCCAATAACAGGTAACTGGCTGCTCTCTTCGAGTAAAGCTCTCCCTCTGAGTTGGATTCCCCAGCTAGATCACTTATTTCAGGTTGGATGGCACCTTTGTCAGTTACCCCTTTCCACCAGTCATCCCCAGAAACAGTTTTCCTGTAAACGACAGCTCTGGGCAGTCTCTGCATTTCTTCTCATTTCTTCCGTCTTCCCAAGACAAGGCTATTATTTACCACATTTTCACACCCTCTGCCAGGTGTTAGTGCAAGGGGAAGTGTGGGAAGGGTGGTGGAAAAACTGTCATCCCCTTCTGGTGGGGTGTTATTGTTCACTTTCTTGAAAAACTTTTTCCCTGATACTTAACTCATGTGAAGCTGGAAAGCATCCAGAGAACCAGCTGTCCCACCAAAGTCTTCTGCCAGTAGAATTTTGATGTGTCCTTATTTTCCACTTTGGAGCAATATTTCCTCATAGCCTGCCTCTGAGAGAATAGAGTTGAGGATGAGAAAGTTGGGATCTTACTCCCTGCAGCCAAGGAACTTTGGGGAAGCATGCTGAGGATATATTTAGGACTAGGTTCATTCTCATGTGTGATTTAGCTTTTTTTTTTTCCAGGAAATAGGATGCCTTTACACTAAGAAGAGTGTTAACTTACATAACTCACTCTGAGAATCTGATGAGACTCTAGTATTGAGATGATGAGTGAGCATAGCGCTGGGTGGGGGGGTGGGAGGGGAGGTTTCTTTGAGTCAGTGACCATCCCTGTGGGCAGGGATTGGACTGAGATCCCTAGTGAGGGAGAAGAGGAAGTGAGTAAGAGAAAAAGCTGATGAGGAGAGAGAAATAGTGACAGGTTCCAGATTTCCTTGTTTTCTTTCTCTCCTTTCTTCAGGTCAGGGTGGGAGGGAAATAATAATTTAAAAAGTATACAAGTGCTATTACCTGAGGGCACTTTGGAATGGAATCCTTAAAAGCAAGTAAAAATAACCTAAAGTAGACATCTTTTGGGGAATTTCAACTCATGGAAAATCCAGAGACAGTTGTAGGATTTCTTTTCTGTCCTACCTGACGTATTGCCTTCTCCTGCACTTGCGAGTTCTTTTAACTCATGTTCTGCTAAGTGGTGAACTTCAGCGTAAAATTGTTCAAATACAGAACCAAAAATAGCATAGCAGCATTACTAAGGTCAAGTTTGAGAAAGTTACCTTTCTTAAGCGTTCTATATGTTTGGGGAAAAAATAGGAATTTAAAATTGTGGAGAAAGAGAGGTCTTGGTATGAAGATAAATTTAACAGGGGAAAAAGGTCACAATCTCTGGGACTTGCTACCCAAGGAGAGGGAAGTCCTCTGCTCTCCCCACCTCAGGGTCTGGATCCCCCTCCTAGGCCAAGTACTTGGCTAAAGCTATTTCTCACTGAACGGCTGCTGAGGGAAGGGGGTTTTGGAGCTTGATTCTTAGCTGAAACATGGTCAGTTCAAAGCTCCTAGTAGTTCATTGTTTTGTGTGTGTATGTAAGGGAGGTATGCACTGGGGAGCCATTACTTTCCTATGGGAAGACCACCACAAATACCTTATTTTGGGAAAGAGGGAGAACATGTGGTTTCCAGGAACTAAAATCCTCACTATTCCTGTATTCCTGTAAAAGGCTGACTTCATTGGCGGCAGAGTTGGATCTGTGCAGATTTTATTTCCTTTAGGAAAATACTTCTTTTCTAAATATGATTTACCTGTACTGTTATTGAAAATTATTTGTTATTCTTATGAAGTGTGTGTGGGTACGTTTTCACAGCTTATCCACAGGCTGTTTATACACAGTATAATATAATGTGTATTATATGTTCTCTATATAGTATATGTTATATATGATATATATTATATGTTAAGTATACAATATATTCTATGTTATTTTTTGGGTAATATATACAACATATAAAGTATATTGGATATTTTTACTTGAATACAACTTGTTTAATGAAAATTAATTGTCAACTCTCTTAGTGAGGGGTCAGGGAATTGTTATGCTTATTTTAGCTTTTTCTGGAAAGACCTCTAATGAAGGCTGAAATTTCAAGAGGAGGTCAGACCTTGGTAGATGATGCTGGAGGGTCAGCCTAAAATAAATGAAGATATTATAAGAGAGGGTAGCCTGGCAAGAATTAAAAGTAGGGAATTCAGCAGACAGACCTGGGCAATTGTGTACAGTAAGCATAAACGAATAGTTCTGAAGCTTGGAATTTATAATAGTATCAGTGTTTTAAAACTAGAAGGGACTTTGGAAGGGGCAAGAATGTTTACCAAGCACTCTGTACCACGCATAATGCTTTCAGACGTGTCTTTTCAGGGGAGGCAATAGCTCTGAAGCTAGTTAGACATAGTTTCAAATCTTGGCTCTGCCACTTTTTTGCTTTGTGACCCTGGGCAAATTAATTAAACTTTCTGAGCTCCAATTTCCTCATGTATAACATGGGGAGAGAAAGTCTTCCTTTGCAAGGGTTTTGTGTGAATAAAACTTAAAAAGTTCTCTGAAACGCATGGAACATTGTAGCTCCTTGTGAAGGTTAATTTTCTGCTATCCGTTTGGAACATTGAGACTTAGCGATTATGTGCTGTCTTTGATAAAGAGATTTGGTCAAATTTAGGTGTCTTTTCCCTGGTCTGATTTTTCCCCCTTATTACACTTTGCCACCACTCGAGTTTGAATGACCTCTACTAGGCAACCTGGACCCATCTGGGGATGCCAGGTCTCTAGGCAGTTTCTAGGAAGGCAACTACTGCTTTCTGTTTCCTAGAAAAGCACAAAAAGTAGCATGATCATGGAGACAGCAAGGCAGATGGCCAATCAACTGTCCCTGAAGGTACATAATTTAATCCAGTGGTTGAGTTAGAGCGAAAAGAACTCTGAGATAGTGTACAGTAGTAAATGGCAGGCACTCAGCAGATCTGAGTGGAACAGTGAAAGCATTTAAGGAAAAAGTGTTTCTTGATGTTGAAGCTAAGCTTTTAGGTTATTGTGGATATAAAGATGAAAGCTATGTTTCAACTTTGAGATAACATTTCCTCTCATTTCCTGGCATAATTATCAGGACATTAACAAGATGCATGCTTGAACTTTGAACTCACAGATTGGGATCCACAGGGAGCGGTCTTGTATGCTCTTACCTAAGCACTCTGAGGCTCCAGTGTTGTCTTAATCACTCTGGATAGATTTAAAAGGGCACTGGTTCAAGCTCCGTCTCACCCCCATTTGTTTTTTATAGTAAAATGTACAAGGATGGTCATGCCTGTGTGATGTACAAGTCAGGAGCCATGTGACTTGTGGTTTTTGGAACTTAATTGGTAGCTCTTTCCAGTGTGTCACATCCACCCTGCTGCTAGGAATACACCCGAGAAGCAGCTATGTAGATTTGTTGATGAGTGGACATGAGACATGGTACCCTCTACTGGGGCTGTGGTCCTGGTGTGCAGACGGGAAGCAGATATGCTGAGTGGTGTGCTCTCAGACAGTAACTGGAAGGACTGATGTCATTTTATAATCTGCATTTCACAATAAGGCTCTCAGCCTAGCCCTCTATCCTCTCAGAACTGAACCATGTGCACAATCCTAAAAAAGGAAAACTAAAAGCAGAACATGAAGAATATGTTCCATTATAAGCTCAGGAGGGAGGTGAAAAGTTTAAGCAAATGAAAAACAGAATCATTGTCAACGGATGGATATTCTGATTCAACACACAAACACATCCATTAACCAACTGCCAACTGTCTTTTGGGGACAGAAGAAAATACTACTTGATATAAGATAGATACTTAGTTATTTTTTCCACAGCATGATAAAATGCAGGCTTTCAATCTCTTACCAACTCTTAAGTGCTCTGGAGAAAGAGTTTAAATGCAGAGGACAGGAACAGACCCCAGCCACAGGGACATGGAGCTGCTATAATCAGAGAAGGAAAAAAGACCTATTACTTAGGATAAACAAGAAGGGGAGAGCAATTTAATTAGCTCCTAATGTTCCACATAACACAGGCCAGAGCTTTTAAAACCTACTGGCTTATTTTTATTTGTGAATAGATCTAATTTTTCAAAAAAATGGGTTTTCCATCTGTGTTTAGGGAATTCCAGTCAAGAAACTTCAATCCTGGCTACTTTGATCTTGTGCTCACCTTTCAAAACCATAAAAAGGTCTTCTTTTTCCTTTATGTAAAAGTACTTCTAGCCAATATTTTATATGAAGGAGATGTTTATCAGACTTGGGATGGGCATATTGAAGCTATTCAGGGGCTGGCACTTTCTTCCCCTGTCTCTTCTTTTTCTTGTATGTGCATTTTTCTCCCCTACCATCCTCGGTCCCTGAATATATTTCCTGTCATGAGTTTGTACAGCGGAGGGAGGTTTAGGTGGTAATTAATAAAGTTATTATAAAAGTAAGTAAGAAGAATAAGAAAATCAAGGGGGATTACTGTGTAAGTAAGAAATGTGTGTGTGTTAATTCAGTTGCAAGAGCTTTGACAGTGGGCTGTCATGATTTCAGAGAGCTGACAGTTTCAGTCCTGTATTTCCAGATCTTGATGTGAAGTCCAGACTTAGAGACAGTATTTGTAAGATAATTTTCAGAGATGCTGCTTTTACTTTTTTTCCCCTTATCTCTAGGAAACTGTCTATAAATTATTTAAATTCAGCAAATCAAAAAGTTTCTTTGTGAACTTTTGCAAATAAAATGGCATTTGTTATTTTAAAAATCAACCCATGATGATAAAACAAATCTTTTTTTTTTTTTCAGGGGAAGGAAGTTATCTAGTTCCTGGACACAGAGCCTAGTCATCTGAGACAATTCTAGAGCAAACTAACATTTTTCAGTCCACTTTCCACATAACGTTTTTGATAAACTGTGATATTCATCAGTTAATTTATGTATAACTAGTCTTTTTCTTATGCAAGGTAAACACGAGTATAGCTTTTGTGGTTCTTCCAACATTTAAAGCAAAACCCCTCCACTTTAAGGAGGATGGATTTTTGATTAACATTAATTTGCAAAATAAGATACAGTAGGTTGAATAGTTGCACATCAGAAAGAATTCATTTTTTGACCAAAAAATTACTACAGAATTCCTTTAAATTACAGACTCTGAGAATGTCTTTAGATATTTTTATTAACCATAATTTAATTAATATGCAGCTTTTCAGTAACACTGATTGCAATAAAGAGTACATCTCTAAACAGTTTTCTTTTGGCTTTGTTTTTAATAAAACAACCCCCCACAGACTTTGCCTGTATCATCCACTTCTGCAGCCAACAGGTTTTAAAGGGATTTCTTCGTGTTCTACTAACACAGAACTCTAAAATCACATGGCAGAATTAAGCCTTTTTACCTAAGGGCTATAGAGAGGAAGTTTTCTTGAAAAACAATTAGTGAAATTGTGGTGAAGGATAAAGGAGGCAGGGCAATGTCAGCTTTTAAATATCTATTTATTACACATTCCAGATGATGGAAAAGAAATGCGGGGGCCATAGGTCAGCTGTTTTAACGTTTCTCCCCGAATCAAAGACGGAGGGGACTTTATAGATCCCAGCTGTGCTTATTTTCAGGTTTCCTGGCTCTTTACCATTCTGTAGTGTGTAGTCTATGCGTCCAAAATGCAAGGGAGATTTCGGTCCAGCCGCTCCTGCCCATGTTACAAGTTAGTTTTCTTTTCTTTCGTCTTCTTTTCTTTTTTTTAAATAAAGAATGTCAGATACTTGTACCGCTCAGCGTACTACCATGATGTGCTGAAGTGCCAGGGCGAGTCAGGAGAGAACCGGAGAGACGGAGACACCCACACACACGCACGCACGCACGCACAAACACACACACACACACACACACACACACACACACACACACACACACACACACACACACACACACACAGAGTGGGAGAAGGGGAAGGATGAGAAAGAAGGGAGGGAGAATGAGCGTATGGGAGGAAGAGAGACTAGAAACCAGAAAGTGAGTCTGGTGTAGTTCATTATGTTCCAAAGGAGAAAAGGAAAGGAGCTGAGAGGACTGAAGGCCTTAGCTACTCTTACTTCCTACGTGTTAGTGTGCATCGTAATCATTTGGAAAGCTTGTAAAATGAAGACTCCCAAGGCCTGCTGACAGTTTCTGATTTGTCTGGGGCCCAGGAATCTGCACCAGAAACAACTTAGTCTTAATAATGTTGGAGGGCAGTTCCGGGGGCAGTAGAAGTTGCCCGAAGATGTGCACATATTGAAGTCACCTAAGCGGAGCATTTCACTGGGAACTGGGGGGAACATGATCTGAGAAATGCATGCAGAGAAAAACAAGACTGATGCTAACGAGATGTGGGAGAAAGGGGCTAAAAGGAGCATTGAGGTGCTGCAGAGATTCTCTGTAGCTTAGAACACCCAGATTCTAAGATGAAATAGAAGACAGGCAAAGGAGGAGAAATAGATAATCAAGTTGCCATTAAGACATTAATTAAATTAGCCCAAACTTGTGACTAACTTCCTTGATCAGCCAGTCAGTTGTATTTAACAACATTTCTCTTTGGGATACCTATTGCACAATAGGGAAGCCGTAAGAAAAGTACTATCAGAAATAAATGACTGACTGAATTCCCGGCCCTTATTCCCAGAAGTCCTGCTGAGGTGCCTACCTTTTGTTAGAAAGGAAGATGGAATTTTAAAGTAGCTGAAAGGAGATCGGATCCAGAAGAGATAGGGTCTAAAATTGCTGAAATTGAAAGAAGGATGAAACCTGTTATTCCATGCCTCAGAAAAGAAAACCTCAAAGTTCAAGCGCCCATTTTAAGAGTTCAAAATGGTATCTAGTTAGCCCCGATAATTACAAAACGTCTGTGTATGAGGGAACTGGTGGCAGAAAATAGCACTGTAGATAAGTGGGAGAAAGTCAACTGTTCATTTCAAAGAATAAGGGGGTGGTAGAGTGGGGTTGGCTAAAGCCATTCTAGTCTCTTTCTCGGTGTGCCAGTAACAAGGCTACTACTCTCTGAAACAGACTCACATAAGGTCTCTCACTAAAATATCTGTAAAACCACAGAGAAAATGAAAACATGAGTTTTAAAGAGACTGATATTGCCTCCCTTCTAGGGTAGACTCCGCTGACTACAAAGTACTCAAGGTATCAGGGAATAACCTGTGCACATCTTACCACCTGAAATAAAGCTAGGTAGGAAGTCCCCATCACTGCAGCCTCTGTTTCAGCAGCAGACACTCACTCACTGGTCTGCCAGTCCACCCAGTGCCCTTGGGTCACCCACATGAAGGGACATGGGGACATCGGTTGCCTTGCACGGGACACACAGGTGTGGGGAGAGCCATCTCTCCAGCCATTTCTCTCTGCCAGTGCTGCATTTTAGCTCTCACACATTGTTGAGCACCCATTGAGCGAGTATAGATAGGGCTTCCCTACAGCCAGGGAAGCAGTCCACTAGCTCCAAAGTCCTCAGGTTCCCTGATACCTGTTCTAGATGTTTTTTATTGGCTTCTGTGCTAAGAGGAGGAAAGTGAGATCCCTGGGATCTGACTTCATCTTATCTTTCTCTCCAAACTCCACTAGAAAAAGAAAGGACAGACTTCCATTCCTTCCTATGTGGCAGGGGCTCTGCCGACTGAATTCTCTCTGCTTTACACTTGTAGTGGAACTCTTACCAACAGAAAACAAAAGGGTGCAAAGAGCAAATCTTGAGGTACTTCAGAGATCATGCTCAAGCTAAAGTAATGAAGAAGCAGAAAACATTTCATTTAAATAAAACACAATCAAGGATGATGAATTCAGTTGATAGTAGGAGGAGCAAGACAACCCAGAGAGAACAGAGATTGAGGCAGAAACTGAGTTACAGTAAAGGTGGGATTTAAGGCGAGTGAGTGTCTACCGTGCCGCTCATAGAGACCCAGTTGCAGTCTCGGTGAGATGACTGAGGGCAGCAGAATGCACCCAGACTGAAATGTGTCTGTGACTATTACACCCTTGGACTTTTGGGGCAAGATGATTGGGTTCTTAAGCATCAAACCACATACATTTCTGAAGTTGAGAAAATAGAAAAGTGTCAGGTATTTTATGGGAAAAAAGTCTCTCAACTTTTGTTTATTCCTCTGTTTGATGCACTTAAAATTATAGTGAGAGGAGATATAATATTTTGTTCTGAAATATTCATGAGAATCATTAGCTGAGTGGGGAAAGTCTTCCTGATGATTAAAAATGACACAGACAGGCCCCTCACAAAGCTAAGCGGGTAAGTCTTTTAGAAATGAGACCAAATGAAGTTCTAGTAGCCAAGGGGCTTCCCTCTTAACAGTTGAGTAGACATGTTTTAATATTGTTTGATAAAAATGTCAGCTTGGATGTCAGAGGAAAAAGCAATTAAATAATGGCTGCCAAAGCTTATAGGACCTGAAGAGACACTAACTGACCCTGGCCAGCTGGAATATTTTAAGGAGACCTATGGAATGGAAGTGATCTGTTAGGAAAAAGTGCAGAAGGCTTTGGTGAAAGATTCTGAAAATAGGAGTATTAGAATAGATGCTAAGCTGCTATTAAAAAAAAAAAGAGCTCCAAAATACAGGGGCTTAAATAACATAGAGATTAATTTCTTTGTCAAGTAACAGTCTAGTGGTGAGTGGTTCAGGTAGGTGGGACAGCCCTCCTGTCTTCAGTTAGCTATTCAGGGACATCATTTCTTCCATCTTGTTACTTCTCCAATCCTTAGGGCATTGTTCTCACTAATTGTATGAAACTGGATCAGGCTGGAAGGAGAAAGTACAGCGATAGAGGGCAAGCAATTTCCTTTTAAGCAAATGATATAGAAGTTGCACACATCTCTTCCACTCACACTCTTCCACTTTCATTAATGATCACTAATCACATCATAACTGGCGGCAAAACAGGCTGGGAAGTGGAGGTCTAGTTGAACATCCACGTGGCCCAGCTGAAATTCCACTGTTAAGGAAGAAGAAAAGAAAGGCTTTTGGTAACCCCTAGCAGTCTACCACATCAAGGTAATCCCTGCATAGGGAACAAATCTCTTGGAAAGTATGAAAACCCAAGTCAATAATGTCTTTCCCTGAGACTCCAAGGCCATTTTTGTGGGTTACTAGCCAAAAGGCCAATGACTCTGAAATTTGGCACAATAACACATAAATGGAACCGCTCAGTTACCACCATAATATTTCAACTATTGTTGAAATTGTTTTCTTTTCCCTTTGTCCCCAACGATTCTGTATGAAAATACAGAAAAGTTTTCTTTTCTTTTTTTTTTTTTTTGCCTTTCTGAAAGGTGCTATTTAGACCCTGTATTTTAATGCCCTGAAAGATTAGCTGTGCTCAGGGAGATACTCAAATCCCAACCCTTTTGTCTTTCTCCTGAGCCTTCCTCAAGTGCTCAATTGTTTCCTCTCTCAAAGGAACACAGACAAACTCTCTCCAAAGGGGCCAGGGGCTCTTAGTTCTCTCCTTTTGCCAGACCTCCTTGGGTAGCTCAAAAAGCTTAAATAAAGATTGGAATTTATTGGCTTATGTAACTTAAAAGTCCAAGAGACACAACCATAATATGAGTTGGTCACAGGGATGGTGTACAGCATGGAGAATATAAATATAGCCAATGATTCTGTAATACCATCTTCCTATTTTGACAGATTATAGCTGCACTAGTGGGGATAAGAATTTAATAAATGGGTAACTGTTGAACCACTGTGTGGCATACCTGAAACCAATATGATTGTGTTTCAACTATACTTCAATAATAAAAAAAAAGTTCAAGAGACAGACTGTAGGTACACCTTGATCCAGGGGTTCAAATTATGTCATCAGGATGTTATCTTACTCCCTCTATGTCTCTCAGTGCTACTTTTCTGAGTGTTGGCTCGCCCGTTTGGCAAGTTCTCATTCATGGTGGCCTCCAACATTTCATTTATAGCAGGAAAAGAGAATATATGCATTTTTCCTCAGCTCAGGCAAAATTACCCAAGATTGTACATCATTGGTTCCGGTAGGATTATGGGCTCATCATTGAATTGATCAGTGTGATTGGAATGGAATGCTTTGGTCAGGACCACATCCTAGGAAAAGGTTAAGTCAACACAAAACAATAGAAAGAAATATCAGAGTGCTGGTAGTGGAAGGGAGCATGGATGCTGGCAACAAAATAATGGATTCATTTGCTTATGGAGTTGACGAATCTCAACTAGTCCTAGGATGACTCTTAAGTACTTGTCTTTGAGCGAGGACATTCTCTGAAGCCCTTTGAACTAGTTAGTTTCCCTGAGTCTTCCTCTTGGAGCGGCATGCTCCACATGTTTGTTGTTATCATGTCTCCACATCCTTACCTTGAGGGCAGGCGTATGCTTTCCCACCAGGACTTACTGATCATGAATTACATCACAGTATTTGCCATTTTGCAATTGTAATTTGTAATTTTGATTTTATAGCTCCCATTTTCTGTAACTTTATGCTGAACTTAATTTCTTTTTTTTTAGTTTTTTAAATAATTTATTTTGGTATCATTAATCTACAATTACATGTGCAATATTATGGTTATTAAACTACCCCTTCATCAGGTCCCCCCCACCAACCCTGAACTTAATTTCTAATGCAAATATATTGCTTTAAAAAAATTCATGACCCTCTTGAAGATAGTGGGGAACACCAAAACTAGAGCATCCAAAACCAGAGTAATTTGTAAAGGATTCTAGGAAAGTAAACCTCCTTTATTTCTTAAACAGAATAATAAATCTTTCCAAGATGTAGTGTAGACTGGTTCTGTTGATAGGCAGTTATACACCCTGGCATATTCTCTAGGACTTGGAATAGATAAGTTATTTGCCACACTAATAGCAAGACCCTGTTCACATTAATGAGTACTAAATAGGGAGCAGAGAATCTGGTTTTATCATTGTTCTCTTGGAACAAGCTAGATTACTTGGGACTTAGACAATGTAATATGGGATAAGGTGGTTAAGAACACAGACCCAGAGACTTTTTTCCCTGGGTTGAAATCCTACTTTTACCACTTACTGCCTATTTGACCTCGGATAAGTTACTTGAATTTACTATTCCTTAGTCCCTTCATCTATAAAGTAGAAATAACACTATTGACTTCACAGACTTGGTGCAATGCTCATAAGAGTTAAATATGTATAAAATGTTTAGAACAGTGTAAAAACTATGAAAGTAATATAAGAGCCATATAAGTACATAGTAAGAGCTTTGTTATCAATTATTAATTTTCCATGAATAACCAATACATTTCATACATAAATAATCAATGAACAAAGTGAGAGAAGCATTGTTCAGTAGCAAGTTCCTTGCAGAAACAACCAAAGCACAAAATCCACATGTTCTTTTTATGAATCCCGCTTACTTAAATAATGCACATCTGAGTAAGAAAGTGGGAATGACATACTAATGGAAAAACAGGCTAATAAGCCTACCCTGTTTCACATTTGAGGAGTGGAATAATTTATGGGAACGCTTTCAAGGCTTCTAAATGCTGCAATCAAATCACTATATGGAGAAAGCTACAAAATCAAATTCCAAACAATGAAAACATCAGTTTCTTAATGGAACAGTTCCAGCCATCTGGCATTCATATGTTGTTTGCAGGGGTGGTTATGGTGCAGGCAAAATGACCCAATCCCACTTGTAGGCAAGAAGTTTTCATGAAGGAAGTTTACCTTGGCCATTTGTGGCTGGTTAATATTACCAGAAGGGGGCTTAAAAAATTTTTTTTAACTGTTCCACTGTTAGTGTTTCAAATTTGTACTTTTTTTCAAGAGAACACAAAATGGAGCAACTTCAGATAAATTTGTAGAGTGCAGGAGAGTGGGCAGGAGATTTTAACATCTCAGAAATAAATTTTTTCTTCTAGGTAATTAAAAAAAAGGTGCCCTGTTACATAGGTTAAACAGAGTCTTGATGATAATTAGTTATCTCTTCTAAGCAGATTGTGATTAAATGCTCGATCATTCTCTTATAATACCTTAAAAGCTGATTTTGAATCAAACTTGAAATGTAAAAGAGAGTGATGACATTTCATTTTTCTTTGAATGAACTGCCAGTTTTTATTAATTGGCATATTATCTTTTCCTTTTGCTATAGAGCTTGATCTACAGTTGAAGGTTCATTCATTCACTTAAAATTAATTAAGCCAACAGTATTTACTATGCTTCTACTAAGTGGTAGATACTGAGTTAGGCATGCATATTTAATAGAGTATAAAAAGACAGGTTTTTAAGAAATGGGAACAGGTATGTTATGAAAAGAGCAGTTTGATATTTAAAATGTTAACAGCATGAGAAACATTAAAAAAAAGATAACTGGGTAAGATGAAAAAGAAGATGGAAGATGAAAGGGAGACATGCAAGAAATTTAAAATTCACTGTAGAGAAAATCTATGTTGGGGTGATTAAAGAGAAAAAAATGTTATGGATAGGGGAATCAAAGATGGATTTCACAATTTATAAGTGCTCTTTTCTAGGATGGAGGGGAGGCAGAGATAAAAATGACAAGAGAGATACAGAATGGAGAACAGAACAAGTAGCCAATAATATATGGATAAAGCTGTTCTTGAAGGAGATATAACAAATGAATCAAAGGTAACAATGAGCTGGAAAGTGGAAGAAAATGTTCCTGAACTTATTTATTAATCTAGTATATAAAGATGAATTTTTGTAGATTGGAAGGTTTCTAGGTTACAACATAGTTTTCTGTTTTTGAAGAGAACAGAAAACATTTGATATGCAAAGGCTAAAATATATGCCACCTGTAAAGCTCTGTTGAGAAATGTAAATATTGGTCCAAGTGACTGAGTTGTATACCAAGTGCATCTTACGAACATTTCAAACTTACCATTAAAAGGAAAGATTAATATAAATTAAGTCATCATTCAGTACCAGAAACTAGAGCGAATTACAAAATAAACCCAAGTCAGTAGGAAGAATTTGACTATAAACAAAACTAATGAGATATACAGCAGAAAATGAATAGCATTGAGAAATATATCTTAGATCTGGTTTTTCTATAAACAGTAAAAAACCTTAAAACAAACCATTAAAAAACAACATATTAATCTATAGTACCAGGATAAACAAAGGGATAAATACCATAATAATTCTAGTTCAAGCAATTTGAAAATCAACAAAATGACTATTACCTGATAATTATTTAAAGATAAATATATAATTAAAAAGAACTGTAACTATGGAGGATAACTGTAACAGGCTGGGTTCTCTAGGAAGTAAACACTGGGGCTGAGAGAGGAGTGTGAAGGGTTTATTTCAGAGTAACAGCTATGAAAGGAAAAGGCAGAGAGGCAGGTTAGGGCAAGGGGAGCCAAACGCCCATTACACAGACCCAACAGTTTTTGCTAGCCCAATATGCATTTTGAGAACAAAAATGGTTCATTAGAGGAGACCTCATTGGACATAAATGGCTAGTGTTCAGCCATTGGCCATGGTCTAGCATGACAAGAGTGTAATTCTTGGGTATCCCTTTGCTCATTCATCGGCTGACGGGATGCCCTAAATGAATGCGTTCTCACCTGTAAAGCTACAGAGGGCCCTGAAAATGCTAAAAGGCATGGACTAACCACACACTCTTTGTAGCTGGTGAGTTTTCTCTTGAAAAATATCTGAATGGCACTTCTCCATGTCTGCCCTAGTCCACTCCTTGCTCCACATGGATCCACTTCTCCAAACTTGAGGGAGCAGCGCCTCCAGGTATCCCGTGAGCCTCTCTTTCTGGGGAAAAACTTAGAAGAGGAGATTAGTGGGATTAACCATAACCCTCATCCCTGCACTTCATCTCAAGGCCACAACTGGTACTTACCCCTCACCCCCATACAGTCTAAATTCCCTTCACCCTCAGCTGACATCTCTGTTAGTCTTGGTGACTTAACCTCATGGTGTGACCCAAGTCCCCATTCCTTAGTGGTCTGTGTCCTTTATAACCATACTCTTCTTCCGTTGCTATATTTGTCCATTCGCCGTCATGACTGGTCAAGGGAGTATCAAGAGGAACCCCCAGGCCACGTGAGTGCCACACATTTTTCTCCCTGTCCCTGTTTAACAACAGCACCACTATCTCCTCCTGCTAATTATCAGTGTGAATTATCCCCGAAAGGATCGTGACAGTACTTCTTGTCTACTGGTCTCTAGGTACAAGGGCTCCAAATTGCCCAAGTAGAAATCATTGCTTATAGTTCAATGGGACTTTTACTCTAATGCTTGTATCAAACTCCGGTACGGTACCTCTACCTTGAAGATCCCAGAGTTGTGTACAGAGAAACACAAGTCCCACAGTGGGTCATTGACAGTGATGGTGAGTGGAGTCATTTCTACCTTTACTCCCTAACTTCATGGATCTATGTATTTTTCTTTTTGGTGACAAAACACCACATAAAGATCTCTGATCCAATGTAAATACTGCATTCTGAAGATTGTTCCCCATTCTTACAGGGTACTGTTTCTAAGTTGGTGCTTCATATGTGTCTTCAGCAGGACATTCCATTCCTCCACAGGAAGTTTCTGGATGGTGCAGTATGTGATAAGACCATATGATTCATTCTTGCAACTTTTTCACTGTAAACTAAATGCCTTGGTTGAATGTTGTATGGGATTCCATGCCTGTGGGTCAGGCGTTCCATAAGCTCTGGATGGTGATGCCGACTGAGGTCCTGAGGACAGGAAAGGCAATGCCAAATCCAGAACAGGTGTCTATTATTGTGAAAACCCACCAGAGGCCCTTCTAGGATGGAAGAGGCCCAACCTAGTGAACTTGCCAACAGTTGCCAGTTGGTCTTCTCAAGAAATATCCAAACTAGGGGTTTAGAGTTGGTCCATGCTTATGTCCATACTTGGGGCTTGGAACTGGTTTCTGCTGCTGGCTGTTGGGACATTCAGAAGAAGCCTTAGAAGGATCAGCTTCGGTAAGTGGGGGTCTATACTGTTGAGCCTATATATAGCTTGTTCTCGTCCATGGTGGCCGCTTCATTCACATGTGTGTTGTGCTGCCGACAAAGGCTGGTTCAGCATTCCTGCTATGAAGATGAGCATGTATACGACCTATTCCCTGTCCTTTACCAGGTGGAAGAATTATGGAAGGGGAATGATCATGTTTCTTAGTAGATTATGATACTCAGTGTAATTTACACTTGCCAAAATCTATTCCAGATGGGTCAGATCCATGCTCTCTATAAGTCTAAATTTCTACAAGTCAGTGCAGATTTCAGTCTGGGAAGAAGCCCAGTTACTGTTATTGCTAATCTCTCAGAAACTTACTCCCAGAAACAAGTTTTAAAGATACATTTTCATAGATATTTTTCTAGATATTTTCTTGGAAATTGGAGATAAGGTAATTTCATTAGCAAATTCTATCTAAATTCAATTGCTATCACTTCCTTCCTTCCGATCATTCTGCATTTCCCCAAGGGTTTTATAGTGTCTTGTATTACTGTTTCACACTCTTACAGTCCATTTTTGCTCTGCAAATTAGCAGTGACTTCGGCAAGGTCGCTTCTTGTCTGCATTGTAATCCTCCCAAGGTATGGCCATACCTTATATCAAACTGGTTCTTATTCTAAGGTTTGTTATCTTTCCATGGCTCAGACATGGGGTGACTAAGGATTCCTAGTCATTGTGAATAAGAACTCCACACTTAGTTGGTGTTACCGGCTAAACTATGTCTCCCCAAATTTATATGTTGAAATACTAACCCCAAATATCTCAGAATGTGACTGTATTTGCAGTTAGGGCCTTTAAAGAGATAATTAAGGTCAAATGAGAGCACATGGCTGGGTCCTAGTGCATATGTGAAGAGATTAGGGCAAAGACACACACACACTGAGGGGAGACCAAGGGAAGACTTATGGAGAAAAACACCACCTGCTAGCCCCAAAGAGAGGCCTCAGAAGAAGCAGCCCTGCCGACTGCTTGATATTGGACGTGTGGCCTCCAGGACAGTGGGACAATAAATTCCTGTTTTGTAAGCCACCCAGTCTGTAGTACTTTATTACAGCAACCCTAGCAAACTAATACAGTGGGTATGATTCTCAGTCAATAAACTTAGATATTCAACAAATATCTTTCCATGTTTCAAATTAAACTCTTACTCTGCATCTCCCCATTCCTAAGCATTGGTGGGAAAACATGAGCTCAGTTGTTTTGCAGTTTTCCTGCATTCTAGGGAATGAGTTACACACGCCTGTCTAGATCAGTCACTATTCCAGAGTTTTATATAATGTCCATGTGTTGGAGGGGTGCATCTAGCATTGATCCTTAGAGGTTGCCTCTAAGACTTCCTTTGTTCAAGTCCGCTGCTGTTTTGTCACCCATGAGGCATGAACATCTGTTACTAACCTATCCTAAGTTCCATCTACTCAAACACACCTTGCAGTCTTTTCTTCCCAAGTGTCTTCCTATCTCCCAACCGGCATTGCTGGGAAGCAGGGCAGAAGTCCCCTCTGTTCTTGGGATACACAAACTTCTGTGTCACTCTCCCTTTCCAAGAGCATTGTTTTTCTTTACCACTCTGTACTTGTCAATTCCCTTGTCCTACGACCTTGGACTTTCTATAAAAAAAGTTCTCTTCTCACAATGGAACATTATTCAGCCATAAGAAGAAAAGAAATCCTACCATTTGCAGCAACATGGATGGAGCCAGAGGGTATTATGCTCAGTGAAATAAGCCAGGCGGAGAAAGACAAGTATCAAATGATTTCACTCATCTGTGGAGTATAACAACAAAGCAAAAACTGAAGGAACAAAACAGCAGCAGACTCACAGAACCCAAGAATGGATTACAGTTACCAAAGGGAAAGGGACTGGGGAAGGTGGGTGGGAAGGAAGGGATAAAGGGGGAAAAGGGCTATTACAATTAGCACACATAATGTAGTGGGGGTGGGCTGGGGCATGGGAAAGGCAGTATAACACAGAGAAGACAAGTAGTGATTCTGTAGCATCTTAGTATGCTGATGGACAGTGACTGTAATGGGGTATGTGGTGGGGACTTGATAATAAGGGGAGTCTAGTTACCATAATGTTGCTCATGTAATTGTACATTAATAAGAGCAAAAAAAAAAGTTCTCTTCTGTTTTCTGTTTTGCCGCATACTTTCCTGAGCAATGAGCACAGAGCATATGACCACTCAACAAAGAGACAGAGAAAAGTGGAAATACAGGGAGAAGAAAACCTTGAATAAAAATCTCAAAATACAGTCCTGTCATATAATTATTATATCTCACCACAGACAGAAGAAGAAATACACTGTTGATCATAGAGATATGTTTTATGTGATGCAGATGCTAGCTGTGGAAAAGCACAAGCTTTATACCCAGGACTAATCTACTGACTTGTTTATTCTTAAGTTAATTTTTCTTAGGATATGTTTATACTGTGATTTGGTTTTACATAGGAGTACAGTCATTTTCTGCTCCTTGGTATTATAGTGTTTACAAGTGTTCAGTCACAACAGTAGCTTCCAGAGGATGTGAAGGCTGAACATTATTCTATAATAGTTCATTTTAGAAATATTACTGTATAGAGAAAGCCAAGTAATTTCACTTGCACTTAAAAATGAATGATTGAGGTGTAGTTTACAAACAATAAATTTCACCAATCTTCAATGTTCCATTCAATGAGTTTGGACAATTATATACCCATGTTACCACCACACAAAGCAAGATCCAGGACATTTCCCTCAGGAACTTCCCTTGCCTGCCTTTTCAGTCAGTCCCCACTCCCTAGGCAGCCATTGTTCTAACATCATAGATCAGTTTTGCCTGTTCTTGAACTTCATAGGAATGGAATCATATAGTATGTGCTGTGCGCGGCTGTCTTCTTTTGTGTAGTGTGTTTCTGAGATTCATCCATATTGTTGTGTATATCAGGAGTTTGTTTTTAATGGTGCCAGCTAGTCTTCCATTCATGCCTCCCCCCTTTTTTTAAACTCTTGAAATTTACTCTGCCTCTGCTTCTGACAGATATGCATTGGCAGAGAAATGAGGGGGTTGGCAGAGTCATGCAGTTAAATTTAATCAGGCAGAGTTTGTGCAAAGGCATAACATCTCTAACTGGCCTACTTTTGGTGAGTGCCCCCTCCAGAGGGGCGTGCATCAGAATCTCTTTTCTCAGATCAATCCACAATCTAGGTAACAGGGTGTCACTGAACCCCTGAGATTACAGTAAAAATGTATGTGAATACATATATCACTTAAGCCAAGATAACTGATAGAGGCTTAGAATTTAGTGGCTCAAAGGACCAGACATTTCTTTTTCACATAAAACTCCAGAGAGGGTATTCTCGTCAGTGGAGAGCCTCTCCTTCACATGGACACTTAGGAGTGAGGACTTGTTGGCCCCCTGTCATCTTCAACCCATAGCTTCCAAAGTTGGTGTGGTCATCACCATCCCAATCCATCAGAAGGGACAAAAAGCACATGGAAACTCATGTGAAAGGATTTTATAGGCAGTAATAGAATGGCAGAAGTCACTTATGTTCACATTCTATTGGAGAAAGAACTCAGTTACATGGCCTCAACTAACTGCAAGAGAAGCTGGGAAACCCAGTCTAGCTGGTACCCAAGAAGGCAATTACAGATATTGTAGTTGGAGGCCTCTGCTACAGCATGTATACTCTACATTTATTTGTAGGCCCGTTTCATAGCTTTGATTAAGTTCTGAAAGGGGTCTACACCCAACAGTATCTCAGAGCCTCCTGTTAAGGAACCACTAGTATGGCAGCTACCACCTTTCTCTAGCAATTATAATATCCTATCAAAACAATAGAAATGACCTAAAATACAAATGACTTAGGAAAACCCTATGCTCCACTTTTGCCCAGGTTGTCAGCACTATTCATATTCCTTGGAATACTCATTGCAAGACATGAAGCAGACATCATATCAAGTACTAGAACTCACAAGAATCTAGCAAATTAGAATCAACCATATTTTTCTTGAAAGAAAGAAGCAGACTCTTTTATGGTTTATGCTTTATGTAGCTTGTGTAAGAAATTCTTCTCTACCCTGAAATGATAAAGATATTCTAAAAATCTGGAAGTTTTACTTTGCAAGTTTAGGTCTTTACATCATTAAGAACTAATTTTTGTTTATAGTGTGAGGTAGGGATTCCATGTTATTTTGTATATATATATGGAGAGAGAGAGAGAGAGGGAAGGAGGGACGAGGGAGAAAGAGGAAGAGAGTGAGCAAGAGAGCATGTGCATGTGTTAATTATGTCGGCAACATTTAGTAAAGAAAACATCTTTGATGCATTAATTTGCATTGACTTATCTGTCATTTACATGTGGTTCTGTTTCTGAACCTGTTCTCTTTCGTTAGATTATTTATCCATCACTGGTAATACCAATCACTGGTAAATACTGGTATTTACCAACACTACATTATTTCAGCCGTTGAAGTTTGAGGATATTTGTTATCTGGAGGGAAGTTTTATAATATTCTCCACACAGATACTATGCCTTCTTATTAGTTTTTATCTAAATTATAATAAAGAGTTGTTGCTATTATGAGTAACACTTTTAAGGGCTTATTATCACTAATGGACTGTGGTGTCTTTGTATTTTGATATTCAACAGTGTTGCTAGACTCCCTTATTTGCTCTAATACTTTATTAGATTTGCTTGGATTTCTTAGTAGACAATTATATCATCTAAAAGTCATATTTTTCTGGCTTTTTAACCCTTATAGCTTCTAATTTTTTTTTGTGTGTGTGTGTTATTATATTGGTAAAGGGCTTCAATACAATATCGGGCAGAAATGGAAACACTACCTTTGTTTTGTTCCTAACTTTAAAAGGAAAATGTTTAATGAATTAAAACTAAGAATAATGTTTCTAGAATTAGGTTGTTGGTAGCAACTCTTTATCATGTTCAGGAAATTCTTCCCTTTCCTAGTTTGGTAGGATTAAAAAGAAAGAGAGAGTGGCATATGACCCTATATTTTCTAATATCAAACCAAACTTACATTATGGGACTCAATCCAATGTACTCATGATATGTTCTTTAAAAACACATTGCTGAACTTGGTTTGATGATAATGCATGTAAGAATAAAATGTTTTGCTCCTTTTGAGATTGGCCTATAATTTTCCTTTCTATTTTTTGTCTGATGTTGGTGTCAAGATTTTATTTGCTCATAAAACAATTGGGATGCTTTCCTTCTTCTCTTCTTTGAAACCTTTTGAATAGGGATTATTATTCTATAAAGACCTGGTAAATCTTTCCCACCAAACCTTTGGCCCTTCTTCAGATGGATTTAGAAATAGGAATTCAATTTATTTAATGGTTATAAATATATTCATGTTTTTAATGTTTTGAATCAATGATTTTTATTATTTATTTCTTACTAAAAAGTATTTTTGCTAGGTTTTTAAATGTTCACAATATACTCAGTATTAAAAAATAGTACTGAAACTATAATTATAATTCCATTCTTTACCTTGTTTCTTTTCTTTTTCCACTAGAAGTTTTATTAGAAATTCACCTATGTAATTATTGTTTTATAGAACTAGCTTTTTGTGTTGTGACCCTTTCAATGAAATCTTTGGGTCTAGGTCTATTTTTAGCTCTAAAATTATACTAACAAATAAATATTTTCTTCATTTCCTTCTTTTCCCCCCTTTGTTTTACATCAAAGCCTGTTTATTTGGCTGAAGGAGACTACAGGAAAGGATTTGCTAGTCCTTGATCCACTTCAGACCTTGCCCAGGTTATTCATGCAGAAATAAGTGCTAAGAAAAGGTGAGCAGAGTCATCCAAGTCAGGGTTTTCACTTCCTTGCCGTCTAGTTCTCATAGAAGGCTGCTGCACACATAATTCCAGCCTCTGCTCCCATTCCTGGAGTCTCCTAATGCCAGTTCTTTTGAAGAGTGTTATTTTTTTACTAAATTGGGCCACCTCACCCACCTCTGCCACTGGCCTTTTAAAATAGAAAGGTTTCCTAAGGAGAATAATTTATTTCTAGCCAAGGGGAAAAACACCAGAGAAGCACAAATGTCCCATTTTAAGAAGGAAGAAACCTATGTGTGTGTGTGGTGGGGGGGACCTGGAAAACTTTCCCAAGCAGGCTGAATTCTCTCAGGGTATTGTTTGAATAAGTCTCTACATTAATAGACCATAGGGAAAGTTTCCAACAGATCGTTTTGCTGATAGTTTTGATTACTCTCTACTAGAAAATTTCAAAGGCTTTTTGCCAGGCGGAAGAGAACACAGGGAGGAAGAGAGAACTAGCATGACCAACAAACTCTTCTGAACAAATAATAGAGCCCAAAGCAGTGGCAGCTAATTTTTCAATCCTAAATGCTTTGCAAATTACAGTGCTTGGATCACTAGGTAACAGCAATAATCTGACAAAGTCTATGGTATCCTTTAAGATATTAATGTTAACTGTATTTGAAATATTCCTCATTAAAATGCTTTTCATCTTGCTGAAAGTATTTTTTTTCCTTCTCATGTTTGACAGCACCAATTCTCTTTGGGTCTTTGGTTGTGCTGGTCGTTGAAGAAGCAGCTTTAGATAGTAATTGACAATCTAGAGAAACATCGCTTGGCAGAGGGTAAGAGAGAAAGGTTCGGTCAGAAAGCATTAGGCTGACTGTCCAAGAAAGGGGTACGTCTGAGTGGCATGAGGGTCACAGACAGGTAAAAACATTAAAGAAAGTATATCAAGGTATTCTTCTTCATCTTGGTTGAAACAATATCATCCACTTTAATGTTTTAAGATGACTGTTCAAATATATTCTTACTTTTGCTAATACAGCTTGGGACCCAATAAAATGGACTATACTAGCATTGTGATCCTATTCAACGGACAGGAAAACCAGCTCATTTGGAACACAGTATTCATTTTGTTAGATTAACCTCCGTGCTGAACTGCGTTCTGTATTGGATTTCATTTTCTCTCTCCTTTTACGCTGGGTATACAACCTACATTTATTTTAAAGTTATTGACCTAAAGCTGCCTGTAGGGCAGTCTCATTCAGGCAGGTCCACACTTGTCAGGAAGACAGGTCTGTCCAGGTTAACATTTTAGGCCATGGTAGACCAAATAAAAAGGAAGTACTGTTTTATAGCTAATAACTTGGAGTTCCTTGTATATACGTTTTGTTGGACAGAACTCCCCACTTAATGTTAAAAAGGATCACAGTGTAGTTAAGCCAGTTGATATATAGTCAAAGCAGAAGCAGCCGTATTTCTTAAGATGGTAAGACATAAAAATATACTGGAAAATATTCAAGCTGAGGGGTAGGCAGGAAACTCATTTGCACTTTACTTTTGATTTGTGAGGAAGGGCTAAACACTGAAATAATTAATTTTTAAAAGAATCACTTAATATTTATTGATATAATTAATTGAATTTATTTAAAATAAAAAATTTAAATATTCTTTTCCTAGATATAAAAGTTCTGTTATCGAGAAACCTAATAGTAAATAAAAAGTGTATAGTAAGAAGGAGAGAGGAAAATTAGCTAAGGATAGAGCTATGGTTGAAAATGAAAGCCCTTTTCAGGGTATTTTTCCCTTTTTTTTTTAAACCAATATATATAGTGAACATTTTTCTATTCATCCCAATATAATATTTTTTAGCATTTAAGATCAACTCCTGTCACTATTTGTGAGAATAAAAGTATTTATATGCATTTGTGCATGCTTACATGAGAATAATTTTAATATACTGTTCATGTATTAACATTTCTAATGTTTTTCACATTTTAAGAGGTGTATTATTGTAAAATAAATCATACATCGGTAGGAAAGGAGAGAAAGCAGAGTCGTTTAAAGTTGATTTAAAAAAAAGAGAGAATTTGGTAGATTGATTTAAAAGGAAAACAGCTTCGGATAGTAACTGACAAGCAGCCAGGGCTTAGCCTTGAGCATCCTGTGAAAACCACAGGGCCAAGTCGGTTCTAAGCAGTCACTGGCGGGACATGGTCATGCTCCCTTCAAAGCATACTTCACTGGTAGCTTGAAAAGTTTCCATCCCTTCCAAGAAGTCTTCTCCTCCGCACCCACAGCGGTTTACAGTGACCTCTCCTTTCTCCGAAGCCCGAGATTGCCGAGTGACCGCCGCCAGTACAGCCCTCCCTG
The DNA here is from genome assembly GCA_032199065.1 of Smutsia gigantea. Lineage (NCBI taxonomy): Eukaryota > Metazoa > Chordata > Mammalia > Pholidota > Manidae > Smutsia > Smutsia gigantea. The sequence goes on from JAVSCE010016763.1 coordinate 95,767, forward strand.
GCTGTGCCGCGTTTCTTTCTCAGATGTAGCCAATCCTGCAGATTCCTTTGCCATGCTGCGGTCGTGGCCTCCTACGTGACGTTTCAGGCGAGCGTTCACCAAACTTTTACTTCTAAGCAGCTACTTTTAACGTGTAGCGGCCTTTGCAAGTGGAGCAAGAGACAGAGAATTGCCAACACTCCGGAAATCCTGGGAAGCCAGGGGTGGAAGTGGGCGGGGGTGGCGCGGCCGGAGGGCCCTTGATGGACTAGGTGTAGTTGTAGGACCAGGCGAATGCCTGCGGTCGCTGCTTTCCTGAGTAAGTCCCCAGGCCTTACTCCCGCGCCGCTCCTCCTGCCCACATCTCCAGGTGTGCATTCCCCGCCCGGAATTACCCTTCCAAAACTTATAGTTTGCACTTACTAAGTTACACTGGGAAAGTGGAAGAGAAATTTATAACCGTGGATGTGAAGATGTAGGTGAGCAGTCACCCTTGCCTCGGTCTGCAGACCCAGTCAGTAGAAAACTCGGAAATAGAAACGTGTGCACCTTCGTAGCAGAGAAGTCGACTGCTGCTTTTTGCATTCTCCAGTTAAAGTCTGAGCTGGGAGAAACTTTGTGCCTTCTGGAAAGTCAGAAACTGAACTACGGAAGAGGCCATGCTTAAGGGGTTTGCGGGCCCTCGATATTTTCCAGAGCTTTTCAAGTGGGACGAGTAGGGCGACAGAACGATAATGCAACATGTGGGAGAGCCCACCCGAGCCCCGCGACCTGAGGGGCGCGGAGGTGAGCGCCAATGGGGTTGGGGGTGGCGATCCCAAGCTGGCTGCCGCGGGTGTGTTTGGCCGGGGGGTGGGGGTTTGATAAAATAATGAATGGGAGACTTAGGCTGCCCCTCCGCCCCTGCCCTGCAGTTGGGGCGGGAAGTACGGCAAATGAATGGGGGAGGCGGAGCGCAGAAGGTAGAGACTCTGGGGGCGTCACACCAGGTAAGGGAATGAGCTAAGGGGAGGGAGTCTCGGGGTGCGGGAGCTACTGACTGGTGCTACGTGGAGCCAGCAGAAAAGAAAGAAGGCGGAGGAAGAAAGGAAGCTGGCGTCGGAGCTGCTGCTTCGGCGCCCCCTCCCCCGCCGCGCCTGCCAGCGCGCCAAAGCCCGAGCAGTGGGGGCAGAGCGGCTGCTGACGCTCCCGGAGTTACGACCCCCCCGGTCTGCCCGCCCAGATCTTGGGCAGTCTGGGCCCCTGCGCTGCGGCGCCCTCGCCTGCTTCTCGGCAGGGCGCGGGACTCCTGCCGGGTGGGCGCAGGGGGCCGCCCGGCTCCCACTGCCGAGGGGCGGGCGGAGGGCCGAGCTCTGTTGGCCGCCGGGCGGGAGCCGGACAGGGGGGCGGTAACCGCGCAGCCCGAGGCCAGCCCGAGGAGGGCGGGAGCCGGACTCTCGGCTGCGGGCGCAGGTAAAGGGGCGGGCGGGGCATGGGGACAGCGCCCTTGGGCGCAGAGCCTGTGGCCGCCGCGTCCCCTCTGCCGCCAAACGGCGCGCCGGGATCATACTCACCCACGGCAGACGGGCTTTGTGGCCGTGCGAGCGTGTGAGTGTGAGTGTGTGTGCGCGCGCGCGCCCGCTCGCTCGCTGTGTCGGGTGTGGGTGAGTGTGCATGCACGCTCGCCGGCCTGCAGGAGGCGAGGCTCTCCTGGCCTCTCTAACCAGCCAGTTGACCGAGCCCCAGGAGGGAAGTTGTCGCAGCCGCCCGGGCCACCGGGCCTCCAGTCCCCCGGCCAGGTCAGTGCGCCCGGGACGCGAGCTGTGAGCGGCGTCTGCGGCCCGGACCCGCCCAAGTGACACGTAGGTGGCCTCCGGTTACCTGGGTCTGGGTGGGAGCATAGGAAGGCTTGCGCAGGGTGGGGCGCGAGAAATTCCCCAGAGCGGCTTCTGAGTGGACGTGGACCGCCGGGGGCCCCGGGCCCTGCAGTGCGGAGCTCCCGCACCTCTTGCTTTTCATCGACAGCTCAGTAATCTTTCCCGGGATGGGGACTTTAAACCTAAATTTCTGTCCAGCTAGCTGCCTAACAAACACTTTTAGCAAGTAACTTGGAAATTAAAGCAAGGGAGGGACCTGACTTTGAGTTGGTTTTGAAATCGACGAGCTCATTTAGTTAGAGTAGGGCTAGTTTGTTGTGAATGGATTTAAAGTTTATTCTTGTTTTTCTTTGCTGCCATTTGGTCTTTGATGTGTAATAATGATGGCATCCAGAACTTGTTGCTGACTTCAGTTTGGGCCCTGAGATTGTTGCTCTCTGCCGTTACTTCTCTTTTTCTTTTTGTTGAAATTTATGAATTTTTCGTAAATGTGGGTTTCCAGGGAGTGCTCGCTTGTTGAAGTTTCACTGTGAATGCGTTGGTTCCCATTGGAATAGATACGTATTAGCAAACATGAATATTGGTGGAAACACGTAACTGTAGTTATTAGAGCAAACTCGTCTGTTACTTCAGGCTGTAATAGTCCGTGTTTCTCACCTATTTTGCATAAGTATGCTTTGCCCAGCGTAAGCATAACGGTGAAGACACAGGTCTGAATCAGAGCCTGTAATTCTTGTTAAAGGGAGACTGCACTGGGAAAACTTCTAATTTCTCGTAAGAGGCTATTCCCTTGTCAAATAGAAGAGTAAGCACCAAGGAAAAAGGGTTTACACTGGAATTATGGCTCTTGGGACCGAACTAAATTGCATTCACACACACACACACACACACACACACACACACACACACACACAGCCGTCTACTTGTTCTATTTGTTTCTGTCCTTGATTCTCGAGTTCAGAGTAGGAGTGAGTTTATTTGCCACAAATGCAGTATTTTAACGATCAGCCTTGCTAAATATGTTAAGGCTGCGTTTTCTTGATTCCATTTGTGGATAAAGAAGCCAAGTGGCAAGAGAAAGAGGTAAGTGTGTGGCGGGAAGGCTTGGGCTAAGGGGCTCCGGCGGGAGGGCTGGGTTGTCATAATCCGGTCCTGCGCGCGCGCCGCGTCCCCTAGCGGTGCAACCGACCGTACCCAGCCAGGTCAGCTCGTCCTCTGCCTCGGTGTACTCATCTGGAAAATGGAGGGGCTTGACGATCTCTGCTCCTCCTTCCAGCTCCCCAGATAACCAGAAATGGGTGGCGATTGTGCCATGTTATTCTGGTAGGGAGGGAGTGTAAACGAGTTAGTCCGGGAGGGAAGCGAGAGGGAAAAGAGGGCCAAGAAAGTGGAAGCAAACCAGCGGTAGGACCTGCTTGGAGAGGGAAGAACCTTGAGCGGGGTTGATTTTCCTCTCTTCCTTCATCAGGGCATCAATAATACTACCCCCCCCCCCCACCCCACCCCCCCCGCCCCATCAGTCTTCCATTACCTTTATTATTTAAAGTGCGTGTGCCTGCTTAGCCTTAAAATTGCCGTGGAGTGGAGTGAAGGTGATCCCTGTAGCCTGACCTGACCAACTTCGCATTTGTCTCATTGCCTCTCAGGGGATCTGTGTCTGGCCAGTGCTGTGGGCACTGAGGGATCTCAGTATCCTTGTGAATGATGGGAAAAAAATAACATCAGTGAGAATGTAAGTGGCAGCCTTTTCAACTACTTGAATTTTTAAACATCTGTTTTCATTTGAAGCTAATATTAAAAAAAAATAATTTGACTGAAAAACCTATAGACCTTTCAAGGTTTTACGGAATCTTTCTCACTGTTAGACCTACTGGAAAATTGAAAGAAAGTTAAACTCACTTGCTAAGTCTTTTTGATACATAATGACATTCAGTCTGAAGTCAGTGATGTTTAGAGCCAAGAATCTTATTTCAAATGCTTAGTAAGGAAAGTTGCAATCTGGGCAGGATACACTGTATCATTTTCACTGGGAAGCTGCAAGTGTTCAGCAAATAGCAAGACTTGAAATTTAATTTGAGGTCAGGATTTTAATGTCTGTGCTTGATTGTGTGGCCTGTCTTTAGTTTTTTGGGTACCTATATGCATACACACTTGAGGAACGTGATTTATTTTAAAGGTTCAGGGTAATTTAATAATACCTGAACATAAGCCCTTGGTTTAAAGTCTGAAAGTTTGCTCTGGCCTTGTTAACTCAGCATCACACTATGTATTTGGTTTCTTATTTTTACATATCATGTTATTCCTCCCAAATCTCTATCGTGTTATTATTTAACTGTCTCATGGAGAACTATTATGGATGTCTTAAAGGGTTGGAAGAAAAGAAGGAACTTTAAACTGAATAAGCAATTACTGAATTCCTTCTATAGTGGCAGATAAAGATGAGGCTCTAGAAGGAGCTACTGCACGGAGGGAAAAGATGCAGCTAGCTTGAACATATAGCAGCTGCACTGTACAACTAGTTGGCGGCTGTAGACTCCAGGAACCTTGCCATGCCAGAGAATGGAAAATTAAATTCTGACTTTGGAGAAGACGTCACACAAAGGACTTGAAGGATGAAAGCGATGTATCTCTTAAAAGATGAATGGTGGGAAGGGAAGATATAGTTGGAGTGTGGGTAACAAAGGCTGGAAAGGTACAAGGCAGTAAATTATGGGGACCTGGGATGTTATTTTAGGGAATTGAGCTACATGGGGATGGAGGTGGGAAATATTATTTAACCCCAAGATGCAGGAGGACACTGAGTGACACAGATTGGGGCTTAGTGAGGGGTGAAGTGATGGAGAGGATGGGGCTTTCATAAATCTGTTACCCTCTGTTATAACTCATGGCTGCTGGGTTTTAGTGCCTGCTGCCAGCTTAACCAGATTATATAAAGGTTTATAAAAAACAAAAATGCTGTTTCTTTCCTCATATCTCCCCCAAATTGATAGTGGTTTCCTGAGAAATTTAGTAGAAATTTAACGATGCTATTGTGTTACATCTGGACCTTGTGAGGCCTTTTGAGCATGTGAGTTAGAATCACTCCAGGCACAGAGCTGACCAAGAAAGCATTTTTTGTTTTGTTTAGGGAAGGGCCTGCTAGTTAATGCTAATTTAAACATGACTCTAAGGGCAACTAGCATTCTTGACCCTGTTTATGTTATACATAGTATTTAACCACAGTGCTTGAATATTTGTAGCACAGAAAAGAAAGAATTTTTAGTTTAGGAATGGGGTTAAAGTTTTTACAAAGGGTAGGGGATGATAGAAGGGAGGAGGTGGGGGAAGAATTGCACCTTGGGTATGGCAATGAGGCTGACACAAACCTGAAAGCCCTTTAAGTGTGTAGCTTGCTTAATACTGTGGACTGATACTCTAAGAACCTTTTTTTTCTGATCATCTGCTTTCCCTTCCCCTTAATCTCTGGAGTGAAGTTGTTTAGTTCATTAGTTCTCAGAAGGGAAGGATCCCTGTGGGATCCTTTGGGGAGGCGTTCAGCAGCAGCTCTCTGCTTTGTAGATTCCCTCTCACACTCAGTACCTTCAGGTTACTGGAGGGAATGGATGGCTTTTCAGCTGCATGTCAAAGGTGGAGCTGATGTGGGGGAGTCCTCTAATTACCCTTGAATCTGGAGATGCTGGATTGCCAAGAACACAGGCCTTTAAAGGAGACTCGGTCAGCTACTTCTTACTCTTCTGAATACAATTTGAATGAATGATCCTCCCAGCCATTTGTTTTATCTTTTGCAAGGGAATTAGGGTTTGACATGTTTAAGCAATTAGTTACCTTAGTCAAGGGGAAGGAGCCCAAGGCCTGTATACTTTATTTCTTAGAAGGATACATTTTTGTTGTTGCTGTTTGTTTGTTTGTTTTGAGGGGAAGGGAGGAGTGGTGTTGATTTTATTTAAATTCCCTGGTATTTTTTTTTCAGCAGGTTAGTATGATTTCAAAGTAGCATTGTTGTTATTTTTGAAACATGGGATGGGGCAGAGAAAATTGTTTTAATACTTTGATCTTAGCTCCTGTCATCTGATCAATGCTATGGAAATTTTAATCTTGAATTTCATGGAAAATCCAAATTTCTTTCAGGAATGAAAGATGACTTTTCTTGCTACATGCCTGGGTTTAGGTTATAATTTGTTATTTTGTTCACATTGTTTTTAAAAAGTAATATAATGACCAGCCTGACCTTAGTCAAGTGCTGATACAAATGGGCAGAAACCCAAGTGAGGTAGACCAGGCTGGGTTTGTTGCACTTAATATGGAGATAAGGGAAAATGAATTAAAAACTAGCCTCTTTCCTAAAAGAGAAAAAGAAAGTTTGACTAGTAACACATCATGGATCTCTGGGGAGTTTCCAAGATTGAAGCTGTTAAGGGAAATTAATGTTCATTACAGCCATCATGAGCGCCTGTGCTTCTTAAGGTTTAGGATTCACTATGCAGACAGTGCTCCTGTGGGCCATTCCTTTTCTTCCTTTTCAGCAAGTTTCCCTTTGCCCATTTCTTAACTGTCAATGGACTGGATTTGATTTTACGTAAATCTGCTATACTCCGTTTCCTTTATGTTTAAGTGGTTCTTCTTGGCCAATCCCTGAACTGCCTTCATCCTGAAATTCTGTCCTGAAAGAATAATTCTGGCTCTTTGGGAGGAGAAATGATGCAGGGACAGAAGAAACTAGGTCCGTTCAAGCCAAGGAGCCCTTAATTGACTGTATGCTATTGACTGGGTGCTAGGGGCAGGGAGTGGGGGTGAATAAGGCGGGATGCCAGCACGAATTCATAGACATACGAACGGATGGTTGCCCTTCAGTGTAAGGAGTGCGATGGTTGGGACAAGCATGTGGCATGATGGGAACGCCAAGCACAGGCACCTGACCTTCAGGGGCGTGGTGCTGGGGAGGGTCAGGAAGGCTCCCGAAGGGTAGGATCTGGAAGAACCCTAGTTGATAAACCAAGAAACCTACAAGATAAAAAAAGGATTGAGATAGAGGGCATTAAGAGGCTTTTTCTTTCCAGGTTTCCTGTTGCTGGCTAAGTCAAAGGTCCTTTCCTGTTAATATCTGTAAAATAGGAGTAAGAAATGATATTATCTGGTTGCTAATTCCAGTTTTCATTGGCTTGTTCCTTAATTTAATCTATTCATTTATTCTTTCCATATTCAGTAGATATTTGTCACACACCTACCATCCTAGGGACCAGTGAAAATCCACCTGTAAGGGCCTTTCAGGGAGCTTGCATTCTATCTTATGTTCACACCAAGAGTCCTTTTGAAATGCCTTCAAATACAGAGCATGTTGAGTTATTCTTCAACTTTAACTAGTCTCTTTTTTCAGGTCAGTTTTTCTCTTAAGAGAAGAAAGAGACAGAGCCTGATAGTCTCATCTTCATTTTATAAACTTGAAATGTTTTGCCAAGATTAATCTGCTAGTTGTCAGCTATGGACACAGATGTAGCTGTGTCTTTTCTGCGATCCTGGCTTGCTTCCATCTCATTTGGGATATTCTTAATTTTGACCCAACTTGTGTTTGAGTTTCTATATTCAGGTTATGACTTCCTAGAATAATCCAAACCTAGTGTTTGTGGGAAGTTGGACCTATTTTGAGGTCATGCTGTCACAGCACTTTGTTAATGCATTTTTCTTATCTTGTTTAAGTAACTAAAGATCTGAACGCAATAGAAACTGTTCCAACCAGCAGAAGGTAGCTGCATTCATTTATAAAAATATGACTTTTATAATGATTCAAACATTATGGATGTGTCTAAAGTAAATGTAATCTCACTCTGCTCTTTCAACCTTCCCAAATCTTTGTGTGTATATGTATTTATGTGTGTGTCTGTGTGCATGTGTATATGTACACTCCTGCCTCTGTTCAATATAGAGAGGCTGTTTTGAGCTGCCACTATGGGTCAGAAGTTTGAAGTCTGAAGAGCCTACGTGGCTCCTCTTGCATTGGTGTAGCACGATGTTACTCAATTAAGAATTCTTTTCAGAGAGATATGAGTATCTGGCTGTTAAGAACGGGGAACAAGAAAACTATTTACAGCTGCATGACAACTGAGACCAAGTATTGCACAGAATGTTATTTCCACAAGAATTCGGCTTCATCTGGGTCTCAGGCAAGGGAGGAGGGGTGTTTCAGAGCATGTGTTTGGCATTTGCGAACCTTTTGTTAGGTGGAAGATGAGGCATCTGTGGAAGGTCCATCAGCCACTTCTGGAGCAGAGAAGATTGGTGGAGTTACTCATTACATGCAGATTTCATTGTGGGAGTATTAAAAGAGGACTCCCTCCAAAGTTGGTAATCAGCAGATGATAAGGGTGGAGTGTGCTTAGGATGGGAGAAACAGCCAAAAAGGACAGAGTTGCCTTTTGTTAAGGGGCTGCTTTGCCATCTTGGACTATGATTTGTTGGGAGAAGGATCATTGTCCTGTCAAGAAAACGAGGCATTCATTCTGTACTCAGTATTGAATGTAGTTCCATGGGAACTGCTTGTGTTACTTTCTGAGTAGACACAGACCTAAAGGTTCAAAGGCCAGGGCAGGATGACCGTATTTTCCAACTTCAGCAGTTTATCTGTTGTCTGTCTATTTATCTGAGACCCTGCACTTTTATGCAGCTGAAATCTTTGAGCCATTATGTGGGTAAGTCCTTATGCTTGGCTGAGGACACTAAAAGAAAAAGAACAACCACTGAGAAAGTATGGTCCCTGCTCTCAAGTAGCTCCTAGACAGGGAGAGCCATGGATATAAATGCCTAGGATCAGGCAGACAGTGATAAATACTGTAATGAAGGTTTCAACAAAGTGTCACCTGCATATCTGAGGATGGAGAGGGTAACTTTGCCTCGGAACAGAGGGAATATTTGCAGCAGGATTCTGGCCACAGTGGACAAGTTGGCTGAGAATCTCACCATCCAGGAGCAATAAGGAGGGGCTCAGGTGCTGCGTGCAAGTGAAGGCTCTGGTTTGTGGCATGGTGGTGGCATGCTTTGGGTCAGTTTTGAAGGGCCAGCAGAACGGTGTTGGGGACAAAAAAAAAAGGGCACATCGATGCTATTAACAAAAGAGACGCGAGAGTATGAGGCTTGTTCCAACGAGGTATGTTGGTTTCAGACATGAATAAAATCAAGAGATGTTCAGCTGGCGGCTAGAAACTAGAGTCTGAAATGAAGCTTAGCTGAGAAGTCAGAGCTTGGCAGAATTCAGGAGTAATTGTTATATGTCGAAGTAAATACCAAGTGAAACTTATGTGATAAGCTGGAGAGAACTTTTAGAGAGTGATGTATACTTGATTTAAAAAAAAATCTTTGTTTTTTTCCCCAGCTTTATTGAGATACAACTGACAAATAAAATTGTAAGGTATTTAAAGTGTATGACATGATGATTTGCTACATATACACATTGTGAAAGGATTCCTCCAACTGATATACTTGTTTTAACAAGGACTCTAAGATGTATTTTGATTCTTTAGGTTATTGTTATTATTAGCAGGTGATTAAAATAGTTTTACAGGTTATCAGACATCCAATGAGCATCCACTCTTGGCTTCTCTGCATGAGGTGGTTCTGGGGCGCTTCAAAGGAGGTGGAGTTGCAGCTTGATGATCCTTTAGGGTGAGTGAAATCCCCTGAAATACTCCATCCCAGCGAAGAAAAACAAATCCTGCAAATATTGAAAGACTGATGGTGATTTGGGGGCTGAAAAGAATTGCAAATGTAGTTATTTTATTTTGCTATTATTAATATACAATTACATGAGCAACATTATGGTTACTAGACTCCCCCTATTATCAAGGCCCCACCACATACCCCATTGCAGTCACTGTCCATCAGGGTAGTAGGATGTTATAGAATCACTACATGTCTTCTCTGTGTTATACTGCCTTCCCCGTATCCCTCCACCCCACCCCACCCCCGCTACATTATGTGTGCTAATTGTAATAGCCCTTTTTTCCCCTTATCCCTCCCTTCCCACCCCTCTTCCCTAGTCCCTTTCCCTTTGGTAGCTGTTAGTCCATTCTTGGGTTCTGTGAGTCTGCTGCTGTTCTGTTCCTTCAGTTTTTTCTTTGTTCTTATACTCCAAAGATGGGTGAAATCATTTGATACTTGTCTTCCTCTGCCTGGCTTATTTCACTAAGCATAATACCCTCTAGCTTCATCCATGTTGTTGCAAATGTCTAGGTTTGTTTTCTTCTTACGGCTGAATAATATTCCATTGTGTATATATACCACATCTTCTTTATCCATTCATCTACTGATGGACACTTAGGTTGCTTCCATTTCTTGGCTATTGTAAATAGTGCTGCGATGAACATGGGGGTGCATATGTCTTTTTCAAAATGGGATGCTGCATTCTTAGAGTAAATTCCTAGAAGTGGGATTCCTGGGTCAAATGGTATTTCTATTTCGAGGTTTTTGAGGAACCTCCATACTGCTTTCCACAATGGTTGAACTAGTTTACATTCCCACCAGCAGTGTAGGAGGGTTCCCCTTTCTCCACATCCTCGCCAACATTTGTTGTTGTTTGTCTTTTGGATGTTGGCCATCCTAACTGGTGTGAGGTGATATTGTGGTTTTAATTTGCATTTCCCTGATGATTAGTGATGTGGAGCATCTTTTCATGTGCCTGTTGGCCACCTGAGGTTCTTCTTTGGAGAAGTATCTGTTCAGATCCTCTGCCCTTTTTTAATTGGCTTATTTGCTTTTTCTTTGTTGAGGTGCATGACCTCTTTATATATTTTGGATGTCAACCCCTTATCAGATATGGCATCCATACTGTAGGATGTCTTTTTGTTCTACTGATGGTATCCTTTGCTGTACAGAAGTTTTTAGTTTGATATAGTCTCACTTCTTCATTTTTGCTTTTGTTTCCCTTGCCCAGGGAGATATGTTCATGAAGAAGTTGTTCATGTTTATGTCCGAGAGATTTTTGCTTATATTTTTTTCTAAGAGTTTTATGGTTTCATGACTTACATTCAGGTCTTTGATCCACCTTGAGTTTACCTCTGTGTATGGGGCTAGACAGTAGTCCAGTTTCATTCTCTTACATGTAGCTGTCCAGTTTTGCCAACACCAGCTGTTAAAGAGGCTGTCATTTCCCCATTGTATATCCATGGCTCCTTTATCATATATTAATTGACCATATATGCTTGGGTTTATATCTGGGCTCTTATTCTGTTCCACTAGTCTATGGGTCTGTTCTTGTGCCAGTACCAAATTGTCTTGATTACTGTGTCTTTGTAGTAGAGCTTGAAGTCAGGGAGTGTAATTCCCCCTGCTTTATTCTTCCTTCTCAGGATAGCTTTGGCTATTCGGGGTCTTTTGTCATTCCATATGAATTTTAGAACTATTTGCTCTAGTTCATTGAAGAATCCTCTTGGTATTTTGATAGGGATTGCATTGAATCTGTGGATTGCTTTAGGCAGATGGCCGTTTTGACAATATTAATTCTTCTTAGCCAAGAGCATGGGATGAATTTCCATTTATTAGTGTCCTCTTTAATTTCTCTTAAGAGTGTCTTGTTGTTTTCAGGGTATGGGTCTTTCACTTCCTTGGTTAGGTTTATTCCTAGGTATTTTATTCTTTTTGATGCGATTGTGAATGGAATTGTTCTCCTGATTTCTCTTTCTGCTAGTTCATTGTTAGTGTATAGGAATGCAACAGATTTATGTGTATTAATTTTGTCAACTTTGCAGAATTCAGATATTAGATCTAGTAGTTTTGGAGTAGATTCTTTAGGGTTTTTTATGTACAATATCATGTCATCTGCAAAAAGGGACAGTTTGACTTCTTTCTTGCCAATCTGGATGCCTTTTATTTCTTTGTGTTGTCTGATTGCCATGGCTAGGACCTCCAGGACTATGTTGAATAAAAGTGGGGAGAGTGGGCATCCTTGTCTTGTTCCCTATATTAAAGGAAAAGCTTTCAGGTTCTCACTGTTAAGCATAATGTTGGCTGTGGGTTTGTCATATATGGCCTTTATTATGTTGAGGTACTTGCCCTGTATACCCATTTTGTTGAGAGTTTTTATTATGAATGAATGTTGAATTTTGTCGAATGCTTTTTCAGCATCTATGGAGATGATCATGAAGTTTTTGTCCTTTTTGTTGATGTAGTAGATGATGTTGATGGATTTTCTAATTTTGTAGCATCGTTGCATCTCTGGGATGAATCCCATTTGATCGTGATGGATGATCTTTTTGATGTATTTTTGAATTCAGTTTGCTAATATTTTGTTGAGTATTTTTGCATCTATGTTCATCAAGGATATTGTTCTGTAATTTTCTTTTTTTGTGGTATCTTTGCCTGGTTTTGGTATTAGAATGATGTTGGCCTCGTAGAATGAGTTTGGGAGTATTCCCTCCTCTTCTACTTTTTGGAAAACTTTAATGAGGATGGGTATTAGGTCTTCACTAAATGTTTGATAAAATTCAGCAGTGAAACCATCTGGTCCAGGTATTTTGTTCTTAGGTAATTTTTTGATTACCAGTTCAATTTCTTTGCTGGTAATTGGTCTATTGAGATTTTCTGTTTCTTCTTGGGTCAGCCTTGGAAGGTTGTATTTTTCTAGAAAGTTGTCCATTTCTTCTAGGTTATCCAGTTTGTTAGCATGTAATTTTTCATAGTATTCTCTCATAACTCTTTGTATTTCTGTGGTGTCTGTAGTGATTTTTCCTTTTTCATTTCTGATTCTGTTTATGTGTATAGATTCTCTTTTTTTCTTGATAAGTCTGGCTAGGGGTCTATCTATTTTGTTTATTTTCTTGAAGAACCAGGTCCTGCTCTCATTGATTCTTTCTATTGTTTTATTCGTCTCAATTTTATTTATTTCTGCTTTAATCTTTATTATGTCCCTCCTTTTACTGACCTTGGACCTCCTTTGTTCTTTGATTTCTAGTTTCATTAATTCTGAGTTTAGACTGTTCATTTGGCATTGTTCTTTCCTGAGGTAGGCCTGTATTGCAATATATTTCCCTCTTAGCATGGCCTTCACTGTGTCCCACAGATTTTGTCGTGTTGAATTATTGTTGTCATTTGTCTCCATATATTGCTTGATCTCCATTTTTATTTGGTCATTGATCCATTAATTATTTAGGAGCATGTTATTAATCCTCCATGTGTTTGTGGGCTTTTTCATTTTCTTTGAGTAATTTATTTCTGGTTTCATACCTTTGGGATCTGAGAAGTTGGTTGGTACAATTTCAATCTTTTTGAATTTACTGAGTTTCTTTTTGTGGTCTAATATGTGATTAATTCTTGAAAATGTTCCATGTGCACTTGAGAAGAATGTGTATCCTGTTTCTTTTGGATGGAGTGTTCTGTAGATGTCCATTAGGTCTATGTGTTCTAATATGTTGTTCAGTGCCTCTGTCTCTTTACTTGCAAATGTAGTTTTAATGTACTGCAGGAGACAAGCTGAAAAACTTCATGGAAAACTTTGAACCCCCAAAAATCTAAAGACCAGGCTTTGAGAAACTCCAACAAGTTTCTCATGAGGGTTTATGAGACTTGGTCAAATAAATTAAAACTTTTATTGCCTGATGAAGGTAAAAGTAGGATACAGTACAGCTTTGTACTTTACCTGGTTAGAAACACCTTTTCCCATTGAAAATGTCTTTCAATTTCAGATAATTGGTATGTCTTCTTGCATGTGAAAGAACAAAGATAAATCTGTTCCTTGTCTTTTTCTTTCTACGTTATTATAATTCTTTAAAATTGCACTCATTTTTGTTTGGTAAGTAAAAACAGTTCATGCTCATTTTAGAGTTTGGAAAGTACAGGAGACTCATCCTTAGTTCCGCCACTCAAGAATAACTTCCTTATTCCATTTTGGGATAATTTCTTGCAGTTTTAAAAATATTTGATCTTACTGAATATTTAATACCATTCTGCTTTGTATCCTAAGTACACATGCCATTAAAACCTTTCATTTTTAATTTCCAGTGAATACATAAAAGTCACAATATTTGCTATATGTATCATATTTAAGCAATCATTCCCTATCTCTGCATGCAGCTTCTCTGTCTCTTTTAAGGGTTTGTGCTTCTCTGCCTATTTTCAGGTGCTGATGTTCCCAGAATTCTAGCCTTGCTCTAAGCAGTCTCTGTGTCTGAGCTTCCCTGCACTGTGGACTGTGGTTTCCAGGCCATTGCCACTGACTGTCTCCTCTGCCCGGAATGGTTTGCTCCCAGGGACCTCTCACCATTTTCAGGTCTCCACTCAGATGTCATCTTCTTTGTGAGGCCTTCTCTATTACTACATTTAAAACTGTATGACCCTTCCCATCTACATTTTCTTCTCTATTGTATTTATCTTCTGACTTAATCTTAGATGAGGGAAAAGTATTAACTTTTCAAATGCCCTGTTTTATTACTACTGTTTTTCCAGTGCTGAGGACAATACCTTGCACATAGTAAAACTCAAATGTTTTGAAGGAAAAGTTTGTATGAAATGAAGCTTTTTGAAAAAAAAAATATTTGCCATCTACTGAATGTATTATCGTAAAGATATAGTTTTAACTGCGTGTGATTTACTATCTAGTAAAGGAGACAGCTTCTGAACAAGTAACTCAACTGTGATGGAATTAGGGAGAAAAGCAGACTGTCCTGGGAGAGTGTAATAGGGAGACTGTATCTGGGAGGGTAAGGAAAGTTTCTCTGAAAAAGTGGCATTTATCCTGAGGCTTGAAAATTGAGTTGAATAGTTAAGTGAACCTGGGTGTTGAGTATGGAAGAGGAAAGGAGATATTGATTTAATTGAAAACAAGAAAATGAAAGTCTGATTCTCAGTGAGTTGAAATTAGGTCATTGTTTTAAATGATGAAAATTATATAAGGATAGAAATTGATCAACTGGCGTTTTGGCTGTATAGTATTTTATTTTTGGTAATTTTGAATTAACAGTATTTTTATTTTTAATTTTGTTAGTCATTATTGAGGGAGGAGGAATTTGCACTCTGAAAGTTAGCAATTTTTTAAAAATGGAAATAGTTTAAATTCTGTTTTTTGCTAATACAAATCACTGTAGAACTTTATTATAACAGTACAGGGAAAGTAAACATTCTTGTCAGTACTTCATTGGGAATGGTTCAGTAACTAGTGGTTCAGTAAGACTTGCTTGAATATTATTTTATGTACATAAATTTTTGTAGGAATTACTGGTTTTATACATCATGGTAACTTAGGTTTGTACAAGTTCTGTATTTTTGTTGATTAAGGGTTTCTGTGTCATGATGCTTAAAAAGAGCATGCTTTTCTCTAGGTGATAGTACAGATATGTTTATTAATTCAGCCACTATAATAGTATGATTCACATCTTCTATGCCCTGATTCTGTACTTGAGCTGTCATAGACTGATAGTGGTCCTTTAGTCTCTCTGTACAAATGAGCTTTGTTAATTTCTTTGTAATAATTTCTGAATGTTAGCATAATTAATACATAAAGTTTCTTGTTAGGCCTTTATTGTGTGTTTATTAATAAAAAATAACCCTCTGTACATTTAGAACTACAGTCTACTTTTTTCCTGATCATAATGCTGTCAATCCCTCTTTTTTGTCTTTGTCTGAAATGGCTTCATTCATCCTTATGATTTTAAACTTTTGGTGTCATTTTATTTAATATATTTTTGCCTGTAAGTAAAAATGAATTAGATTTTGTTTGAACATTTCTTAAAGGGAAACTTATTTACTTTTATATTTATTGTTATAACCAGTACATTTGATTTTAATGCTTATCCTTAAGTTTTCTTTTGTTGTGAAAGGTACTACAGCCTTGAGTTAAAAGCACTGGCTTACCTTTTTCCCCCAGTAATCACATGGCCTTAGATAAATTACATAATATCTCTAAGCCTACAGTTTGTAAAAAAAAACCACACACACACACATACACAAATCCTCAACCAGTGCTTTAAAAATGTATGGCACACTGAATGTGTTAGCTGCCGCTATTATTGTTGATAGGTTGTCTCTCGTGAAATTGTTGGTATTTGACTGTTCCTGACCTATAAAAATGTTTTTTTGAATTTAATATGGTTCAATCTGATATTATGTTTCCTGGCCTTTATTTTCTGTCTTTTTCTGTGTGTTGTTTGTTTCAGTATATCTGTACTATTTTGAAATGGCCAAGTTTAGTTTTCAGTTTTACTAGCGATTGCCTTTATGTTTTCCAAATAGATTCATAAACCTATGTTTCTTTGGTTCCCAAAGAACTAAACTTGATCCCACTCCTCTGTCTAACAAATAATTTAGTATACCTTTATTTTTCTTGTCTTCTCTCCCTTTCCCAATTTCCATTACATATAATATATAAATTTTTGTATATTTTAAGTAACTTAAATTTTAAGTATACACTTCTGATGTTTTGTATCCTATTTTGTAATCTGCAGCAATAGTTTGTATGTTTCTGCAATTAGTTTTGACCCTCATTAGCACTTGGGGCCCCTTAGGCCCCTTGCTTCAGAATGGCTTGAAAGGTGTCTCCCATGGAGCTGGGAGATGTCCTCACATTTATCTTGCCAGTTGCATCTTCTGCATTCCTGAGTTAGATTCAGGATTTTTTTTCTACATTCATCAGAGCATCTGTTGTTGAAGCTCAAAAGGTGAAGTCTGCATCTTTCAGATTCATGTGGTCCAGGAATGTGCTTCTCACCCATCCATCAAAGAGAGATTTAGAAATAATGGCTGATTTTGCCCGCTAACCTTTTCTGGTACTGTTGCCACTTTTTGCCATTTTATACACCTTCTTGAGCATTTTAACAGGAAATTGGGAGGAAGTGTACTGGACATCTAGTTGCGTGGCTTCAAACTCTTTTTGACCATGACCCAGTTAGAAATGGTCATATATATGAATAAAATGACAGTTTCACGTAGTTCAGAAAATTTTGACATTGTTGTTTATGTATTTTCTACTATAATTTGTTCATTTTCATTAAAAAAAGTGCTGGTCATAATGCAAGCTTTGAAAACATTGATCTGGTCATGAACTACAGTTTGAAAAACACTTACCTAGTCTGTTGCTATTTATGTGGAATTTGGGTCATTCATTCAATGTGTCTTTATTGGCATAGTACCAGTTGCTATACTCATTCCTGGGAATAGAGTGGTGAATAAAGCTGTCATTCTCACCGGAGGCATGAAGGAGAATTCTGACCAAATGGTCACCCAAATATATACATACAAACTGTAATGAATGCTAGGAAGGAACTGTTTTATGCTGGAAAGGAGTTTCAAGAGAGATTAAATGGGAAACCTCATCTGACTTTGGGGTGATTCAGGATTTCCCTGGGGAAGTAACATTTGATTAGATCTGCAGAATAAGAAGGGGTTAACTCTGAAGACTGAGGTTGGGAGTGCGTGTGTGTGGGTGTGTGTGTCTGAGAATGAGAGAGATACTTGGAGGGCCTTCCTGTTTGTGCCATTTTTTTTTCTACTTGACAAAAGTAAAATAGGAATAGAAAGAGTATTTTTGAGGGAATGGGTGTAGGTGTTTGTTGAAGCAGTTTTGTATTATAGCAGTTTTGTGTATTGATAAACAGTAATAGCTCATATTTCTTGAAGGCTTGTTCTGCCTTAGGAACTGTACAAAGCCCTGCATGGATTTATAGAAGTGGTTTTGATTGTAATAAAAAATACTCTTCTATAATGTAGTTGCCAATTTAGTAACTGCATAATTGTAAGAAAGTCGAACCCTGAAGGTATGTTTTGGAACATGAAGATCAGATGATTGGTCTCCAGGACTTAGTAGGTATTCATAGCCTCTTGGTGATTTTTTAAAAATAATGACTTGGAATTACTGCTGTTAGGATTTTAATTTTTTTATTTACTTTTCCACAGTAGGCTTCATTTCCCCCCACCCCTCCAACACACCATTTTTTTAAAGCTGTGCAAAGAATTTTTTTTTATAATTTATTTTGGTATCATTATTCTACAATTACATGTGCAATATTATGGTTATTAAACTACCCCCTTCATCAGGTCCCCCCCACCAACCCCATTACATTCACTGTCCATCAGCATAGTGAGATGCTATACAATCACTACTTGTCTTCTCTGAGTTGTACAGCCCTCCCCATGCCCCCCCAACATTACATCTGCTAATCATAATGCCCCTTTTCCCCCTCTTATCCCTCCCTTCCCACCCAACTTCCCCAGTCCCTTTCCCTTTGGTAACTATTAGTCTGTTCTTGGGTTCTGTGAGTCTGCTGCTGTTTTGTTCCTTCAGTTTTTTTCTTTGTTCTTATACTCCACATATGAGTGAAATCATTTGATACTTGTCTTTTTCGGCTTGGCTTATTTCACTGAGCATAATACCCTCTAGCTCCATCTATGTTGTTGCAAATGGTAGGATTTGTTTTCTTCTTATGGCTGAATAATATTCCATTGTGTATATGTACCACCTCTTCTTTATCCATTCATCTACTTATGGACACTTAGGTTGCTTCCATTTCTTGGCTATTGTAAATAGTGCTGTGATAAACATAGGAGTGCATATGTCTTTTTCAAACTGGGCTGCTGCAGTCTTAGGGTAAATTCCTAGGAGTGGAATTCCTGGGTCAAATGGTATTTCTATTTTGAGTTTTTTGAGGAACCTCCATACTGCTTTCCACAATGGTTGAACTAATTTGCATTCCCACCAGCAGTGTAGGAGGGTTCCCTTTTCTCCACATCCTCGCCAACATTTGTTGTTGTTTGTGTTTTGGATGTTGGCCATTCTCACTGGCGTGAGGTGGTATCTCATTGTGGTTTTAATCTGCATTTCTCTGGTGATTAGTGATGTGGAACATCTTTTCATGTGCCTGTTGGCCATCTGAATTTCTTCTTTAGAGAAGTGTCTATTCATGTCCTCTGCCCATTTCTTAATTGGATTATTTGCTTTTTGTTTGTTGAGGTGCATGAGTATTTTGGATGTCAACCCCTTATCAGATACGTCATTTATGAATATATTCTCCCATACTGTAGGATGTCTTTTTGTTCTACTGATGGTGTCCTTTGCTGTACAGAAGCTTTTCAGCTTGATGTAGTCCCACTTGTTCATTTTTGCTTTTGTTTCCCTTGCCCGGGGAGATATGTTCATGAAGAAGTCTCTCATATTTATGTCCAAGAGATTTTTGCCTATGTTTTTTTCTAAGAGTTTTATGGTTTCATGACTTACATTCAGGTCTTTGATCCACCTTGAGTTTACCTTTGTGTATGGGGCTAGACAGTAGTCCAGTTTCATTCTCTTACATGTAGCTGTCCAGTTTTTCCAACACCAGCTGCTGAAGAGGCTGTCATCTCCCCATTGTATATCCAAGATTCCTTTATCAAATATTAATTGACTGTATATGTTTGGGTTAATGTTTGGATTTTCTATTCTGTTCCACTGGTTTGTGGGTCTGTTTTTGTGCCAATACCAAATTGTCTTGATTACTGTGGCTTTGTAGTAGAACTTGAAGTCAGGGAGTGTAATTCCCCCTGTTTTATTCCTCCTTCTCAGGATTGCTTTGGCTATTTGGGGTCTTTTGTGGTTCCATATGAATTTTAGAATTATTTGTTCCAGTTCATTGAAGAAAGCTGTTGGTATTTTGATAGGGATTGCATTGAATCTGTAGATTGCTTTAGGTAGTATAGCCATTTTGACAATATTAATTCTTCCTAGCCAAGAGCATGGGATGAATTCCCATTTGTTAGTGTCCTCGTTTTTAAAAAACATTTTAAAATTGGAAATCCATAAAGTAAGTTTGAGATTAAATGAGACAGGAGACCATTATTCAAATGCCAGATTTCCCGCTGCTGTGCACAGGACATTTGACAGTACCCACACTTTCCAGGCCCTTGGGTCCTTGTCTTAAAATAGAGGACTTGATCAACTTGCTCCAATCATTCTCCCTGTCATATTATTTGGTGATTGTATGTCTTTTATTTTCAACTCCATTCTGGCTGTTTCATCTTGAAGGAGTGTATCCCATGCCTTGGAGTTACTTCGGTCTGACAAGCGCAAGGTAGACGTGGAGTATGGCGGGTATTTGTATCCGTCAGTGTGTTAATGAGGTAAAGCTGAGGTAGCCCCCAACACCTTTAGAGTGGGCAGTACCACTAATGTTTCTCTGGGAAGTGTGGCAGAGTGGTAAAGATTAGGGCTTCCTTGAGCAAACCCTTAAGACTTTACCATCATAGTTTATCCACACTTGAAATGAAATACTTTAGCCTTTCAGATTCAGGGAGGGTGACAAAATTATTGTCTTAGGCTTCGA
The DNA here is from genome assembly GCA_032199065.1 of Smutsia gigantea. NCBI lineage: Eukaryota > Metazoa > Chordata > Mammalia > Pholidota > Manidae > Smutsia > Smutsia gigantea. Next base: position 115,868 of record JAVSCE010016763.1, read on the forward strand.
TACCTGATGCTTACTTTGGGGGTAATGTGCAGTAGCTAAGTTATCAAATATCCATGTTTTGTAAAAACCCATTGAACAGTGAGTGATGTTATTTCAAGGAGGCTTAAAGGACTAAAGAATATCATGGAGGACTAATTCAGTTTTAGTGACTCTTTCAAGTTTAAGGAATATTTGAGAAGGAGTGAAAAGTACTTAGCAACTCAGCTTTTTTTTTTTTACCAGTGTATTAAATCAGTTGATTGAAATACACTTTTCTTTCAGTAATTTCAAAATTTGCAGTCTTTGAGTTTCACTTATGAATACTTTATTTCACTTGTTCTTATTTTTGAGGAAAAAAAGATGCATCCTTTTTTCTGTTTGAGTTCTGCCTAATTCCTCATATGTAACAACTACCCACAACTAGGGTGTTATACATAGTGTGTTTTGGTGCTGGTTCGTCAGCTTATATTCCTTTATTTGCTGTTGAATATCTTCTCCTTAAGCTGATACTGTGTGGAAACCTGGCCAGGACCTCAGGCTCCTGAACTGGGACAAGACAGGGGCAGGTCTCACAGGCAGTGTTTGGAATTGGGTTGGGTATAGGTCCAGGCAGGTAAAGGCATAAGTGTTGCTCAAGGCTAGTACTCGAGATAGGTTGGATCAGAAGGGAGTGGAGTCATGGGGTTAGGTTGGGGTCAAGGCAGATGAAGCCAGGAAGAGGCACAGAGCGCTCATGCACTGCCTAGTGTCTTAAGGAAAGGCACTCTGGATAGCCCTGGGGAGAAGCTGTGGAGGCAGAAGTCTAAACTTCCTGGAGGAAATTTATTTTCAGAGTTGGGTGTATCAGTTGAACATCTCTGCTTACTTAAGGGAACCTTAGCTCTCAAGCAGGGCTTTGCCACCCTGACTTTGGCAAACATAGTCTCAGCAACTCTTCAAACATCTGGCCACCTCAGACTGGATGGCCCAAATCACATATTCTTATCTGATTCAGGGATTAGGGACCTTGGTGAATACCGTCTCTAGGAGCAGGAATCAGCCCAGGTTTCATGTCTTAAGTACATTATTTCTGCAAGGGACTTACTGTAAAACATTTAACATTCCATTCATGTGGGGAAAAAAAGGCTTAACCCTGGTCAGCAGCTCTTTTGACAGAGGTTGTGGACTTTTTGGGCTTATTCTAATACAAGGAGAAGGTGCAGAATCATTTACCAACCTATGTCTCTTCCTTTTTCCTACTTCATCCCATTTTGATGGTGGAATAACTCAGCTGGTAAAATTTTTCTGTAAAACACATCTTAAAGTCTTTAAAACTGTTCAACTCATTTAAAAATATTTGTTTTTATGTAAAACACTGCTTATAATATTCTTAAAATTAGTTTTGAAACCACATTATGGCAATATTATAAGTAAACAAACCCACTCATATTTGCAGCTCCCTAATGTAATATATTTTTCATTCAATCATGTTAGTTTTATGGCTTATTTCCACAATGGTCTATTTTATGGTCCACTACTTAGAGGTGTTTTTGTTCCTACTGACCATTTTCTATCTCTTGTTAGACATGGCAAAATAGTCTGAATCATTATATTTAATAGCCTAATAGTAATCCATTAAGTTGTTAAACTGTTCATTTGACCGTTGTCCTCATTTTGGACATTTAGTTTTATTTCTCATTTCTTTGTTATTTTAAAAAACACTGCACCCAATAGATTTTTATGTAATTTTCTGAGACTATGAGTGGGATAACTTGTTTGAGAATCATGTCATGTGGTTTTCAAGTCGATTAAGGTTACTAAAAAAACTTTAAGTTATAAAATAACGAGTTCATTGCAGAAATCAAATTAAAATATAAAGATGATGATGAAGAAAATGTAGCTATAATCCTCACCTGGAGATAGCCATTATCAACTTCATGGGGTATTTCCTTCTAATATTTTCTCTGTCCATTTTACATGGTTGAAATTCTATTGAGTACAGTTAGTATCCTGTCCTTTGTCTTACTAGTATATCGTAATCAGAGGTGACCTTAATTCCATTCAGTACCTCTGCCTCACTGCAGTGAACACCCTGTTGCACAAGGTTTTTTCTGCATTTCAGGTGATTTCTTGAGGGTAGATTCCAGTTATAGAATTTACTGGCTCAAAAAGTAGATATGGTTTTTATGACTAGGGATAAGAAATGGTTAAATCGATTTCCAAAATAATGATAACACTTCATGCTCCTACCAGCTGGATTTGAGAAAAACTCAAAGGGAGAAATATTTGTATGAACATGTGGATTTCTGGGACTTGGAAAATTATAGAGCAACAGGAAGTTCTAATAGTAATCAGCCTGGGATGACTGACACTCAGTGGAACATCCCCAACTTCGATGTGTTTCTGTGGTGGTGCCCTGCAGCCCTCCGCAGTTTTGCCCCCTCACAGAGAATATCTTGAGGCTTCCCTTGGTTCTGTGCCCTTAGAATGCACATATTTTAATATGCCATAAAATATTTTGGTTTTAACTGTATTCACTGTATCAACTGATTGTGGAATATTCCTGGTTAGAATGCTTCTGTGAAAGAACTGGTTAACTACTAGAAAATGGAGCAAGTACTGTAAAAATGAATAGCAAAGAATTAAAATAGAACAATATTTATACCTGTACTTGTTTAGTATATATTCCTCTTATTTGTTGCCCTAAGTTTTGTTTTCTTCTATATGCCATTGGTATTGAGGCCAGGAACCACTTCTGCTCTTTGGGAAAATTAAGTGAGCTTCCTTAAGAGGGAAGCAGTTTACCATTTCATCCCTAACTGGAAGTAGGTAATCCTACTTCCTATATAATACAATTCAATTTGACATTCAATTAATGATCACCATCAGATTATGGAGATACAAAGATGAATAGGATGGAGGCCTTGTTTACAGAAAACTCAGGAACAGTAGAGGTGGGAACTGTTGAAATATGAAAATGAAAATACTACATAATAAATGCCGTGCTAGAAATTAGTTACTTATCTATTTCCCTACTGGAGATAAAGAAATCTAATAAGCACAGGAAGGAAAGGCAGGAACAGAAAGTGAGAGTGTGGGTTTAAACAGAGACCAGGACTGAAGGTCAGCTCCAGGGTCCTATCCACATATTAGAAAAGGGCCACACCTTTTACTGTCCTTCCTAGTGGTTGACTCAAAGAGGAGACATAATCAGCTGTGTGATCCAGACGGCCTATAAGGAAAAGGACACGGGGGCACAAGTCTTCATGGTGCTGGGAGGGGAGGGGATTTTTTCTATGGGTTGTTAAACAGCATGTATGGCAATGTGATGAGCAATGTCTCCAAACATAATCACATAATCTTTACAATGAATAGAGCAATGGGGTTAAAAAAAAAGTTGCTCAATACAGGTCAATGGCATAATGCCAAAGCTTATCTCAGAAAAGCAAGTCTATGGTTTTCTGTTCAGACAGTTTAGACAAGTATTTCTTTGCTGGTGTGTCTCTGTCCAAGGACAGACATTCCACATTCCTTGTGGAATGATGGGCCAGATACCTTTCAGGATATTGCCTATGAATGTTCTTTCTTGCAAAATAATATTTTTGGTAAGAATTGGGTAGCAGTGAGTTCAAGGTTATACAACTCGACACTGCATCCTTTCCTTGTAATTGTCAGCCCCACCGAGGGTAGTGTGAACAAGGATCAGCCTATGACTGCAGGTATTTGGGCTATGGAAATACCCACAAGCATGTGCTGTAGTCTTTTCACTTCAAGAAGGAAGAGACATAAAGTTCTTGGTATTTTATGCCTTTGGCTAAAGTTTGCAAAGCTGGCAGTCTTTGCGCTAAATGAATCTGGCTCCACATACATTTTATTTGTTCAGTACAAGGTTTTAAAAGGTGACATAGCCAGGCAGACATTATGATTGGTCCTGGTGCAAGCATAGTTTTTGTATCATGGAAATTTAAGATCTGTTTTCACTAGATACTTCATTTATTTATGATACCTGGTTGGTCCCTGTGGATATTTATGATGCCTGGGAAAAGTATGGTCACATTTATAATGTAAAGTATGCGTAAGTTTGAGAGGCAGCCTAGAACAGGTAGTGATTATTCTGGGTGGGGATGAGGGTCAGAAATGTTTTCACTGAGAGGTGACTCAGAGGCTGGGACTGAATGTAGGTGTTTGCCAAGCATAGACCTTGGACAAGGAGGTACTCCAGGAATGTCCAAGTGCATGCACAAAGAAAATTGTGTGGATCTGCATTATATGGCAGGGGAGTTTGGGTATATCTAAAGTGCTGGAGCTTAATGAGAATGTAGGTCATAGCTGAAGTGGGAAGGAGCTGGAGGGGCTCGGTTTGCTATGCATGAGGAGGTTGGACGTGAGGCAGTGGGGAACCATGGAAAGGTTTGAAACAGCTTCAGTGTGCTAGATTTCTGTTCCAGGAAGATTATTCTCCATACAGCTAAAAGGAGTGGTGGTAGGTAGAAGGGACTGACATATCCTAGGAGAGATAATTTGGACCTGAATTCAGGCCGAGACAAAGGGTTTGGAGGGAAGGAGGCAGATGTGAAAGATGGTGAGAAGGAAGAATTGACATAATTTAGTGAATATGTAGTGTTGTAGGTGAGGGAGAGCAAGGAGTATGGTGAATGGATGGTGATTCCATTGACTGAGGTGGAGAAGTAGGAGAGTAAGGAGGGCAGGGGAAGTGATGAGTTTGCGAGGGTTGCCATAACAAGTGCCACAGAGTCAGTGGCTTAAACAATGGAAATTCTCGCCACCATTTTGGGGGCTAGAATTCCAAGATGAAGGTGTCAGCAAGGTTGGTTTCTAATGAGGCATCTCTTCTTGGCTTGTAGATAGTCATCTCCATGTCTTCAGACGTGTATGTGCGTGTCTGTGTCCAAATTCCCTCTTCTTGTGAGGACACTGGTCATGATGGATTAGGGCCCACCCTAATGATTTCATTTTAAATTAGTTCTTTAAAGACCCTATGTCCAAATAAGGTAAGATTATTGAGATCCTAGGGATTGGGACTTCAACATACAAATCTTTGGGGGGACACAGTTCAGCTCCTAACAGGAAGGATGAGGAACGTAGTTTGGTTCATGTGGAGTTTGAGGTGCCTGTGGGTATGCAGAGGGCAGTGGTGCATTTATATTTGTGAGAATGCAGCTGAGAAAAGAGAAAAGACTGTTAAAACCATGAGAGTGGATGAGGTTGTCTTGGCCAGTGGTATCCAACCTTGGCTTATTTTAAGAATTACTGAGTGAGCTTTTAAAATAAACCACATGCAGAGGCTCCACCTCAGTCCAATTGACCCAGCCTTTGGGAGAGAGGCTTCAGGCAGCCACCCAGTGACTCTAATGTGTTTGAGGGGAGTGGCTTAGACTTCACATGGTGGGTGAGCCTGAGAAGATAGGTAAAAGAATGGCCGGGATCATTCAAGTGACGGGTGGTAGGGGAGAGAAAGGGGGGAAGAGCAGAGCTTACAGCCTTCTTGCCTGATATCCACTGATTTCTGGCCTTCTTGCCTGATAGTCACTAATTTCTGCAAGATGGATGTGAAAATTATGGAGCTTTATTTGAGGGAATTAAAGACTTAGAAGAGATATGGTGAGAAATGGAAGAGAGCAGAGAGAAATGAAGGTGTTAATGGCTACTGCTGGGGGCTCTGCTGAGGTTAGGATATATTGGTCAGTAGTGGCTCTTCATCTTGGCCTTAAGTTTTCTGCATGGGGATTGTGGAGGTTGTGAATGGGAGCAGAACAGACATTTTGGAGTTGAATCAGAATTGGAATGTTAAGGGGCAGAAAGGAGTATGGGAGGTGGCCCATGACATTTAGGGTGGACAGGGCTGATGAACAGGGGAAATGGAGAAGGTAGCTGGGTAATTTGACACCTAAGGGGCAGATATAGTATATATGAGCAAACAGCTTTACAGATATACAGTTCCAGGTAGGGGGATTTTAAAGTGTCATGGGGCAATTCTGGGTAACGAGGGGGCTAAGCAGACAGGTCAGACTTTCGGATATGTTAGAATCGCCCTTGATGAGGACTTGCCTGATGACTGAGTTGTTTGGTGGAGGGAATGGGAAGTGTGTGTGTTGGGCGTGTGGGGATTACTAGATAATCTTTATGGCCTCTTCCAGCTTCATGATTCAACAAAATGTCGTTTTTTGAGCCACTATCTTTTTTTTCTTCTTCTGTTGTTTTGGAATCAGAATAGAGCAATCTGGAAAGTAACCATCTAACAATTCCATTTTTATTGATCTCCTTGTAACTGTAAATGTTTGACAGATTATGGCCTCTTTAAATGCCGTTGAAGTCCATTAATGCACACTTCATAGAGTTCATACAGGGTGAAGTAGCACATTGGTCAGAAAATGTCTCCACCAAAGAGTTGGCTGCTGAGGCCTGTAATGGTCAGTTATGACAGGAAGGAGGGGGAGAGGAGGAACTGAAGTTCTTTTTAAGGTAATATTAATTATATTCATCTTTTACCATATGGTAAGGGTCATTATTGTTACAGCTACCATTTCAGGTTTGGAATTTAGCCTCTTTATTGTGGATTTGTTGTTCCCGAACATTTTCAGATTTAGTTTTGTGGTAGGATGTTTCGTTTGGAGTTTGCACCTGTATTAGGAACTAGAATGAAGGGTAGTTTTTAAAACAAGGACCCAAAACAAGGGAAAGAATTGTATGGGCACATTTTGTGTTCAGTGTTAGGATTTCTTCTTGCTATTTGAGGAAATAAATTTGATCCTCATCCTGGCATATAAAAATGATGCTTGAATTTTTGCTGCTGTTTTTACTGCAGCAAATGCAGACATCAATGACTTTGATTTTGAGTTTGCTTATTTGGGGAAGAACACTTTCCAAACTGCGTAACACTTAGTATGAATGTAAGAAAGTTTGACAATTAAAATTGTAACAGTGACACTTTCACAAAGTTATACACTGAATCCAACTGGTGTGTCCTGTACAACCACAGGGATTCCCCTTCTCTATTTGTTGGGGTTTTCCTTCTTTTCTCTCCTCTCATTCTGTGCCTGCCTTTTCCTGTCCTCTCTTTTGGCAGATTCCTCCTAATTCAATAGTTTCTCAGCTTTTATCACTTACCTCCAAGGACCAACTGTGAGGAATTGCCTGAGGCTATTTATCTTCCCAAATTCAGCCCCGTCTAATACTCTGCCTCTCTCCGCATTCTCCTACTACATCCCAGATACTATTTACTACTTTTGGGACAACTTGGACTGGAACTGAAAGAAGGGATTACCATTACTTGGTTCTAATCCAAGTTTAGCCATCAACCGAAACCAACCCAGGTTGTACTAATCATTTTGTTTCTGCCAGGAAATAGAGGGTGAGGAATTGTTATGTGGTACAATAACAAGTTAGCAGTCATGGGGTAGGGCTTCGGTTCTTACCTTTTTCTTCGCATCAGAATCACTAGAGTATATTTACAATGCAAAGTCACGGGCTGTCACAGGAATTCTGATTCAGGCAGTCTGGGAAGGATCTGGGATTGCATTTTTAACCAACTCTATTGGTGGACCACACCTTTGAGAAACAGTGGAGTTGGGGACTTTAATTTTTATAATTCTCAGTTTCCCACTAAGAGCATTTTTCAAAGCTGGACTCATTTGAAATGGCTGTTATATCAAACTATAGACTTGATTTCATTATATAGTGTGTTCTCTAAAGACCTCGTATCTGAAAATTTAAAATGACAGCAAAGAAGACAGTTTCACCGTATTCTGGGTTGGTCAGAACCGCTCAGCAAGGGTTCTTTGTTGTATTTTAGGTGCCATCTGAACAGCAGTGCTCTCAGCGGAGAGTGGAAGGGGGTTGTAAAGGATCTGTAAAGTAGGAATTATGGTGAGGAAGGAAAGAAACAAATAGGTGACCCAATCTCCCTCTTCATCTGCCTGATACACTTCCAAGTGTTTGGAGGATGAGGTTGAATTTGGTAATAGAAGAGCAACTGGGTCTCTTGGATGGGTTTTTTGATCAGGATGCTTTGAATTATACTTCAGAAAGAATTTCTAGTGAACAACCCACCCAAGGACTTGATGGCTGGCCTGGAAAGGTAGGGAGCTTCCTGTCATTGGAAGTGTTCCAGCAGATACTGGAGAATGTAGACAACATTAAAGCGCTGGGTAAGAGGTAGAACTAGATGATCTCAGAAGTGACCTTCTAACTGTGAGATGAGTGAGATTAGTTTTATGTGAGATTTTTTTAAGAATGAGATTATATTAAAAGTTTTAGAATACTAAACAAGAATCTCAGTTTACTATAAGACTAGATAAACTAGAGTTGGTCAATTGATCACACACACACACACACACTTGCACACAAATGGTAAATGGCAGGCAAGTTTTGGGTTGCCTTTGAAGTTTATTATTTGCAGGTGTAGAAGCTCTTAGTTTTAGCTTGTAATGTTTCTAGAAGCAAAGTGCTCTCTTGAACTGTCTTTGATGATTTGGTGTTTTTACATCAGGTCTGTTGTGAATTTGGAAAGTACAGCAAAGTCACTCCTTTAAAGATCAGAGGAAGGTTGGATAGAATAAAAGTTTTCTCCTGATATTTTGTTTTTTCTTTTTTAAATGTCCATTTTTCCCCCTGTATACATAAAATTAACCACTTTAAAGTGTACAAATCAGTTGGTTTTAGTATATTCATAAAGTTGTGGAACCACCACCACTAGGTTCCAGGACATTTTAATCACCCCAAAGAGAAACCCCATGCATATTAGCAGTTGCTCCCCATTTCTTTCTCCCCTGTCAACCACTAATCTACTTTCTGCTTCTATGGATATGACTGTTCTGGATATTGCACATAAATGGAATCATATGATATATAGCCTTTTGTGTCTGCTTTCTTTCATTTAGTATAATAAAGTGTGATATTCATCCATGTTGTAGCCTGTAATCCTGGTATTTTGTATTCTTGTTCTTTGGCTAGGGATCTGCCTTCAGAGACGTGCTTATAGAGAGAGAGGGAGCGTCATGATGTTCTATGTGAACTCAACCAAGCAATGTGAGCTTTTCCTGTCTTTAGGTAATAATGTATGCTTAAACTCACATGGAAGTATGTTGCCGGTGGCCTGAATTTTTATTCCTTAATAAGTTAGAGTTAAAACCTGGTTTTTAGTTCAAAGATATTGCACACACACCCATCATATGTCTGGTGTGGATTTTGATGTCATTAAAGAGAAGCGGTAGCAGCCGTGCATTATTAGCTCTACCCCCTTGTCCTTGGTTGCACTGGTCTTTTCCCAGTATGCTGAAAGGCCGTAGTAAATGTTGACTTTCCCCCCCTGAAGGCCAATAATTGTAAATGTTAATGTGTGTCAGGATAGGTGGCTTTAACTTCTGTCTTGTTTTCCTGGTACTCTTGCTTCCACTGCTCTCGTTCCCAAGACTCAAAATTGAGGCCAGATGTGTGTCAACACTGAGAAACCCTGACTGGCCCTCTTGTTCTCTCCCTCCCCAGATATTAATGCAAGAAGGAAACTGCACCACTGGGACAGCACTGTTAGAATTCCTCTATTATGTCTGCTCCTGATTCCCCTGTAGGTTCTTTGAGATCTGTGCATATTTTTGTTCTGTGCTTTAAAATTTTAACATTTAAAGGCAACACTTTCTCATAACATCGGAAGTCTCTGGAAACATTGTATAGGAATATATGTCTATGCTGCGTGTTTTTCACTTTTATTTTTAAATGGGGTTTTCTTGCACAAAGTTTTATCCAGAATTCTAAGACTGACTGACCCACCTATGTATCCACAGGCATATGTTAAAAATTTTTTTCTTAATTGTTAAGCAGCAAATGAAAATGTGTAACATATAAACAATAAAATAAACGAAAATTTGTACAATATAAAAATTACAAATCACGTAACTTAGCATCCATAAAAAAATGACTATTAATGTTTTTAAATACCAACTTTTCCCCTCTGTATTTATATATATTTACTTTGATCGTTGGTCAGAAACTATTGGTAAAAATCATCCACATTCTTACAAACTAGGAATATTAGCTGTTAAAGTTTTTAGTATATATTTCTTTACATACTCGAATACATAGATACGTTCAGTGTTTTCTTTTAATTTTTACTAACTTTTCTTATTAGAAAAGTGTTTTATTCTGTGCTTTAAAATTTTAACATTTAAAGGCAACACTTTCACTTTTTCTTATTAGAAAAGTGATATGTACACAATTCAGAATTGCTGGGAAAGGTAAAAAGCATAAACCGAAAGTTGACAGAAATCTTTCCAATTAAAAATAAACATAAACCAACCATTTTAAAAACCAATGATGTATACATGTACACCAAGCATGTACATGTCTGTAGACACACACTTTTTAAAAAATGTATACTAGAGTATATACTGCTTTTTGGTTTTTTTTTTAACTTAGGAAAGTATCAAACATTTTTGCTTCAATATATGCTCTATTAAATTTGTTTTGGTGTGGATTTCTTTATAATGATTTTGCAGTTTCCGGAATCTGAGTATTCATGTCTACCACCAATTCTGGGACATTTTTGTCCTTTATTTGAATAAAACTTTATTCCTGTCTGTTGGTTCTCTAGTTCTGGATCTCTATTAGATGTTTCTGAAACTTGAGCTGCACTTCAGATGTTCATCTCTGTGCCACTGTCCTCCATTCTGTGTAATTTCTTTGTAGAAATGGTCACATTAACTAGTTTCGCATCAGTTGCACTTAATCAGTTATTTAACTCACCCACTGGGTTTCTCATTTGAAATACTATGTTTTTCATTCCTAGAAACTTTGGGTCTTTTTCAAAATTGTGTGGTCATTTTTTAATCTGTCATACTTTTAATATATCCTCTTTTATTGTTACATATTAAACATTTTTATTTTAGTCTGTATCTGATAATTCCATTATCTGTAGACTTTGTAGGTCTGAGTCTATTTGTTGTTGATGATTCTTGTTATGAGTTGGTTTGCTTCCTCAAGTGTTTTGTGATTAAAAAAATTTTTTTTATGTGAGCTCATGTGTCCAGGAACTTTTTCTCTGGGAATTCTTTGAGAATTTAAGGTGAATCTGTTCAGAAAGAACTTGTATTTGCCTCTACTGGATGCCTTAAGGGCACTATAAAAAAAAAAGACCACTCGGTTTAAGTATCCAGCTTGAGATTTTTTGGATGGACACACAAATTGTATGAGTTCAGGCCCCTAATCTATTAAGGGAAGATGTCTGGATATAAGTTCTCAGGGTGGACTCTTTCCAGATCCAAGAAATCCAGACCTAGATCCAAGTCCGAGGCAGTGACATTTCCTTACCTTCTCCTTATGCAACACAGGCTAGTGTGTTTTCCTCCAGTTCACCTGGTGAGGGGAGGATGTCCCAGTTTTTTGCAGAGGTCTTCAATCTGACTTCCATTTTCAACTTGATTTTTGCCTGTAAAACTCAAAGGTAGAAGTCACCCTCGATTGGGATATAATTGGTTGCTAGGGTCAGTGTTCTTTTACCTTGATTGATTTCTTAACTCATTTGGCTTCCCAGGAAGTTCATTACTTTTTTGGCCAACTTGACTGAGCATTTACAAAGGCAGGGGTGTGTCTGCATGTGTGTGTGTATGTGTTGTGTATGCGTGTGTGTACTGTACACATACCCGGCAGTTTTAGATGTTTGTGTACTGGGAAGGATTCCAGGTATTTTTCCTCCAGTATTCCTGGAAAGGAAGTCTAAAGTATGACTCCTTCATAGTAGGACACATTTCATCCTTTAAATATATTTTTATTAAAAATTCCTTTCCTCGGAGCCTTAATGTTGCTTTCAATTTATCTGTTACAGTGTTGCAATGAATGTCCTCATATGGATGGATATCTTAGCATAGTTGACTGATTATTTCCCCAAGATAAGTTTCTTGAAGCAGATTGCTAGGTCAAAGAGTATGCTGGTTTGGTTTTTGGTAGATATTGCCAGAGTCATCCTGAAGGATCAGGGCGATTGTTCTGTATTGAAACTCCTGATCACAGTCCTTGAAAGTGCCACACTTACATTAGCACGAGTGTTATAAATTTCAACAAATCAGCTATATATTGGTGGGAATGACATTTTAGTTTTAAAACTTAGATGTCTTTGATCCCTTCTTTGAGAGGGTAAGCACAACTTTTTCTTATGATTTTGACCATTGACATTTTTCTTATACATTTCCTGTTTGTGTTATCAATTGTTTTTCTACTAGGATGCTTATTTGTACATTTATTTATTTAAGCGCTGTTTAATATATATATGTGGTTCTTTTTAAAACTTAAGATATTAATGAATTTTCATATGATGTAAAACATTTTTCCAGGGTGCATTTCCTTTTTTGTTTCAAATACAAAAAATCTTTAAATATTTGGGTAGTTAACCTTTATTAGTCTCCTATGATTTTTGCTTTGGCATTATGCTAAAATAGCCTCCCCTTTACTCTAGGATTATGTAAATGTTCTATGTTTTATTTTAGGTCTGTTAAGGCTTTATTTTTCATAGAAAATGTGTGTGTATGTAGCAGAGATCTGTCTCACATTACACCACTGTGAATTTCTTTTTCAACTTGGTAACGTATGTTCCTGTCTGGAGGTATGAGCTGGAAAAAGCCAGATCATTTGGGAATTTTTTCATGTTGAGGCTGAAACTTTTAAAAGTAGAATTGGCATGATATAGAATTGATAATGTAGATGTTTATAAAGGCAATGGTGAACTCCAAATTCATGATGAAAAAACAGGTGAATGTGTTCGGGAAGAAGGAATGAATTAAGGGATGTGTTAAATAAGAAGGTTAACTATAATGCTTAAACATCAGAGGGTTGTCTTCCTACCAGTTTGTGTGTTTTTTCCTTTGTCCTCCAATTTGTGTAAATTTTTTTCCTAATGGCCATTGGGAATAGAACGTGTGTGGGACTGACCAGTAAGGCTGTTTGCACTGCCAGTGTTCACAGTGATTTGAGAAAACTGGGAAGGCTTTATGTTACCAGAACTTTGTTTCTTGTGTGATACGGCCCTTTGCCATGTGTGTTCAGGAAACATTTGTTACAGAATGAATGAAAGGGGATTCACCAGTTAGGAAACAGAATTCAGTCATGTTTAAATACTTTGTATGTTTGGGTAAAACAATTTGTTAGTTCATTTTTCATTTCTAGTGGCCATATGTCTGCATTCATTTCTCCTTTTGTTACTTGGCAAGCTTTATTGTTCATATGCCAGGCACACTGAGCATTAGAATAAAAAGATAATTATGGTGCTGACTTTGTCCCTAACTACAGAGTCCAGTAGTTGCCTCATAAATGAGTAAAGTTTTATGTGACCAGTGTCCATCTCTTACCTGCAAGGGGCAGAGATAAAGGCATATAAGAGGGCACAACCAACCCACCGCTGGTGGTGGTGTGTATAGTGTGTGTGTAAGGAGACTTCTGAGATTTGTTAATGAAAGACTGAAAGATAAAAAAAAAGAGGCTTTCACCTTGTGGGTAAACACTGAAAGGGGGATTTGAATCAGTGAGAACAGAATATGAAAAGGCATGAAAATAACATGGTGTTTTCTAGGAACTCTAAGCAGTGGCTGGTAAATAATGGAAGACCTGCTTATGCATTAGGCAGAGGTCAGATGGTGGGAGGTCTTCTGGAGTGTGCAAAGGAATCTGGGATTCACCAACATTTCCAGGTCCTCTGAGGAAGAGGATCCTGCAAAGATGCCTGAGAAATAGCTATCAGAAAGTTGGCTAGGAATCAAGGGAACATGGTGTCATGAATAGGGCAAGTTTAAAAAAACAGTAATTAACAATGTAAAATGCCACTACAGTAAGATAAGGACAGAAGAATGTCCTTATTTAGAGGAAAGTGATCTCTCAAAATTTTGAGTGGTGAGGGCAGAAGCCATGGCACACCCTATGAGGATGCAGAAGCCATGAGCACAGACTGTTCCTTCCATAGTTTTGACCTTGAAAAGAGAGGGGCTGAGGGAGAGGGCAAGGAGCAGGGAAGAGGAAGAAGTAGTAGTTGGGGTCAGGGAACATTTCCTTCTGTTTTCTTAATAGGAATTATAGCATGTTTTTATTGTGAGGACTGGGAACTGGGGAGGGGACAAAGCTGAAGGTGCAGACAAGAGAATAATCGAATGAAGCAAACTTCAGTCAAAACTAGACATGGCCAACAGAGGACTAGAATGGCTGGGAGAAATGTCTTGCAAAGTCATTCATTGACCCAAATTGATGACAGTTACTATCGTCACAAGATAACGGTTTTTGAGGCACGCATTTCACAAATGTTCATGGACACAAAGATCTACCACAGTTGTTTACTGGGGGTGTGATAGAACCTTGATTATGTCCTCATGGAACAATTAGTTGGATGTTTTCTCCTAGGTCTGAATGGTTGAGACAACATTTATTGGAATCATTAATATGACTTTGGACACTCCTAACAGTATAAGAATATTACATGTCTGTTGGAATCAAATTCAAAATACTTTTGTATTACTACTGCTTAGCCTAATTCTTGTTTTTATTTACATTCCTGTTTCTGGAGCCACAAGAACCTGAGGTACAATGAAAGGTTTTAGGGGATAATTACTAATCACTAAGATGACATTGCTCCAGCATCTTGCCTTCGGTCCCATCAGGACTGGTTTAGTTTTCATGCTGTTGCTCTTGGGAAGGAAGGGAGCTCCTGACCCTGTCACACTGCATGTGGCTCTGCCCATTCTGTGATTGCTGCCACCACTTTTTAGTCACTGCACCTCAAAAATAGTTCACCTTACACCATTCCCTCCAAACAGAAGGACATTTTCCTTACAAGTAGGAAAATTCCTTAAGGCAATCTCAGATATGCTGGCATGTTTATAAGCCTTTTAGCACCAAAGATAGCCTTTCTCTTTCAATTTGTGGTACCTTCCCTTAAGGGAATCACATTAAGTTTCCCTGGAGGTGGGGCTTTAGGATGATTTGTGTGTCCCCACTGCTGGTCTCACTCTTGTCAGTCTTTATCTGAACAAGCACTTGAGATGGGAGTGTGCACCTAGGAATGCTCCTACCCTGGATTGGGGCAGCCATCGTCCTTCCTTCTCTGTCTGAGAATGAATCTCTGTGGTTTTAATACTTTTCTACTGAGTCCATAGGACTTAGGGATTCCCATTCTAAATGGGCTCCTGATGACCTGCCTGGAGTCCCACAGTCACTGAGCTGGGTATGCAAATTTAGCTTCCTGTAATCATCACTTCCATATTTTAAAGAGAAATTACATACATGCCTAGTGCTTTAGGCTTTGGAGGGAAAGTCTAGAGACTGGTTGTTGTATTTCTTTTTAACTGACAGCTTTCATGGCTTCGTTCTATTACCCGTAGCAGGGAAATTCTTATCTGTATGTATGGTTTTAGATTCTCTGGTTTATCCAACTTTGATTAGGGATAAGAGAATGTCCACCCATCTAGCTCTGAAAAGGCAATGGATATTGCTTTATCTTCATCCTTTCTGTTTCCTCCTTATTAGTTTACATTGTGTTACACTTTTCCCCATTTTTAAAGATACGTTCTTTCTGAAGTATATTTCCATTGGTTCCCTTCTGATTTTGTGTAATTAACTTTGACACACAATGAATGTCGTCTGGTAAAATTGTTTATTTTGCCTCAAGATAACTATGATAAATATATGTATTACAGTGATTTGTTGTTTAGTGTGCAGATTGAGGTGGCTTAGAAGTAAGTTTGAAAATTGATATCTCAAGGGAATTTTACAGGGAAAGTATAATAGATGAATATAGATGAATATGTACTTAGAAGCCTCTTCCTTTTTTAAGGTATATTACTTTGGACAGCTCAGAGTTTCCATGTATTTGATTTTAATGTATTAAAAGTTAGAAAATGTGCAATGAACATAGTTAATTATGAGCTTATAACCATCTAGAACATGTGTACATTGTTCTAGATGTATTTAGATTTCATTCTGACTCCAAAATGATAGAACTCTTTGAGGGACTACATTTTGTAGAAGAGAGTAATACTACTTCATGTTAATTGAAAATAGCTAAGCTTTTTTCCACTTAACAATTTTAATTAACACAGGCACTGTCAAATGCCAATTTTTGCAATGATGGCAATGTTCTATTTTTGTTCTGTTCACTTATAGCACATGGCTATCATATTGGCAGTGCAGCCTAGACTTTGGAGTTAAAACCATCCTTCATTTACTAGTTGTGTAGCTCCTAATTGGTTTTAGAAGCCTTATTTTGGGCAGGCACAGCTCTACACTCACAGCTGAGTGAGTGATACAGCACTTGCTGGATTCCAACCCTGCCTCTCCCATTTAGCCATGTGCTCTTGTGCAGTGAGCAGCTGGCACCATCAGAAGGATGACCCCCTGACTACCCCCCAGAGGTTCTACACTTTGACTGCTGAAACAGAAAACCCTGGCCCCATCCCCCAAGGAAGGCTCCCCAATCAAAGTGGGGCCCCTTCTTTCATGAGTTACAAATCAATACTAAGAGCCTTGGCCAGTGACAAGGAAATTCTTCATGTTAGAGTTCTTCCTGTGCCTGGGTATTTTAGAACCGACTTGTGTTCTCCCATGTTCAGGAGGCCATGAACATGCCAGTGGATTCTGTATTGTGCTTGCTGGTTTATGAAAAATATTCTTTGCACAGAACTTTTGAAAGTGATGGGAGAAAGGGGGGAATCATGGATTGGCTGCCTGGTTGTTTCAGAGAGCAGAGCTGTACTGTACAGAGCTTGCTGCTTTCTTTATTCTGGAAAATGAGGTAGAGCAGAGGAGGTCTGAACCTTCTAACTTCTAACTGTTGTTTCCTGGCAAGCAAAGCATTCACTGGACACTGATTGCTTGTAGCCCAGCTCCATTTTCACTGTTATTCATAGATATTACTCCCAGATTCTTATTAATGGCTGGCTCTTACTCTTGGTTGCAGAGTGATTGTGAGTTTTCATCTTTTTATTTGTCTTTATGTACATTTTAACTGGAAGTAGGGCAGAGTCATATCAAGGTCAGTTGAGGTCACTGATACATTAAACACATAGTCTAGTGAGTGATTGTCAGTGTGGTCCCTGAAACCTCAGTACCAGTGTCACTTGAGAACTTACTACTAAATGCAAATTCTTGAGCCCATCGCAGACCTACAGAATCAGAAACTCAGTAGGGTGGGGCCCAGCCATGTGTGTCTGAATAAGCCCTCCAGGGAATTCTGGGTGCTGCATGCTACAGTTTGAGAAGCACTGGTCTAATGCAGTAGGCAACTTCTCTGACTTCAGCCTATGCTCACTTTGGGCACTTGTTAAGTACAGATTCTTGGTTCCCACCCACACAATCTCTGATTCGGTAGGTCTTGGGCAGGGCTCAGAAATCAATCTTTTCACAGTCTGTGGTTGAGCCTGTTTTGGGAAACTCTGCTCTCACATTCCGTCATCATAGATCACTCAGTGGTACACACTTAGAATCTAATGAAATGCATTTGCTGATATACAAATGTCTTTATGGAATGCTAATTTAAGACAATGACATGTAAGCAGAGGTTTGCTTCAAAATTACTTAAGGAGACTTAAAAAATACAGGTGACTAGGTTTTACTAAATCAAAAGCTCTAGTGAGGGGTAAAGAGAAGTATTTGTTCTTATGCATGTTCTGGGTTTAAGTTGCATGGTTGATGGGCCCTTCAAGAACCATGGAATTTTGTCTTCGGCTTTCATTGAGGGTTGATAGAGAAGAAATTGCAATACTAATATTTCTGTGTATTTTGTACCACGTGATCATGTTTACAAAGATTTAGTAAAAGAAAATAGTCTCTCTCTCATGATAATTAGTATGAATGCTTCACTTACTCTTTTGCTTTAGTTACCAGAAAGCTGATTAAAATTTTGCACTCAGTTTTAAAAGCTATTTCCCTCACCCACTTCAATCCATGACTCTTATTTTTTGTATCCCCGTTTTTATTGAGATATTACTCATATATAACATTGTGTAAGTTTAAGATGTACAACATGATGGCTTTGTACAAGTATATATTGCAAAATGATTACCACAATAACACATTCATCATCTCACATAATTACTTTTTCTTTGGTGGTGAGAACATTTAAGATCTACTTTAACAATTTGCAAGTACATAAAACAGTGTGTTAATTATAGTCACCATGTGGTACATTAGATGTTCAGAACTTACTAATTTTATAGCCGGAAGTTTGTATGCTTTGACCCGTGTGTCCCCCACTTTCCCCACTCCCTTAGCTACCACCATTTTACTATTTTTATGAGTTTGCTTTTTTAGATTTCACATATAAGTGAGATTATATAGTATTTGTCTTTCTCTGACTTATTTCATTTAGCATAATACCCTCCAGGTCCATCAGTGTTGTTACAAAGGCAGTATTTCCTTCTTTTCATGACTGAATAATATTCCACTGTACATATATACATCACATTTCCTTTACACCTTCATCCGTCCACAGACACACAGGTTGTTTCCATGTTTTGCTATTGTTAATGTTGCAATGAGCATGGAAGTGCAGATATCTTGTTGAAATAGTGTGATTTTATTTCCTGTGGATATATACCCAGAAGTGAGATTGCTGGATCATATGATAGTTCTATTTAATTGTTTGAAGAACCTCTATACTGTTTTCCAGAGTGGCTGCACCAATTTGCATTCCCACCAACAGTGCACAATGGTTCCCTTTTCTCCACAGTCTCACCAATAGTTGTTATCTCTTGTCTTTTTGGTAATAGCCATTTTAATGTGTGAGGTGATATCTCATTGTGGTTTTGATTTGCATTTCCCTGATGATTAGTGATGTTGAACATGCTTTCATGTGCTAACTGAAAAATGTTCATTTAAATGTTCTTTGCTATGTTAAAAATCAGATTGTGTTTTTTGCTATTGAGTTTTATGAATTCCTAATGTACCTCAGATATGAGTCCCATATCAGATGATGGTTTGCAATTTTTTTCTCCCATGCCACAGGTTTATCTTTTCATTTTTCTGATTGTTTGTTTTACTGTGCACTTTGATGTAGTACTACTTGTTTATTTTTGCTTCTGTTGTTTGTACATTTGGTGTCATATTAAAAAACTGTTGCTAATACCAATTCTTGCTAAGAGCTTTTTTCCTATGTTTTCTTCTAGTGGTTTTATAATTTTGGGTCTTAGGTTGAAGTCTTTAATTCATTTCAAGTTAATTTCTGTGAATGGTGTAAGATAGGGGTACAGTTTCATTCTTTTGCATGTGGATACCCAGTTTTCTCAGCCTCATTTGTTGAAAAGACTATCCTTTCCCCATTGAGTATTCTTGGTTCCCTTGTTAAATATTAGTTAATCATATATGTGTATTATCTCTTGGATCTTGTTCTATTTCAGTCATCTCTGTCTTTTTATGGCAGTACCACATTGTTTTACTATAACTTTCCTTTTTTGTCTTTATGCAATTAATATTTTATTGAGCTTCCAGAATTATCTTCATGTGCTTTCAAGTAGTTCCCACCCAAGCATTTCTTTAGCAGAACACACTGGGTATGTGACAGATATGAGAAAGGCCTCTTGTTAGTGTGAGCTTGGAGCTTTCTGCCATGATGATTCTAATAGTACCCTTTAAAAATATACAGAAAGTACTTTGACTTTACTAGGATTTTTTAGATGACTTGCATAATGACTCTCCTACTGCTTTTAGCATTTCTATAGAAACAGCTATTTTATTTCTTTTTGTCCCTCTAGCAAACAAACAAAGAGAAAAGGAACAATATTCATGATTAGCTCAGAAAAGAAACATATTTCAAAGCCTATGCATGACAAATTGTCAGAAGATAAAGCTATGAAAAATCCTAATCTAGTTGAACTATAAATTCTTTTTTCCCCCAGTATGAACAAGGTCTAATGATGATGTGGGAAGGAATAAAAGCCTATGGCTTTCATATGACTAGACATCCTCAAGACTAGTCAATCTGCCATTTTTGTTTTGGGCTTTGGAAATGCATACACAGTCGGTATTGCTTTCCTCCCTCTGCCTTATCCACATTCTAGAACAGCTCTGGGTAATGCTGGTAGATTTCTATTTCACCTCTTTTTACTGCAGCAAGAGCAGAGGCCAGCAACCTGTCTACAGAAAATGGGTCAGAGCAAATGCAAGTGCACGCCAAAACCACATGCCTGAGAAAGGACTGTGATGGTGTACATTTTTTAAAGAAAAGTTTCCTAGAAATAAGAGTTTCTTTTTTTATTTTTATTTTGGTATCATTAATGTACAATCACTTGAACAACTTTATGGTTACTAGACCCCCTATTATCAAGTCCCCCCCACATACCCCACTAGAGTCACTGTCCATCAGCGTAGTAAGATGCTATAGAATCATTACTTATCTTCTCTATAAATACTGCCTTTCCCATGTCCCCCACCACTGCATTACGTGTGCTAATCGTAATGCCACTTTTCCCCCCTTATCCCTCCCTTCCCACCGATCCTCCCCAGTCCCTTTCCCTTTGGTAACTGTTAGTCCATTCTTGGGTTCTGTGAGTCTGCTGCTGTTTTGTTCCTTCAGTTTTTCCTTTGTTCTTATACTACACAGATGAATGAAATCATTTGATGCTTGTCTTTCTCCACCTGGCTTATTTCACTGAGCATAATACCTTCTAGCTCCATCCATATTGCTGCAAATGGTAGGATTTTCTTCTTATGGCTGAATAATATTCCATTGTGTATATGTACCACATCTTTTTTATCCATTCATCTACTGATGGACACTTAGGTTGCTTCCATTTCTTGGCTATTGTAAATAGTGCTGTGATAAACATAGGGGTGAATCTGTCTTTTTCAAATTGGGCTGCTGCATTCTTAGGGTAAATTCCTAGGAGTGAAATTCCTGGGTGAAATGGTATTTCTATTTTGAGTTTTTGAGGAACCTCCATACTGCTTTCCACAATGGTTGAACTAGTTTACATTCCCACTATCAGTGTAGGAGGGTTCCCCTTTCTCCACATCCTCGCCAACATTGTTGTTGTTTGTCTTTTGGATGTTGGCCATCCTAACTGGTGTGAGGTGATATTGTGGTTTTAATTTGCATTTCTCTGATGATTAACGATGTGGAGCATCTTTTCATGTGCCTGTTGGCCATCTGAATTTCTTCTTTGGGGAAGTGTCTGTTCAGATCCTCTGACCATTTTTTAATTGGCTTATTTGCTTTTGGTTTGTTGAGGTGTGTGAGCTCTTTATATTATTTGGATGTCAACCCCTTATTGGATATGTCATTTATGAATATATTCACCTATACTGTAGGATGTCTTTTGTTCTACTAATGGTGTCCTTTGCTGTACAGAGGCTTTTTAGTTTGATATTGTCCCACTTGTTCATTTTTGTTTTTGTTTCCCTTGCCCAGGAAGACATGTTCATGAAAAAGTTGCTCATGTTTATGTCCAAGAGATTTTTGCCTATATTTTTTGCTAAGAGTTTTATGGTTTCATAACTTACATTCAGGTCTTTGATCCATTTTGAGTTTACTTTTGTGTATGGGTTAGACAGTAATCCAGTTTCATTCTTTTACATGTAGCTGTCCAGTTTTGGCAAAACCAGCAGTTGAAGAGTATGTCATTTCCCCATTGTATATCCATGGCTCCTTTATCATATATTAATTGACCATATATGCTTGGGTTTATATCTGGGCTCTCTAGTCTGTTCCACTGGTCTATGGGTCTGTTCTTGTGCCAGTACAAAATTGTCTTGATTACTGTGTCTTTGTAGTAGAGCTTGAACTTAGGGAGTGTAATTTCCCCTGCTTTATTCTTCCTTCTCAGGATAGCATTGGCTATTCGGGGTCTTTTGTCGTTCCATATGAATTTTAGAACTATTTGCTCTAGTTCATTGAAGAATCCTCTTGGTATTTTGATAGGGATTGCATTGAATCTGTGGATTGCTTTAGGCAGATGGCCGTTTTGACAATATTAATTCTTCTTAGCCAAGAGCATGGGATGAATTTCCATTTATTAGTGTCCTCTTTAATTTCTCTTAAGAGTGTCTTGTTGTTTTCAGGGTATGGGTCTTTCACTTCCTTGGTTAGGTTTATTCCTAGGTATTTTATTCTTTTTGATGCGATTGTGAATGGAATTGTTCTCCTGATTTCTCTTTCTGCTAGTTCATTGTTAGTGTATAGGAATGCAACAGATTTATGTGTATTAATTTTGTCAACTTTGCAGAATTCAGATATTAGATCTAGTAGTTTTGGAGTAGATTCTTTAGGGTTTTTTATGTACAATATCATGTCATCTGCAAACAGGGACAGTTTGACTTCTTCCTTACCAATCTGGATGCCTTTTATTTCTTTGCATTGTCTGATTGTCATGGCTAGGACCTCCAGAATTATGTTGAATAAAAGTGGGGAGAGAGGGCATCCTTGTCTTCTTCCTGATCTTAAAGGAAAAGCTTTCAGCTTCTCGCTGTTAAGTATAATGTGGGCTGTGGGTTTGTCATGTATGGCCTTTATTATGTTGAGGTTGAGGTACTTGCTCCTCTATACTCATTTTGTTGAGAGTTTTTATCATGAATAGATGTTGAATTTTGTCGAATGCTTTTTCAATATCTATGGAGATGATCATGTGGTTTTTGTCCTTTTTGTTGATGTGGTAGATGATGTTGATGGATTTTCGAATGTTGTGCCATCCTTGCATCCCTGGAATGAATCCCACTTGATCATGATGGATGATCTTTTTGATGTATTTTTGAATTCAGTTTGCTAATATTTTGTTGAGTATTTTTGCATCTATGTTCATCAGGGATATTGGTCAGTAATTTTCTTTTTTTGTGGTGTCTTTGCCTGGTTTTGGTATTAGAGTGATGTTGGTCTCATAGAATGAGTTTGGGAGTATTCCCTCCTCTTCTACTTTTTGGAACACTTTAAGGAGGATGGGTATTAGGTCTTCACTAAATGTTTGATAAAATTCAGCAGTGAAACCATCTGGTATAGGTTTTTGTTCTTAGGTAGTTTTTTGGTTACCAATTCAATTTCTTTGCTGGTAATTGGTCTACTCAGATTTTCTGTTTCTTCCTGGGTCAGCTGTGGAAGGTTGTATTTTTCTAGAAAGTTGTCCATTTCTTCTAGGTTATCCAGTTTGTAACCATATAATTTCTCATAGTATTCTCTCATAATTCTTTGTATTTCGTGGTATCGTAGTGATTTTTCCTTTCCATTTCTGATTCTGGTTATGTGTGTAGACTCTCCTTTTTCTTGATAAGTCTGGCTAAGGGTTTATCTATTTTCTTTATTTTCTCAAGAACTAGCTCCTGCTTTTTCTATTGTTTTATTCTTCTCAATTTTATTTATTTATGCTTTAATCTTGATTATGTCCCTCCTTCTACTGACTTTGGGCCTCATTTGTTCTTCTGTTCCTAGTTTCATTAATTCTGAGTTTAGACTGTTCATTTGGGATTGTTCTTCTTTCTTAAGGTAGGCCTGTACTGCAATATATTTCCTTCTTAGCACAGCCTTCGCTGTGTCCCACAGATTTTACGGTGTTGAATTATCGTTGTCATTTGTCTCCATATATTGCTTGATCTCTATTTTTATTTGGTCATTGATCCATTGATTATTTAGGAGCATGTTATCAAGCCTCCATGTTTTTGTGAGCTTTTTCATTTTCTTTGTGTTATTTATTTCTAGTTTCATACCTTTGTGATCTGAAATGCTGGTTGGTACAATTTCAATCTTTCTGAATTTACTGAGGTTCTTTTGGTGGCCTAGTATATGCGCTATTCTGGAAAATGTTCCACGTGCACTTGAGAAGAAAGTGTATCCTGTTGCATTTGGATGGAGTGTTCTGTAGATATCTGTTAGGTCCATCTGTTCTAATATGTTTTTCAGTGCCCCTGTCTCTTTACTTATTTTCTGTCTGGTTGATCTGTCCTTTGGAGTGAGTGGAGTGTTGAAGTCTCCTAAAATTAATACATTGCATTCTATTTCCCCCTTTAATTCTGTTAGTTTTTTTTTCACATATGTAGGTGATCCTGTGTTGAGTGCATAGATATTTATAATAGTTACATCCTCTTGTTGGACTGACCCTTTTATCATTATGTAATGTCCTTCTTCGTCTCTTGTGACTTTCTTTGTTTCGAAGTCTATTTTGTCTGATACAAGTACTACAACTCCTGCTTTTTTCTATTAGTTGCATGAAATATTTTTTTCCATCCCTTTACTTTCAGTCTGTGTATGTCTTTGGGTTTGAAGTGAGTCTCTTGTAGGCAGCATATAGATGGGTCTTGTTTTTGTATCCATTCAGTAACTCTATGTCTTTTGACTGGTGCATTCAGACCATTTATATTTAGGGTGATTATCGATAGGTATGTACTTATTGCCATTGCATGCTTTGGGTTCATGGTTACCAAAGGTTCAAGGGTAATTCCCTTAGTATCTAACAGTTTAGTTTAACTCACTTCATATGCTATTACAAACACAACCTAAAGCTTCTTTTTTTTTCCTCCTCCATTCTTTGTATGTTATGAATCATATTCTGTACTCTTTGTCTAGCCCTTGGGTGACATCTATTTAGCCATAGAAAAACTTCCATCTATAGGAGTCCCTGAAAAATGCAGTGTAGAGGTGGTTTGTGGGAGGTAAATTCTCTCAGATTTTGCTTATCTGAAAATTGTTTAATCCCTCCTTTAAATTTAAATGATAACCTTGCCGGGGAGAGTATTCTTGGTTCAAGGTCCTTCTGCTTCATTGCATTAAATATATCATGCCACTCCCTTCTTGCCTGTAAGGTTTCTGTTGAGAAGTCTGATGATAGCCTGATGGGTTTTCCTTTGTATGTGATCTTTTTTCTCTCTCTAGCTGCTTTTAAAAGTCTGTCTTTATCCTTAATCTTTGTTATTTTAATTATATGTCTTGATGTTGTCTTCCTTGGGTCCCTTGTGTTGGGAGATCTGTGCACCTCCATGGCTTGAGAGACTATCTCCTTCCCCAGATTGGGGAAGTTTTCAGCAATTACCTGCTCAATAACACTTTCTATCCCTTTTTCTCTCTCTTCTTCTTCTGCTACCCCTATAATGTGAATATTGTTCCGTTTGCATTGGTCACACAGTTGTCTCAATATTCTTTCATTGTTAGAGATCCTTTTTTGTCTCTGTCTGTCAGCTTCTTTGTATTCCTCTTCTCTAATTTCTATTCCATTTACCGTCTCTTCTCCTACATCGAATCTGCTTTTAAATCCCTCCATTGTGTGTTTCATTTCAGATGTGGAATTTCTTAATGATTAAATCTGTGACTTAAGTTCCTTCCTGAGTTCTGGAATATTTTTCTGTACCTCCATAAGCATGTTTATAATTTTTATTTTGAACTCTCTTTCAGAAAGATTGGTGAGTTCAGTTTCATTTGGCCCTTCTTCTGGGGTTTGTGAGATTTTGGTCTGAACCATGTTCTTTTGACATTTCATATTTCTGTGTGGTGCCCACAAGTGCGCAGAAACTCCAGTGTCTGGAGCTGCTCAGCCCCTAAAGTGAGGTTGGGGGCCTTAGGGGAGCAGAGCTGATACCTGGGGGTAGGAAAGATCTGTTTCCTCATTCCCGTCTGCAGTGCCTATCTCCAGCATCATAGCCAGTGGGCGAAGCACCCACGTGTAAGCCTCTGTGCTTTGTGTCTCTAGCTGTTGTAGGTGGGCCTCCCTCTGACTGGCCTGATGGCAGCACAGTGATTGCTGGGTTGCGAGCAGGTGCCTGCAGGCCTGGAGGAAGGCTTAGCAGTCTGTGTGTCACAGTGGGGTTCTTGGAGCTGATAGGTAGCCAGGGGGATGGAGCACCTGAAGCTCCTCAAAGTTCCCAACCAGCTGGAAAGTGTGTGCCCAGACAACCTTGTTCAGCTCTCCCTTCTCCCATGCAGCAAGCTCTGTGCAAATCCCACCTCTTCAGCAGCCCTCTTGCTTCTAGGAAGCCTCTTAGACCACCTGTCCTTCCTCTGACACAAAGCAGCTGGGTGTGGACCCCATCCTCCACAAACGGCCAGGATGTCAGTCTCCCAAGCACTCCGCCCATCTGAGCTCCCCAATGCCCAGAGCACCACACAATATAGGCTTCTGCTCACAAAGCAGATCTCCAGGGCTAGGTGTTCAGTAGTCCCAGGCTTCCACCCCTTCCCACTCTGTTTCTTTCCTCCTGCTGGTGAGCTCTGGTGGGGGAAGAGCCTGGGCCTGCCGGATTAAGGCTTTTGTATGTTACCCTGTTTTGTGAGGTCTGCTGTGTTTGTGAGGTCTGTATGCAGTCTGGTTCAGCCTTCTTTTTTCTTGCTGTTTTATGGTTAGTTGTATTAATTACCTGTATTTTTGTACTATTTGTGGTTTTGGGAGTAGTTCTCCATGTCACCTCTCACGCCGCAATCTTGAATCCCCAAGAGTCTGTTTTACTATAATTTTTAATAACATTTGAAGTCAGAAATTACGATGCCTCTGGTTCATTCTACTTCCTCAGAATTGATTTGGCTATTTGGGGTCTTTTGTGGTTCCATCTGAATTTCAGGATTCTTTTTTTTTATTTCTGTGGAAGATGCCATTAGAGTTTTTTAGGGGTTGAGTTGAATCTTTGGATAGTAAGGAATTTTAACAATATTCTTATCTATGAACATGGGATATCTTTCCATTTGTTTTTGTCTTCAATTTTATTTTCTCAATGTTTTGTAATTTTCAACTTTCATATCTTTTACCTCCTTTGTCAGATTTATTCCTAAGCATTTTATTATTTTTGATGCCATTGTAAGTAGGATTGTTTTATTTATTTTTCAGACAATCATTGTTACTCTGTAGAAACAACTGGTTTTTGTATATTGATTTTATATCCTGCAGTTTTACTGTATTTATTTTATCATCTGCAAATACAATTTTTATTCTTTCTGATGTGAATACCTTTTATTTATTTTTTCTTTTCTCTTTTCCTTTTTTTGCCTACTTGCTTTAGCTAAGATTTCCAATACTCTGTTGAATAAGTGTGGGCAACCTTGTCTTGTTTTTGATCTTAATGGGAATGCTTTCAACCTTTTACTGTTGAGTATGGTGTTACCTGTGGGTTTGTTATATATAACCTTTATTTTGTTGAGGTATGTTTCTTCTGTTACCAATATGTGGAGAGTTTTTATCTTGAACAGATGTTGAATTTTTCACGTGCTTTTTATGCATTCTGAAATCTTTAGGAAGATCATATTTTTATCCTTTATTTTATTAATATGGTTGTATCACACTTAATGATTTGTATTTGTTGAACCTCCTTGCATCCCAGTGTTAAATCCCACTTGATCATTGTTGTATGATCCTTTTAATGTGCTGTTATATTTGGTTTGTTAAATGTTGAGAATTTTTGCATCTGTATTCTCATCAGGAATATTGACTTGTAGTTTTCTTGTCTTTTATCTGGCTTTGGGATCAAGATAAGGCTAACCTGGCAAAATGAATTTGGGAGTATGTTCTCCTCTTCAGTTTTTTGGAAGAGTTTGAGAATTGCCATTAATCCTCCTTTAAATGTTTGGTAGAATTCACCTGTGAAACCATCTGGTTCTAATTTTTTCTTTGTTGAAAGGTTTTTTATTACTGTTTCAATTTCCTTGTTATTGATTTGTTCAAGTTTTTAATTTTTTCATGATTCAGTATTGGTAGGTTGTATGTGTCTAGGAATTTATCCATTTCTTCTAGATTGTCCAATTTGTTGGCATGTGATTTCTCATAGTCAGGACTCTTATTCTTTTATAACCTTCTGTAACCTGGCTGAAACTTGTTTGGAGATGGATGGTGTCCAGAAACCAAGTAAATGATGGAATATATGCCCTTTGCTCTGAAATGCTTATTTGGAGAATCTTTCCCAGCTCTGGGTCAATGTCTCCTTAAAGTCTTCCTCCATGTGATGGATGCTCTGCAATAGTCATTAGCCTGGTTGTGAAAGAGTTAATGTTTTCTATTACCAGGCACTGACATAGGCAATAGGGGAAATCTGGTTCATTTTGTTTCAAAATACACCATACCTCAAATAAGTACAAACAGCTGCAATGTGGGATTGGGGCCAAAGAAATCAGTGTGGCGCTGTGAACTCCAGCTGAGAGGAGTTCATGTAACATGGATCGAGATCAGGCTCCAAAACGAAACCATCAGGTCTCAGCAGGAGAAGAGTCCTTGCTTGTCATGCCAGTCACCTCCACAGACACCACCCAAAGAAACCAGGGTGGTTCTTCAGAGACGTGATCTTTCCTTTTCCCTCTGGAGCTATTTCTCTGCATACCACATTCAGTTTTTTGGAACCCAGAACTATAGTAGTGTAAAATGGAGAAATCTTGGAACACAAAGGTTATAGATATTTTGCCTGCTTGTTTTATCTCATGACTTGGCTTAAAACAGCAATCATAGTAACCCCAGCCCTGCAGCACACTCTTTCCTTTTCAAGCTCCAGGAAGTTCTTGGTTAGGTAGTAGAAACTTCTGCTGCTAAGTCTGTTTGGTTGTTTTTTCTTCTCCCAGGTTTTTAAGGTAATATCAGTTTAGCAAAACTTTTCTCCCCCTGATTCCTCTTCTACCAGAATTTCCTTTTTAATATTCTGGTGCCTTCTCTGTGGAGTGGCCATGTAATACTTTTTCACAGTAGTTAGAAGTTTTCTGTATGACATTTTCCATTCTCTACATATTTGGATTTCCCCCTGTGATTTTCAGGACATGTAAGACAGCATCTTTCATGCTGATGGTCAGCAATCTTGAAAGTGGTGCCTCACACACAGCTGTTTTTAGGTCTCCAGTGGGTTTTTAGGTCACCTCTCAGGCATAGGGGTTTTGTGGCTACTTTTTGTTTTATTATCTCTTCACAGTTTATAAAAAGGCTTCTTGTTCCTTCTTGTTTCTGCTGCTTTTGTGATAAACAGCTTCCACAACCATTTAAAAAGATATCCACTGTTATATTTAAAACCCTTTCATAAAAGGAAAACAGGAGTAAGAAGACTATTCAGACAAGTTAGGGAAGGGCCCCCCCCACCTTTTTTGCTTGTTTCAAAGTTACTAAATCCCTGTGAACGGGGAAGAGTCATTTAATTCCCTTTGCTTCACATTCCTAATATCTTCAACAGGGATGATCATATTTGAAATGTTGCTCATAGAATTGTTATATTAATGAATGAGCCTGGCCTTTCCTTATTGACCTTTTAAGTTGGCAAAAGCACATATGTGAATTCTCAGGAAAAAAGGTATTTACATATCCTCAGCTCAGATGGGACTAATTCATCCTTGAGCACAATACTAGTTTTCTTTAGATTTCCCTCTATACTTACTGTTTTAAAAAAGTCTGGTTTCGAGAGATACTGCCAAAAGGGACTTCATGAGGAAAAGTGGTGTATAGTGGGAGCAGGAAAGGATATTAAATTAAGTGCTTCATTATTTTTCCCATGGAAAGTAGATTCTAGGATTATATCAACAGGTATTTTTTTCCCCCTCAAAACTATGGGCAGGGTGTGTAAGCCTAGACTTAGGATACACACTGTTTTTTCTTTCTTTTTTTTTTTTATAACGCTGTTATCTCTAGTTTAATTAGAGATTAGTGAAGGAAACTAGGTTTCTTATTTGGCTCTTGAACTTTGCAAATAAACAAAACTTTCATATTTTTGAATAGCACATTGTGGGCCAAACAACATCTGGAAGAGATTATTCTTACTGGTAGGCAGAAGAAATTTCATAATCCACCATCTTCAAAGAACATGGCACCTTGTCACATCTCCGTATCCTGGAAAGAGAAGACATTTATAAGGCCCCATTGCTGTGGCAACTGCCTTTATCTTTGTTTTGTGTTGAATGTGAACGTATCTATCTAAAACTATATATATATTTTTGTAGCTGTTGAAAATACAACAAAACGTGGTGGTATGATGCTGTCTGCACTGTTTACTGTGGTCCAGACTTATCCGTTTTCAAAAAACCTATTTGACTTTTGGCAACATGCCTCTTGCACTCTGTGATTTGTCTGAGACATCTTTTTCCATCTTCTCTAAGATCGGGCACATGTGTATCTGAGATAGTCATGTAATTTGTAGCAGTAACTTCTAACCTGATTAAAAAATTTTTTTGAATTCAATTTATTCTTGGGCATGTCTAGTCTTACAGTTAGTACTGACACATGAACACTCTCTTCCAATTAAATGAATTTTATTTTAGATGGTGGGACTTCTCCTGTGTCCCTGCTCTTCCCCTCCTTCTTTGCCTCTCTCAAATTTACAGGAAAGTTGCAAGTGCAATACAAAAGGGCCAAGTTATTATCTCACCAAGTCAGTTATGTGTGAAACACTGACTTGATGTCCTAACACCCTCAAATATTTATAATGATTTCCTACAAACAAGGATATTCTTCCACATAGTCACAAAACTGCCATCAAAATTAGGAAATTATCATCATTACCTTACAACAGCTAATTTTCAGATTCCATTCAAGGTTTCCCCAGTTATCTCAATAATACCCTTCATAGCCAAAGGATCCAGCCCAGAATCTTGCATTATATTGGTCTCTCATGTCTTGTCAGTCCCCTTTAATCTGGAACAGTTTCTCATGCTTTTTTTTCCTTTTATGACCTTGATCTTTTTAAGATTATAGGCTACTTTGTAGAATGTCCCTCAGTTTGGGATTGATCCATGTTTGCTTTTGATTAAATTTAGATTTTGAAACTTTGACAGAGATATCACAGAAATGACGCTGTATTCCTCTCATTGCATCCCATCAGGTGGCACATCATTAATTTGTCCCAATTTCTGGTGATGTTTACTTCAATCATTTGATTAAAGTGGTGCCTTCCAGACTTCTCCACTGTGAAGTTACCAGTTTTCCTTTGTAAGTAATAAGAACTTTGTGGAGTAGTATTTGAGTCTGTAAACAAGCTATCACTTGTCAAACTTACATTAGCCTATTTGTATTAAAATGAACTCGTGGATTCCTACTTTACGCAGGTCTCGTTTCCTTGTCCTTTTAATATGTCCCCATAATTCTTTTGAGTGCTGTCTTCTTTCTGGAAAATAAGATATTCTGAGTCATCATGTATATCCCTGGACCCACCTCTGGAATCAGACATTTCTCCAAAGAGCCTGGTTTCTTACAGTTGAAAAATCAATTAAGAGGCCAAGATTTAAGTGCTGAGATAATTGTGATTGGGAAGTCACTATTCCCAGGCTTCTTACTTAATTTTATTTATTTATTTATTTTCTTTTTTCTTTTTTTCTTTTTGTATCAATAATATACACTTACATGAGCAACATTGTGGTTACCAGATTCCCCCCATTATCAAGTCCCTACCATATAACCCATTACAGTCACTGTCCATCAGCGTAGTAAGATGCTATAGAATCACTATTTGTCTTTTCTGTGCTATACTGCCTTCCCTGTGCCCTGCCCCCCACATTATGTGTGCTAATCGTAATGCCCTTTTTTCCCCTTATCCCTTCCTTCCCACCCATCCTCCCCAGTCCCTTTCCCTTTGGTAACTGTTAGTCCATTCTTGGGTTCTATGAGTCTGCTGCTGTTCTGTTCCTTCAGTTTTTGCTTTGTTCTTATACTCCATAGATGAGTGAAATCATTTGATACTTGTGTTTCTCCACCTGGCTTATTTCACTGAGCATAATACCCTCTAGCTCCATCCATGTTGTTGCAAATGGTAGGATTTGTGTTCTTCTTATGGCTGAATAATATTCCATTGTGTATATGTACCACATTTTCTTTGTCCATTCATCTACTGATGGACACTTAGGTTCCTTCCATTTCTTGGCTATTGTAAATAGTGCTGCGATAAACATAGGGGTGCATATGTCTTTTTCAAACTGGGCTGCTGCATTCCTAGGGTAAATTCCTAGGAATGGAATTCCTGGGTCAAATGGTATTTCTATTTAGAGTTTTTTGAGGAACCTCCATACTGCTTTCCACAATGGTTGAACTAATTTGCATTCCCACCAGCAGTGTAGGAGGGTTCCCTTTTCTCCACATCTTCGCCAACATTTGTTGTTGTTTGTCTTTTGGATGGCGGCCATCCTAACTGGTGTGAGATGATATGTCATTGTGATTTTAATTTGCATTTCTCTGATGATTAGCAATGTGGAGCATCTTTTCATGTGCCTGTTGGCCATCTGAATTTCTTCTTCAGGGAAGTGTCTGCTCAGATCCTCTGCCCATTTTTGATTGGATTATTTGCTTTTTGTTTTTTGAAGTATGTGAGCTCTTTATATATTTTGTATGTCAACCCCTTAACAGATATGTCATTTATGAATATATTCTCCCATACTGTAGGATGTCTTTTTGTTCTACTGATGGTTTCCTTTCCTGTACAGAAGTTTTTTAG
The DNA here is from genome assembly GCA_032199065.1 of Smutsia gigantea. Classification (NCBI taxonomy): domain Eukaryota; kingdom Metazoa; phylum Chordata; class Mammalia; order Pholidota; family Manidae; genus Smutsia; species Smutsia gigantea. The sequence goes on from JAVSCE010016763.1 coordinate 148,148, forward strand.
TTTGATATAGTCCCACTTATTCATTTTGGCTTTTGTTTCCCTTGCCCGGGGAGATATGTTCATGAAGAAGTTGCTCATATTTATGTCCAGGAGATTTTTGCCTATGTTTTTTTCTAAGAGTTTTATGGTTTCATGACTTACATTCAGGTCTTTGACCCATTTTGAGTTTACTTTTGTTTATGGAGTTAGACCGTAATCCAGTTTCATTCTCTTACATGTAGCTGTCCAGTTTTGCCAGCACCAGCTATTGAAGAGGCTGTCATTTCCCCATTGTATATCCATGGCTCCTTTATCATATATTAATTGACCATATATGTTTGGGTTAATATCTGGACTCTTTATTCTGTTTCACTGGTCTGTGGGTTTGTTCTTGTGCCAGTACCAAATTGTCTTGATTACCATGGCTTTGTAGTAGGGCTTGAAGTTGGGAAGTGAGATCCCCCTGCTTTATTCTTCCTTCTCAGGATTGCTTTGGCTATTTTGGGTCTTTTTTGGTTCCATATGAATTTTAGAACTTGTTCCAGTTCGTTGGAGAATGCTGTCGGTGTTTTCATAGGGATTGCATTGAATCTGTGGATTGCTTTAGACAGGATGGCCATTTTGACAATATTAATTCTTCCTAGTCAAGAGCATGGGATGAATTTCCATTTATTAGTCCTCTTTAATTTCTCTTAAGCGTGTCTTGTAGTTTTCAGGGTATAAGTCTTTCACTTCCTTGATTAGGTTTATTCCTAGGTATTTTATTCTTTTTGATGCAGTTGTGAATGAAATTGTTTTCCTGATTTCTCTTTCTGCTGGTTCATTGTTAGTGTATAGGAATGCAACAGATTTCTGTGTATTAATTTTGTATCCCGCATCTTTGCTGAATTCAGATATTAGATCTAGTAGTTTTGGAGTGGATTCTTTAGGGTTTTTTATGTACAATATCCTGTCACCTGCAAACAGGGAGAATTTGACTTCTTCCTTACCAATCTGGATGCCAGGCCTCTTATGTTATACACACACATGCACATTTATTTTTATTTCTATAGCTATAAAACCATGAGTCCATCTCTCTCTCTCCTATTCTTCAGGCTCTGATGCATGCTCTGGACTTCTTTCCCAGGGGGAGATCCTCCTTACCTATTTATTTTCTGACACTCTGCATTGGGCTGTCCTGGTATTGTTACAAACATATATATACATATATATATATATATATATATATATGTATGTATATATACATATATATACATACATATATATATTATGGTTGGTGGTCATATTTTCTTAGAAGTCAGTGTTTTCCATTTAAGGGGAATGTTCTTTAAATATTACATTTTAAGGTTCTATAACATAGCATTTTTCTTTTTTACAAGATATATGCATTTAAAATATTTTTATTGGCATAACTGCATATATTTAATGTGAATAATTTGGTTTGTTTTGATGTGTTTATGTCAAAACCCTTGAAATCATCACTGCAATCAAGAGAGTGAATGTATCCATCACCCTCCAGATTTTTTCCTGGCCCTTTGAAGTCCCTCTGTTTGGTTGCCCTTCCCTCCCCTTGTATTCTTAGGAAGTCACTGATCTGCTTTTGGTCACTGTAAGTTAGTTTGCATTTTCTATAGTTGTATAGAAACAAAATTATATAGCAAGTGCAGTATTTTATATGGCTACTTTCACTAGTGTAATTACTTGGAGATTGATAAGATTCTATCACGTGTATGAATAGTTCATTTCTTTTTACCACCTAGTGGCACTCCATTGTATGGATGTATAACAATGCACTTATCCATTCACTTATGAATTGGCATTTGAGCTGTTTGCAGTTTTTGGCTATTAAAAGTAAAGCTACTATAATCATTTGTGCTCAAGTCTTTGTGTTGACCTACACTTTCTTTTCTCTTGGGTAAATACCTAGGAGTGAAATGGCTGGATTGAATGGTAAGTGTATGTTTAACATTTAAAGAAACCACCAAATCGTTTTCCAAATGGATTCCATCTTACACCCTCACATCAGTGCATGAGGGTTTCAGTTCCTTCAAATCCTCACTCGGTACTTGATATGGTTAGTATTTAAAATTTTAGCAATTCTAAGTGACATGTAGTGGTGTTTCGTTGTGGTTTTTATTTATGTAGTCCTAATTCCAGGCCTTCTGGGCTAGTCCTCTAGCTTTCTCATTCTATTTTCCTTCTCTTTGTTTTTTGTTCTACACATCGGGCCAGTGTGTACCCTTATATTCCAGTCCAGTTAACTGTATTTTGAAGGATCAGTTTTTAAGGATCCTGTTTTTGTTTCAGCGGATGCAGTGTCTTCTTCATGTTACTATGATCAAGTCTTTTTACCTTCTCAGATTCCAGAGAGGTAGGATTCTTAAATGATATAAGGTGATAGAATACTGGCTTCAGATGCTGATTAGCTCTGGTAAGGGGAATAGATAATACTAAGAAAGGCAAGGTATCGCTCTGACCTTCCTGTATCACATCTTGTTCTTGCAGGTTTGTGGTTTCAGATTTTTTTCTATTTGGTTTCTGCCAGATGGAGTTCTCTGCAGAAAGACACAAATTGCAAATCTGAAATGTTTTCCTGCTTTATTGAAATGGCTCTATTTAGATGTAACACTTTTATAAAATTTTGAGGATCAATTTTTCTTTTCCTAGTTTCAGCACTGAGACTTTGTTCCTCCTTGACTCGTTTTTGTTCATCTGTTCTCCTTTGGGGATGGAAGCTTTGAAATCTTTACCCATGTAGATTCAGCTCCCAGTCCTTCCCAACCCAGCTCTACTTTATCTTCTGCTTCACTTAATACTGTTTTCTGCTTTCTGCTTTATTGGCTATCTTCATTCAAGTTCATGATTCAGATTTCTTTTTCTTTTCCTGATTAGTGCAAACTCCTTTCTGATCTCCTATTTTTCTTAAGTTTTCTTTTATGTATAGATTTCCTTTATACCTATTTCTTAAGTAAATATTTGCTCTGATTCTACAGTCTTCCATCTCTCTCTCTTTTTTTTTTTTTTTTTGTGGTGGCTAGAATTCAAGCCTGGGGTCTGTCTGGGTGACAGCGCTAGTTCTCCTAACCATTAGGCCCAGCTTGCTGTCTGCCCTCCACCTCCAGAGCTGTACTGTACCATGCTGGCCTGGGAAGGTGTTAAGTAGTGGGGAAAGGAACCTTTATCTTTGAGTCTTCCATCTCGAATTATAATATTGTTCATGTGCCTGGTGGATTTGGATTTTTCTCTTGCTTATCCTTAGAGAGGGAAGTCCATGCATATTCAGGATCAGGTATTGCCCTGTGTTCTTTCAAGAGACTGAAATGAGTCACTGTTTGACTCATGTCCAGATGGAAGTAAAAGGTTAGATTTATAGTAAATTAATTTCCCAACTAGAAATTCATTTCCTATGAAACCTAGGGAAGGAGCCAGCATCCGTTGCAGTAGTAATCAAAGGAAAGTTTGCCTTAGAACCAGAGATATTCCTGAAGTATTTGGGGTGGCTCTCTAATTAGCAAGGTCCTTGTCACTTGGTATGGCTGCCCATATCACAAGCCAGCTGGTAATATTTTTTTCCCACATATTTTCTGGAGCAGTCCTCATGGCCACATGTAAATTAGAAGTAAATACAACCAGAGATTACTTGCTCTGTTGGATCCAGGAACCCCTTTTAAGGGTTGAGTGTATTATAGATGTACTCCAACTCTTCCTAGCATAGTTCCCTCCACCCCTCAGCCCTCTGCACTAAGAGTATCATGAATCTGTTGGGCTCTCACTTGCTTACTTGCTGTCCATGCAGTTGCACCTTCACCTAAAAGGATGTTGTGCCTAAGTCCTTCTGTCACTCTCCCATGTTGGTTCTTTCTGGTATATATTTCTGGAAGCTTACGCTGGGATCTATCTGTGGCTTCTAGGGCTGACTCAGGATATTCCCTATTCTTATACTCAGTTGGTTATTTCTCTAGTAATCTGGCATAGAAGAATGAGCCTTTGTAGCTTTCTGATTTGTACATTGTATTTTATATATCCACCTTGAATTGTGGAGAGGGATATTGAGGTAATTCATCCCCAGTTACCATAGGGAATGGATGAATGGGCGAAGCTCATCATTTACAAGGGAGGAGCATTGGAGGTGGTTTTGTGAAGAATGATATAGATTAGAAGAGGTGCCTAGAATGGAAAATGAGGCAACTAGAGAAGAGAAGTCCGGCTAGGGTTAGTGGGGCCAACCCACACTGCTCTGTGGTTTTCTGTAGCAGGAGCAGTCTTGGAGCTCAAGTGAAGGAAATGAAGAGTTAGGCTGAGGGCAGAAGAACTGTAGGACAGGTATCCAGATTCTTGGAAGAATTCCAAGATGGGTGAGTTTCTTCAAAAATTCTGTGCCGCCCTGTATTTGATGGTCTGGGGCTTCAGGAAGCAGAGGGCGGGGATGCCAAAGTAAGCCAGCTTAGTTAGCTAGAGACTGGCGGGCATTATTATTTCAGATATCATTTTTTTTGTCATCTTGTCTAGTCCCCTCATGATTTATGCAGGTTTGTAAATAAGTTGGGAAATGAATAGGTTTCATTAATGTAATTTTAAGGCATCGAGCCCACAAGGGAGCTGATTTATATCCTCTGAGGTAGTATTGCTTAGCCCTTGTATTTTCAGAGTTAAGTAACCATATGCCATTTTATAAAGAGCTCTTAAAATATAAGAATGTGTTCAACAAAACCCTCAAAACTAGATGTATCTTAAATGCTTTAGGGGAAGGCAGTTCATTTTCTGCCTTATTTAGTTCTTGAAGATGTGAAACTAATGATCTATTATCTACTTTGTATCTCAAGGATATGTAATAAAAATCAAAACCAGGACACACCATTAGAGTTTCACGTGCACGAGAGCAGCACGGGGTTCTGTTTCAGGGTTTGGGGAAAACCGTTTCACTGCAGGACCTCTGCCTTCCATCCTGCTGTCTTTAGGACTGTCTGAAATTTTTGCTTAAAAAAACCCTAAGCACTTTCTATCCTTAGTTCTGTTCACTGGAAGGTTTAGTCTATGGAAGGAGCATGGGCCCTGACCAGGTCCTAGTTCTGATCTCGACTCCCTCATTTCCTGGCTCTGTGGTTTTGGGTGTGTTGGATAACCTTTCAAAGCCATAGGTTTCTCATCCATAAAATGAAGCAATTTATGAAACAGTATCTGCCTTAAATTGTACATGAAATGACTGTTCCAGTGCTTAGCGTCTAAGAGGCGCTCATGAACCCCAGGCTCCCACCTTTCCCTGCTTTGGTTGTTAGCAACAATGCCACGTGGCATGTTTGTCACATCCATTTCTATATCCCTTTCTTTGCAATAGGGTAGGTACCTAGTATTCACCTTTCAGGCAATTCTGTTACTCTAAATTTTACACATGTTTGAAAGTTATACTGCTTAATGACTAGGCTTGGCAGAAATGATATTGAACCTGAATACACAGTGTAGAATACAAAAGAATAGAATCTCCCTTGCCTGCTTATTTTGTTTTTTGGTTATAATGCTATTGATATATCTATCTGCACACCTCACATATGATATAGCAAGATAATGTGAGTTATAAATACATGAGAAGGAAAAAGGAAAAATAAAAAATTAAGGATGGGCAGAAAATGATGCCAGGAATAAGTTCAGTACAAAACAGTGCATGAAGGGGTCCTGTAATTTGCTCAGAGGTGTGGCATGCTAGCAGCCATCCCAAAAGAGAAGAGGCACTTCCGTACACAGATCCCTTTCTCCTGGGCTCTTCAGTGAAATTCACAGTGTGATAAACCGTCTTTTTCTTCCGTTAAAACTGGGACTAAGGAGAAAGCCAGTGTTGTCTCAGGGTAGCTATAGAGTTTTGTGTTGAATGTTATACCAGAATACCTTGATAGCTACACTTATTTTTTTTAAAATAAAAGTAGTCATTAATAGAGGGAAGAAAATAGGAAGGTGCCACAATTCTAAACAGTTAGAACTTAAAGTGATTGAAACTACAGTATGAAGGATAATACACAAAAGATGAAAAGCAGAATTTAAAATTCACAGAAATTGCTGCCAAAACTAAATTATTTCTTAGGAAGCAGTTCTTCTGAGGTTTTATGACTTGCCTAGCCTCATCCAGCTAATAGAGAGTAGTGCCACAGGATATGGGGTCAAAGACGTGCAGTGAAATGGCTGACTCCATCATGACTACTGCATAAGACTTGAATCTCATGATCTCTGGTTCATTACTTTTACTATTATGAAAAGTGTCATTTTCCAGTAGTTTAATAGTGTTCAGGTATCATCTTGCATGCCGGTGAGACTGGAAATTGTATTTACAGATAAAAGTTCCCTGAAGGCTAGGCTCAGTTTTTTTTCATTATGCCCCTAGTTCACCATTGATGTTCAATAACTATCTTTTGAATAAATGAAGGTTATTGCTAGGTGTATGAAGACAACCTAAAGATGAAAAATGTTCTTAAAATGGAAAGATTTTCTTAAATGATTAAAATGAAGAAAATTTCCCTTTTTTGACTAAATTACAATCCTGTCAGTGTTTTGATAGAACTTGGGCCATGCTTTACTGCAGAGAAGTTAGAGTCTTCCTGCATTTTATGAATGAGCATGTTAGTAATAGAAGATCTGATTGTACCTTGTGCTTATCTTTGAGGATGTCAAAAAGGCTTAAGAAATGCACTCTGCTTCACACATATCACTCAACCACGTATCGAAATACTCACCTCATTCCTGGGACTGGCTCCTGTAACTTTAGGGTGCCTGGCCTTGCTTTTCTTTAATTTTGAAAGTGGTAACTAAGCTCCCGGAGGAAATACACACATGGGACATATTCACTGTCTCTGTTTCCCACTGGGGATTGGTTATTGCTCTCATCCTGGTTCTGTCATAAATGGAATGTGTGATTTTAGGCCCTTCTCTTCTTTACGCCTCACTTTTTCCATCTGCAGATGGGTAGGCTTGAACTGGGTGATCTCTAAGGCAGTTGATGACACTCTTTGCCCTTTGTATGTAAACTGTCATCTCTCAATTGTGGGCCACTTAATGACTTTACTGTTTAGTGACAGAATGGCTTCTCCCCCGGCCCACTCTCCCTATCTTCACAACTTGAAACTACCTAGCCCCCCCTCCGCCCCCAAACATCAAGCCAGCATGCAGAGTTGGATTCAAACTTATGAAGATACATCAACTTGACGTGAATTGGGTGAATGGTACAGAAATCCTGGCTCCGAGTTGTTAGATGCTCCTAACTGGGTTCCTCTTTTCATTAAGCTGGTAGCTGGCATATGGTGTAGGGGATTTTTGCTCCTTCTGGCCAGTGGCACTTCACTCTCATGTGTCAGTCCTTTTAGGCTAAGTGTGGGCTTTCCTATCCTTTTTCAGGTCCCTGGTTTCTGCTGGCATGACTGCAATCTGATCAGCAACCACGGTAGTTTGACTCCTGTGTCTGGCGCCGGAGTGTTGGGGCCTCGTCACCGCCCAGGACTACCGAGCTGCCATGGTCGCTGCCTCTATGGCCACCCCTGTAATTTCACAGCCCCAGGTAAGTGAGCCCACATGGCATAGGTTTGGGCTAACCTTAGTTTTGTCCAATATTTAAGTTGAGTTTCAGAAAGTGTATTCGACTGTAGGGGTCCTGTGTATCTTTCTAATTATCATTTGGTGGGGACTTGGATAATAGCGCTTTTGTGACAGTGGTGCTATTTAGTTCAAGAAGCAGCTGGAACAATGAGCAAGTGATTTTAGTGAACTGGCCTCTGTTCTCAGGGGGCTTGGTTTTGGTGCTCAGGATGTCTGCCTGATACTATAGGCATCAAACTCCAGATCTCATCTTACCAGTTTTCTGAATGCTGTCTCATTGTCCTCTTTCTGTAATTATTATTTTGCCCTGATATGTTCTAGGAACTTTTAAAAGAAAATGCAATTCTGGTAACTTCTGAACAGTAATCAGTGAATTACTTTTTTCCATCCATTGAGGAATAGTTATAGGGTAGGAACAATATCTTGCTTAGATTATTTAAAGTCTGATGTGTTAGAGTATTCATTGTAGCCTTTCAGTTTTAGCAGGCAGCCTGGTACGATATGGAAACAGACTTTGGAGTCATTAGGCCTGAATTCACATACCGATTGCTGGTTAAGGCGACTAAGCCATGCTCACCTCTCTCAGTTTCATTTTCTTCTCCTGCAGTCCTACCTTACAGGATGGTCATGTGGGTTAAATGATAGAATATATGCAAAGTACATAGTAGGTGCTCAACAATTGTAGTATTCTATTTGTTCTTCCTTTACCTTCTCCTTTTAGAGGGTGGCCTCCTATCTCATTCATGACAATTGTTTTAGATCAAGGTTAAAGAAGAAAGTGTATTTTTGAGAAACAGCCATACTGATTGAACTTTGAATCTTCATGATACAGAAATTCCACCCCTTTTTTTGTCCTGTATCATTTTTCAGGTTACTAAATTCTGTATGTATTTCAAATAGGGTGTATGTGTGTATGAGGTGGGAGGGAGAAAGGAGAAAGGGACATTTTTACTTCATTTACTATAAATGCTTCTTTTTTCCTCTAAGACCTTGGAATTTTATCATATGGATAAAGTCCTTGCTGTTCTTTAACATCTTAAAGCTCTTAGTATTATTTTTCCAGAATATTTAGGGTTACCACCATCATGTGTATTTCTTTCTGGTAAATGGATCATTGCCTTTTTACCCTCATTTACTTTGGGTATTTGGTTTCCATTCCCCTCAACAGAGTTTTTGGTGCCCAAGAGACTTGGTGAATGGGCAAAAAGATTTAGTACCTGTTACCTGAGGTCACCATTTCAAAGTCCATGTTCCCATGCAATGACTGTTAGGCTTTTGTGAAGTGAGTTAGGGCCCAGTACAGGCTTTCTGGAGGCAGCATTTCAGCGTCCCAGCCTTGCTGTTGTCATTTGTCAACATTTCCAACAGCACCATCTTATCTACACATCTTTCCTCTTATGCCAGCTACTATCAGCTGGTGAGTAATATAAATATTTTTAAATGACTCATTTAATTAAATGCCACTCAAGATAGAAAAATATCATATTAAGTATAAGCATTTGGGGAAAAGCGTACCCTTTTTAAATCTCTGTGAGAAGGTAAATTGGTACAGTCATTCTGGAGGGTTATTTGATGGTATCTATTGAAAATTATATCCCTTTGCATATGCCCTGTTCCCAGCTTGGTATCTACAATAGGAAAACACTTGTATATGAGGCCAGGGAGATATACATAATGATATTCATTGAAGCATTAGTTGAAGGCCCAGAAGTGCAACACTTTCTGAATATGCAGTGGTGGGAGGGCTTAATAAATTAAGCATGTTGATATGATTTAAATACCATGCAGCAGTGAAAAAAATGATAAATATATATCTCAACATGGCTGTATTTTCCCAAGATATCTGGTGGAGGGAAAAGAAAGCAAAATGCAGAATAGTAGAGGCAGATATTAAAACTGTACAACAAGACCATATGTTTTTAGGGATAAACATATGGTACATTAATGTAAATGTGTAGTGAAGGTCTAGAACGTACATTGTTAATGGAAATCACGTTGCCCTCAAGAGGTCAAGAATTGAATCTTGGGAGATAAAAATCCCTCTGAAGTTTAACCCTATCCAACAAAATCTTATTCCTTAGTATTTAATTTCTCTCACTAGGGAGAATTTAAATTTAATCAAAACCTTCTCCTTGAGAGTCACCAATAAAAAAAAAGTCAAGAAACACTGGTCTAGAAGGGTGCACAAGAGCTGTCCAGTCACATTGTCTGGGTTCAAATCCTGACTCCAACATTTACTGAGCCTGCGGGGGTGGGAGGGAGAGAAGCATTCACTCTCTCAGTGCCTCCAATTCCTCATCTGCGAAATGAGCAGATAATAAAAAAGCCCACTTCATAGGGTTGTTTTAAGGATGAAATGAGATGGTATGTGTAAAACAGCATCTGGAACATATTGCTCAAAACATCTTAGTTACTATTGTCCAGCAAGCATTGGCAGGTTTGGGGATCCAAAAGTATATAAGACAAACAAGACTTTTGCCCTGCCAGAGTTTATAAATGTAGTGGGAAACCATAAAGTTACAATGGAAATAAAAAGTTACAAGCTGTGTCACAAATACTATGACCCAGGAAAAACTTAGAGGACTGGGGAAGGCTTTTCAAGGAAGACTACCAGGCTGGGAGCTAATGACTGAGCATGAGTTGCTCTGATAAGGGAGAAGAAATAGCATGTGTGAATGTTGAATATCCCAAGGTGAGAGAGAGCATGGCATTGGGATGTTAGTTCAGAAGAGCTGCAGTAGTTGGGGTATGAGGTGTTAAGCAATGATGTGCTAGAGCCAGCTCTGTTGGCTCCCAAGAGCTGATTGTTAAACTGTCAGGAATTCTGTGAGCTGATTGACTTCATGTTTGTTACTTGAAATCAGCCAGGGTGGTGTATTTACACCATGGAAATTGGCAAACACAGTCCCTCACTCCTAAGAGCCCATTGTTAAATATTTATAGGCATACTTCTGGTTTTAGAGAGGTAGATGGATTAGGTTACAAGGTTGGGGGTTTTCCAGAGCCTTGCAAGCTGCATGAGGGAATTTAGCATTAATGTTGAAGAAGCCTGTGTGGCTTTGGAGTCTACGAGCTGGGTTCAGACCCTGACTTGAGAATTTCTTGAACAAGTTCCTTAAAATCAACCAGGGTAGTGAGTCCCCTTATTCTTACCATGTACTGGAAAACAGTAGTAGCCTCTGACACTTGGGGCCACAAGCCCACTTGGAAGGAGTCAGCTATTAACCAGGGTATTAGGTTACAGGGAGAGGTAGCTTCCTTCTTCTGGGAGAATGCAGACCATTGGGTCACTTTGTTCCCAGGATCCTGTGGTCGATGATGGGCCTCTCGATTATCTGTATGTCAGCTCTTCACTTGTAATTTGTGCAGTCAAATTTTAGTCCAAGGCTGACTTGCCCTTGCCCCTAAGTCTGTGTGGATGTCTTCTCCCCTATTATCAAGATTTCCCCACGTTCAGAGAGGGTAAAAGTAATTTAAACACAGCATCTCCTTAGGCAAGTCGTAATAAGTAGTTTACTCAATCAGCTTAGCCTGGTATTGTCTGGCACATCAACTTGCATTCTTTTAGGGTGAATTCAGAGAGTTGTGTAAAGATAAACCCACATTCAAGTGTGAAATGCCTGACAATCCTTTTCTAAGGCAAAAACAACAATTTTTAAGAAAGCTTTTGGTTTTGTTTTCCTCTATTCATTTGTTTAACAAAGAGCATTTTTCTAATCAAGGCTGCCTATACTAGATATAAACCAGTTAATATGAACAAATAGCCTGCGATTGTTTCAAACAATAATAGGGAAGAAAGCTTGCATTGTTACTCCTGCTGGGATTGCTGTGTAGTTTTTGAAAGATTTGCTTTGTGCTTTGAAGTGGAACAAGTTCGTGTTCCCTGCTTTGCTCCTGACTAGATTGTAAGACGGACTTTTGTTTTCTCATGCTGAAGAGAGCACCTTGTTCTTAAAGCTAGGTGAATACTGAGGCAAAACTGCACTAGCAGCGCAGGAAGACTGTGTGTGGCTGATGTATAGTCCTGCTGTTCCAGACACTGATAAAGAGTTCTTACCCAAGGGGAGCTTCAGGAATGTGTTTGCAGATGGGAACATGTTCCTCATTAAGTTAAATTACTATGTTCGTACCCTGTAGATTTGGGGGAGATGGAGGTGGGTAGGAACCCGAGAAACTTTCCACTTGACCGTTTTCTGTTTCTAGAACTCTTTTGAGCATTACTTGAGTTGTCTTTCATTCAATTGCTGTGGGCTGAGTTTGGATTAAAGGTTTTATTTTCCTTTCAAAGGGAATGGTCGATAGTTGAAGACGTGGATGAATGATTTGGCCTCTCTTAAACCCAGGGCTGGTATTAGAGATCAGAATAGGTGTTTGAGAACTTGAAAGGTATTTGGATCTCACACCTGTGATTCCAGTAAGGAAGAAGTCTTTTCCATTAGTATTTTGCAAGATATTTCATCCTATCTCTCATTTACTAGGTGGCTATCTTGGTTTTAAGCTAAGAAAACAAAGATATTTTGGTCCCTCCAAGTGATTCCCTGGGGCTTTCATTAAAGACATGAATTTGGGTAGATTCTCCATGTCTGACAGATTTGTTCCTCTACTTTTTATCTAGTGCTTTGGTGTAACACAAGAAGGTCTCTACTTGTCTGTTGGGAGACAGATGTTTTCGAACATCATTTCCAGTTGGCTTCCCTAACAAAGTCCGTTTTCCAAAATCTACAGTTTAGAGGTTTTATTTCTGATATTAGAGAGGTGATATGTTTGATTAAAGTAATTGAATTCCATATCAAATTAGTTGCTTTTTGTGATGGGAAGATTTATTTTTTAGAACTTTGTATGTGGCAGTTCTCAAACATTCACAAAAATAAAAAGAATAATATGATTCCCAATATGTTCATCACTGAGATTCAATAATTATTAACATTTTGCCATATTTGCTTCACTTTCTCCCATTTTGGGGGAATGAAATATTTTAAAGCAAATCCTTGGCATATATCATCTCATCTCAACCCTCAAACATCAATAGGCATCTCTGGAAATGATTCACATACATAACCACAACACCATTATCACAGTTAATAAAATTAAAAATAACTCCTTAATATCATTTTGTACTCATTCACATTCAGATTTCCCCAATTGTTTTTCTAAAAGTGTTTCTGCAGTTAGTATGTTGTGTTATCATTTAAAAACATTGATTAGGTCAGTTAACTCTTCTGCATAAAACTATCCAATGACTTTTTAAGGTTTAAGAAGGCAATTCCAGTTTTCCCATTTATTCTCTAAGTGAGGACATACATCAACATATTAACCAGAATATTTCCCCACTGAAGAATAAAAAATGAGACATACACTGAAGGCTCCCAAGGAAGAGAATAGTTGTAATAGTTAAATTTGGTTGTAATTGTTAAATTATCAGTCACTAAGGGGTCATGGATATCTTTTAGACTAAAGTATGAACAATTAATTGCAGTAGGAAGTATGTTTCCAGTGCCACACAACAAAGGCAGTGTGGTTTGCTTCCCCTAACATGGAACAGAGAAAAGAGAATGTATCAGTTTAGGTCCAGGTGAATTTTGGCTCAAATTTAGGTTCAAATTCCATTGGTAGGGGATGTTCCAATATAGGTTATCTTTTTCAGCTTTGAATTTTTTAAATTTCTAGAATTCAAATACTATACACTGTGCTCACAAATTTAAATGGCAAAATATCTGTTCAGTACTTTGTACAGTACCAGCCCCTTACTAGCCATCGGGCATACTCTGGTTCCTTTTTCCTTGTAATTATTCTGGGAGTTCTTTATAGAGAGAAAGTGGTTACCTCTACGTATGGTCTGTGTATACGATGTGCTTATGTAATAGGCCAGAAGATCCATCAAAGGAAAGCCAGTTAGATAAACACTCCATGGAAAACTTCATTGTATTGCCAGGAATAAATGCGTGTGGAGATAAACAGTGAGATTTCTGACTTACTCCATCTTGAACCATGTTTCTATTAGAAGTTAAATTTGTTCTCATGTTGCAATTTAAATTCATCTGTGCCCTCTTTTGTGTTTATAAACTCAGATAAAGTTTGAGAGGATATCTTATTTCAGAATCTGAGGGCACATTCTGAGTTTTCTATTTGTAAGACAAAATTGTGCTAGCATATCTAGTTAACCACAAATGAGACCTTTCACGTTTGTTTCTTTTTCTTTCTAATGCATCCCTTCTAATTGGTTTAGTCTTTAATGATTAATGGAGCTTCCCTTTTATCCTTCAAAGGGACCTGGTTTTCTCCCTCTTACTGCCCATTACGGTGTTGTTCGCCTATTTTCCTTCTCACACTCCTTGCTGCTCCAGCTATTTTTCTTTGAACTTCTGTTGCAGCTTTTCCATGAATAAACACTAAGGTGGGACAACGCCCTGTTGTTTTTACCATCTGAGGAGATCATAATCATAGGGTCTAGAGAATTTCTGTCTTTCGAGACCTGTACCTTGCTATAATAAGTCTGTCATTAAAAAAAATCAACCTTCATTTGCTGTGTAATGATGCTGCCATTTGGTAATTGCATAGCATCACCTAAGAATTGCCCTTAAGTTAAACTTACCTGTTTCATAAATGATGCTTCTAGGCAGGCTCAGACTAGGATGAAGTGATAGTGGATTGTTACCTGCACCTTAGCAGGAGACAAAATGTTTATGAAAGGGCCATGGAGCAGATTAGTTCTTGAAAGGCTAGGCTGACAATAAAGCAACTTTCAAAGATTCAGACCCCTTTTGGGAGCAAGAACTCCAGTCTTGTAAGAAGAGGGATATAGTATGCTTGTTGGTGAACTAGGTAGTTGCCTGATTCAAGATATTTGCACTTACAGTAACCCCCACCGGCCAGCATAGGGTTTTGGAGCCTTAGTTCAGGCCTGGAAGGAATATCCATTCTTCTGCATTCAGGTTTGGGCCCCAACTCTAAGGGCTTTGCATCCTCCAGAATTCTGTTGAGCATTACCTTCAGGTGGTTGATCAGGTTACTGAAGTAACCTGGCAAAAGCAATGGAAGGAGGGACATAGGAAGAATCCCAGCCTTATGGCCTGTGTTCAGGGCTTACGTCTGACGGTGCTTGATTGTATGTGAGTGGCCAGTGGGAACTTAGAACTCAGCTATCGTGGTCAGGCACACATCCCACCCCTGTGAGACAAGTCAAGACAGAGGCTCAGCTGCTAACTAATGCATGGTCTCGTTTGAGATCAGGTTGGAAAACTAGGGCAACACTGAACCTGCTTGGGGGGGTTTAACTTTATGACATTGAGAAAGAATAGGTAGAAGAAACAAGGTGGCATGATGGGGAATCTGTGAGAGTTATAGACCTAGTTACACCGCAGTGTATGATGTGTCAGGAATATACATTTATTCTTCTTATGAGGATGTTTTTTGTATGATTTTTTTTGCATGATATTTTCCTTAAAAATATTAAAAATAAATTACATTAAATACTTAAGATGTTAAATGCTACTTTTTGATCGTACATTTTATTGCTTTCTCTAAGCTAGTCACAGAAAAAACACAGACAAGCTGTAAGAATAAATGAGTACAGGGAACATAGTTTGTGGAATACAACAAAAACTTAGAAGTAGGCCTATAATTGTATTTTTAAAAATTGAATAACTTAAACTAATACAGTGTTATATGTCAATTATATCTCAATAATAAAAAAGCAACTTTCAGGTGAGAAAATTATCCAAGAAAGCTACACAAGTGTATTCAGTGTATCAAATACCTAAGAATAATAAAATAAAATTCTTATAAATAAGAATGAAGAATTCTTTGAGATTATTTATAAACTTCATTAATAAACATTAAAGACTGTAGTAGATACCTTGTTGATGGATTGTAAGATTCATTGATTTGATGTCATTTCTCTGCAAATGCATCTATAGATTGAATGCAATCGCAATAAAAATTCCAAAAAAAATTTTTTGAAACCTCACAAGCCAATTCTAACACTTATATAAAAATACAAAAGGTCAAGAATAGCCAATATAATCTTGAAGAAGAGCTACATAGGAAAAGCTGCTTTCCCAATCAGAATTATAATGAAGTTAAAAAATAAGGCAATATTAATATTTGTATAGGGACAGATAAGCCACTGGAAGAAACAGAGAACCTAGACACCAATCAACACACGTTTTCATTGTAAAAAAAGCAAAATTGAATTGGATAGAGATAATGGAGCATATTCTGCTGCTAGCCTGTGGGAAAAATGGGCTAATGGAAAATAATTTTTCATTTTCTTCATAGGATGAATTGCTTTTTTGATCTGTGAGTTCAAGAAAGCTGTGTTTTAGAGATGGTATTTGCCTTAAGAAGGTCCAGCCCTTTGGGTTACTGGATTTAGAAGTTTCAGAACAGATGTTACAGAAACTGAGTACTAAGTACTCAATCCTTCAAAGAAGGTGGTGTTCTTCTCTCCATTTTACTGAAGAGGAAACGAACTGCTGAGTGGAGAGTGTTAAATAATTTATTGAAGTCATATTAGGAAATTAAATAATTGGAATTTGAACTCAGGTCTTACCAATTCTAAGGCCTAAGCTCTCAGCCACTATAAATCTATCATGTGATCTCCCATACCCTTTGCTGTCTCCCAGGAAACAGAACTTTCAAGTGAGTGTCATCACATGTTTTGGTTTTTATCCATTAATTATTCTTTGGGCCTGGTGTGGCCTAGCAGGAAGCTGTTTTCCTTCCCCTCTCCTTCCTTCTTCTCCCTCTATTGTTAACAGACTCAGACTGGAGTAGGTGGTGGTTTGTTTTTTAAAAGTATATCAAGCATACGGAAAAGTGTAGAGAGTATTATAATACAATAGTGTATCTATCGCCCAGCTTTGTAAAATTTGAACATTTTGATGCAATTGCTTTAAAACCTTTTGGTCTTTAATAAATGAAACAAATAATCACAGGTGAAGTTGAAGCCCCTTGTACTCCTTCCCAGTTCTCCCTCCCACTTGGCTCAGATCATAAATTGATATTTTTCGTTTCCCTGAAGGTGTGTGTGGCTGTATACATATGTGGGAAAAATATAAGCAATGTACAGCATGTTTCTGCAAGTTTTTAACATTCCTAGGGATGGTGTACTGACTATACTTGTGCAAACTGCTTTCATCATCAGTTTACGTCAAACTCCACTTTGTTCATCCTGTTGCTTTTTAGTATACTTTTCTGATCACATCGCATTTTATCCATTCTCCAGTTGATGAATATTTATGTTGCTTCTGATATTTTGATATTATAGAAGGATGGCAATGACATGTATATCTTGTACATGTCTCCTTAGGCACACGTATGAGTTTTTCTAGAATCTCTGTCATGTGTATGAGCATGTCCAACTTTAGTGTTTTTGTCAAACTTTCTCAAAGCAGTTGTGCTAAATTTTACTCCCACTGGCACCGTATAACAGTCCCTACCGGCTGTTGATAATTTCAGACTTGTTAATTTTGCCACTCTGATGGAGGTAAGTTGGATCTGACCGCAGTTTGTATTTATTTAACTTTCTCTGATTCCCTGTAAGAGTAATTAATTTTTCATGTGATGATTGGCCACTAAGGTTTCCTCTTCTTTGAATTGCCTATCCCTGTCTTTGCCTATTTTACAATTAGATTGTTTAGCTTTCCCTTTTTGATTCATAGAAAGTCTTCACATTTCACTGTAATCTAAGCCTTTTTGACGTGCATTGCCAAACTTTCTACTGGTCATCAGCTTTACTTTTCAGTGATTATGAAGTCTTTCACAGCACAGAAGTCTTGAATTTTTAGTCAACTTTTATCAATGTTTTGGCTTTGTTTAGAAAAATCCCCCCATATATGGATTATAAATATATATTTATTTACTTCTAGAAGTTCTAGAGATTTACTCTTTTTTAAAGATTATTTTATTGAAGTACAGTTGATATCCAATATTATATTGGTTTTGAGTGTATGACATAGTGATTCAACAGTTATCTACATTATCAGATACTCATCCCAACTAGGGTAATTACTGTCAATGTGGAATGATGTTAAAGAACTATTGACTATATTTTCTATGCTGTCCTTTCATCCCCGTGACTAATTTATATTGTGTTTGAATTTTATCCCCTTCACCTATTTTATCCACTCACCTCAACTCCTCCCCTGTGGTGACCACCAGTCACTTCTCAGTGTCTAGGAGTCTGTTGATGTTTTGTCATTTTGTTTTGTTTTTAGATTCCACATATAAGTGAAATCATATGGTATTTGTTTTACTCTGCCTGGCTTATTTCACTTAGCATAATCCTCTATAGGTCCACCCAGGTTGTCGTAAATGGCAGGATTTCTTTCTTTTTTATGGCTGAATTCCACTGTACATATGTACCACATCTTCTGTGTCCATTCATCTATTGATGGACATGTTGGTTGCTTCCATATCTTGGCTATTGTAAATAATGTGGCAGTAAACATAGGGGTGCATATATCTTTTCGAATCAGAGGTTTTCTTTTCTTTGGATAAATTCCCAGAAGTAGAATTGCTGGCTCATATGGTATTTCTATTTTTAGTTTTTTGAGGAACTTCCACACTGCTTTCCACAGTGGCTGCACCAATTGGCATTCAGACCAACAGTGTAGGAGGGTTCCCTTTTCTCCACATCCTCACCAACACTTGTTATTTCTTGTCTTTTGGATAGTGACCATTCTGGCTGGTGCGAGGTGGTATCTCACGGTTTTGATTTGCGTTTCCCTGACAATTAGTGATGTAGAGCATCTTTTCATGTGCCAGCTGGCCATCTGTATGTTGTCTTTGGAAAAATGTCTCTTCAGGTCTTCGGCCCATTTTTTAAGTGGGTTATTTGTTTTTTTGGTATTTATTGCACTGAATTTATATTTAATATTGGGAATATTGACATCTTAACATCTTTCCCTCCATGAAATGTTTTCTTTCTTTAGGTTTTCTTGTAAGCATTTGAATAGACTTATTCCTGGAAACATTAGATTTTGTTGTGAATGTATTCTTGAAATAATAATTGAATATTTTTTTGGTGTTTCTGCAGGAACACAGTTGGTTCATGTGGTTAAATGATTAATCCAGAAAATTTGTTAAACCTCATTTAATACAGTTTGTTTATAGATTATTTTGCTTTTTTATGTCACAGATGATATCACTTGTGAAAAAGAATTTTTTTTTCTTTTCCAATCCTTTTTATTTTTGTTTCTCATTATTGTTCTGGCTATGACCCCCAGTACATGCTAAAAGCAGCTGGTGATTTATTTAGTTTCTGTTTTAAAAGGGAATACATCTACCAAATATCGCCATACACCTTTTGTCAAGTTAAGGAAGTTCCCTTCTAATTGTAGATTGTCAAAGTATCATGAAAGGGTATTAAAATTTACCAGACACATTGTCCATGTCTATTGCCATGATCGTTGGCCTGTTTTCTTTTGTTGAATTTGTTCATGTGGTGGATTATATTACTAGATTTTTAAATGTTAAATAATCTTTGCATTCTAGAATAAATCCTATTTAATTGTGATAAGGCATTTATACATAAATTACATATATTTATATGGTATAATATAATTTTACATAATATATATATAATTTATATTAAAATTACACTACATATAAATATATAACATGCATTTTATTTAGGAGCTGTCATTTATGTTCTTAAATAATATTGGCTGATAATTTATTTTACTCTTAATATCCTTGATTGTTCTTGTAACATAACTATGCCAGCTTCATACAAAGATAATCAAATAAACTTTGAAAACATAAAACAAACAGTAATATCAAGTAAATTTAGGTAGGTTTGAAAACAACTAGGAGTAAAATGCTGAAGGACAGTAACGTGTGAGATGGAGGCAGAGGCATTGGTGTAAAAACTTGTAGGAAGAGGATTGACTTTAGACTTTAAGTGTCCATGTGAAAATATTAAGAGTAAGCATTACAAAGTAGAAATAGAAAGTGTATCTCTTGAAACAGTTGAAGTGGAAAAGGGGACATACAAAAACTCAGTCATTTTAGTTTTCTTTTTAATCTGGCATTCTTGGGTCTAATCCTGCTGTGTCCTTTTCAGCCAAGTTCCCCCCGCTGCATGCTTCCTGGGTGTTTAGTCTGTTGGATGATGAGTTCATTTCCAGTGGGGCTGCCTTGAGGTCTGTCCCTTTGGAGAGGAGTGGTCCTTGCCGTGCCAGGCCCGTGGAGAGGGAGAGGGCTGGGGACACCACAGGCTCAGGACCATGGTCTGTGTCCATTTCTCCTTCTCTGGGTTCTCAGACCTGACAGGTGGTCTGACTTCAGTTTCCAACCATGGGTGATTTATAAGATTGGGATCATGATTTCTGAAGGGAGTCTTTTAATTTATTTTCCAACCTGGAGCCTAAGTGAAAACATACAAACTTCCTTCTTTTCCCCAGTGAACTGAATAGATTATTTTATTCTGGTCTACCCCTTTACTGATAGGGAGATCTTCAACACTACTAGCTTAATGATTGGGTCTCCATTCTAACCCACTGCCCCCCAAGACCAAGAGCTCATCCTCTTCTCACAATAATATTTAATGCTCTGTCTCCATAATATGATAATCTGCTGCCAGGACAGCCTATCACCTCAGTTTTAAGTTCCCCTTTATCTCAGCAATGCATCTAAAGGACTACTTATTATATTTTCTCCAGAACATCTTAATGTTTTTAGTGTATTTTCCATTCCTTACTCTTAAGACCAATTCAAAATTCTATCTCCTTGGAAATTTGACAAGTGTGATATTGCTTATTTTCTTTTAACACCCTCAACAAGGGGCTGTTACAAGTACAAAGTATTGTCATTGATTTACAATTTGTTTTCCATCTTTTCTTTATATATGTATACTTCATATTTATATACATTGTTACTTTGTAAGAAATAGCATTGTACTTTTTTCAGATAAACTTAAAAATCTAGTAGTTGCATATTCTTTAGCTATTTTAAGGATTCTAGCTTTAAAATATTTTTAGTTTGTATCAGCATTGTTTTTTGGACCATTTTCTCGTTCTTGTGGCAGATTGTTTCACTTTTTTTTTCTAATTTGAGGGTCTGAAAAGGGTGAGAACTATTTTTCTTGTAATAGCGACTTAAGGCATTTAATTAAATTCTATGCTATTTGCTGATCTTTTTCTTTATTTACTTATTTTTTGTTAATGTATTATTGATATACACTCTTATGAAGGTTTCACATGCAAAAACAATGTAGTTACTACATTTACCCATATTATCAAGTCCCCACCCATACCCCAGTGCAGTCACTGTCCATCAGTGTAGTGTGAGGGGTCACGGGGAAGACAGGGTAGTACAGAGAAGGCAAATAGTGAATCTGTGGCATCTTGCTAATCTTTTTTTAAAAATTTTTTGGTTGGGGGAGGAAATGTGTGGAAGGTCTGATTTTTTTTTAGAGTTAAGAACTAGAATTGAAGAGGCCTTAGAGATCATTCATATCTTACTTCACAAATAAGAAAATCGACACTCAGCATTTATGGACTTTCGAAGACTAAATTAGCTGGTGATAATCAGAATGAGGAACAAGTCCTCACCAACTCTATTGTTTTTAACAGAACTGGGAAACCAGCTTGTCTTGATTTATATTTTACTACTGGTCCTTTATCCAGCATAGATTAAAATATCTCTTTTAGAAGGTCAGTTATGCAGATATTTGCATTCTTTTCTAAATAGTTACTAAATCATATAGGTTTAATTACCAGTCTGTGAGTTTGTGCCAAGTGTTCCCTTTTCCTCTTGGCTAATGAATACATATTGTTTCTCAGGAGACTGAAAACATTGGATGGACTGTGAGTGTCTCCACAGGCACTCACATGTATATCTTTTTGGTGTAGTGCAATGCCCTTCCCATATCTGGCATTCCAAAAATGTTTGTGAACGTGCAAATGAATAAATGAAGTGCATAGCAAAGATACGCACTGTATGTATCTCTTTAGAGTTAGACTTGGCATATTTTTTATGACTTCTTTTGAGATCACACCATAGGGTGAAATAAATTTCTGAGATTTGGAACATCTGCTCTGTAGGGCAGCCCAGAGGCACTCCTCCCTCGGCCCCATCATCCTGAGATGTAATTAGTGTATGTGAAAAGGGCATGAATGTGGACTCCTCTTTTTAACATCGAGGACAATTTATTTTTGGAATAACCCTATTTTATTTACATCTTTATTTCTTGGGCAGGGCAGAATTCTGTAACTTCTTTTTTTTTTCTTTTTAATGTCTGCTTGATTGCTTACTGCATGGGAGCAGCATAGTTTCTTTCTTTATTTTTTATTTTATTTTTTTATTTTTTTATTAAGGTATTATTGATATACACTCTTATGAAGGTTTCATATGAAAAAACAATGTGGTTACTACATTTACCCATATTATCAAGTCCCCACTCATACCCCAATGCAGTCACCGTCCTTCAGTGTGGTAAGATGACACAGATTCACTGTTTGCCTTCTCTGTGCTACACTGTTTACCCCGTGATTCCCCACACCATGTGTAATAAACATAGTACCCCACAATCCCCTTCTCCCACCCTCCCACACCCCTCTGCTTTGGTAACCACTAGTTCCTTCTTGGAGTCTCTGAGTCTGCTATTATTTTGTTCCTTCAGTTTTACTTCACTGTTTTATTCCAAAAATGAGGGAAATCATTTGGTACTTGTCTTTCTCTGCCTGGCTTACTTGCCTGAGCATAATATCCTCCAGCTCCATCCATGTTGTTGCAAATGGCAGGATTTGTTTCCTTCTTATGGCTGAATAGTATTCCATTGTGTATATGTACCACATCTTCTTTATCCATTCATCTTTTTAATCAGGTTATTTGCTTTTTGGGTGTACAGGCATGCAAGTTCTTTATATATTTTGGATGTTAACCCCTTGTCAGATATGTCATTTACAAATATATTCTCCCATACTGTAGGATGCCTTTTTGTTCTGTTGATGGTGTCCTTTGCTGTTCAGAAACTTTTTAGTTTGATGTAGTCCCATGAGTTCATTTTCGTTTTTGTTTCCCTTGCTCGAGGGGATACATTCAGGAAGAAGTTGCTCATGCTTATATTAAGGAGATTTTTGCCTATGTGTCTTCTAAAAGTTTTATGGTTTCATGACCTACATTCAGGTCCTTGATCCATTTCGAGTTTACTTTTGTGTACGGGGTTAAACAATAATCCAGTTTCATTCTCTTGCATGTAGCTGTCCAGTTTTGCCAACACCAGCTGTTGAAAAGGCTGTCATTTCCCCATTGTATATCCATGGCTCCTTTATCATATATTAATTGACCATATATGGTTGGGTTTATATCAGAGCTCTCTAGTCTGTTCCATTGGTCTATGGGTCTGTTCTTGTGCCAGTACCAAATTGTCTTGAGTACTGTGGCTTTGTAGTAAAGCTTGAAGTTGGGGAGCATAATCCCCCCAGCTTTATTCTACCTTCTCAGGATTGCTTTGGCTATTCGGGTTCTTTTGTGGTTCCATATGAATTTTGGAATGATTTTCTCTAGTTTGTTGAAAAATGCTGTTGGTGTTTTGATAGGAATTGCATTGAATCTGTAGATTGCTTTAGGCAGGATGGCCATTTTGACAATATTAATTCTTCCTATCCATGAGCACGGGATGTATTTCCATTTATTTGTATCTTCTTTAATTTCTCTCATGAGTGTCTTGTAGTTTTCAGAGTATAAGTCTTTCACTCCCTTGGTTAGGTTTACTCCTAGGTATTTTATTCTTTTTGATGCAACTTTGAATGGAATTGTTTTCCTGATTTCTATCTCTGCTAGGTCATTGTTAGTGTATGGGAATGCCATATATTTCTATGCATTAATTTTGTATCCCGCAACTTTGCTGAATTCAGATATTAGATCTAGTAGTTTTGGAGTAGATTCTTTAGGGTTTTTTATGTACAATATCATGTCATCTGCAAACAGGGACAGTTTAACTTCTTCCCTGCCAATCTGGATGCCTTTTATTTCTTTGTGTTGTCTGATTGCCGTGGCTAGGACCTCCAGTACTATGTTGAATAAAAGTGGGGAGAGTGGGCATCCCTGTCTTGTTCCCGATCTTAAAGGAAAAGCTTTTAGCTTCTCGCTGTTAAGTATAATGTTGGCTGTGGGTTTGTCATATATTGCCTTTATTATGTTGAGGTACTTGCCCTCTATACCCATTTTGTTGAGAGTTTTTATCATGAATGGATGTTGAATTTTGTCAAATGCTTTTCCAGCATCTATGGAGATGATCATGTGGTTTTTGTCCTTCTCTTTGTTGATGTGGTGGATGATGTTGATGGATTTTCAAATGTTGAACCATCCTTGTATTCCTGGAATAAATCCTACTTGATCATGATGGATGATCCTTTTGATGAATTTTTGAATTCCGTTTGCTAATATTTTGTTGAGTATTTTTGTGTCTATTTTCATCAGGGATATTGGTCTGTAGTTTTCTTTTTTTGTGGTGTCTTTGCCCAGTTTTGGTATTAGAGTGATGCTGGCCTCATAGGATGAGTTTGGAAGTATTCCCTCTTCTTCTACTCCTTGGAAAACTTTAATGAGGATGGGTATTAGGTCTTCACTAAATGTTTGATAAAATTCAGCAGTGAAGCCATCTGATCCAGGCGTTTTGTTCTTAACATAGGTTTTTGATTACCAGTTCAATTTCTTTGCTGGTAATTGGTCTGTTGAGATTTTCTGTTTCTTTCTGGGTCACCCTTGAAAGGTTGTATTTTTCTAGAAAGTTGTCCATTTCTCCTAGATTATCCAGTTTGTTAGCATATAATTTTTCATAGTATTCTCTAATAGTTCTTTGTACTTCTGTGCTGTCCATAGTGATTTTTCCTTTCTCATTTCTGATTCTGTTTATGTGAGTAGACTCTCTTTTTTTCTTGATAAGTCTGGCTAGGGGTTTATCTATTTTGTTTATGTTCTCAAAGAACCAACTCTTGCTTTTGTTGATCCTTTCTATTGTTTTATTCTTCTCAATTTTATTTATTTCTGCTCTAATCTTTATTATGTCCCTCCTTCTACTGACTTTGGGTCTCGTTTGTTCTTCTTTTTCTAGTTTCATTAATTGTGAGTTTAGACTGCTCATATGGGAATGTTCTTCTTTCCTGAGGTAGGCCTGTATTGCAATATACTTTCCTGTTAGCATGGCCTTCGCTGTGTCCCACAGATTTTGTCGTGTTGAATTATTGTTTTCATTTGTCTCCATATATTGCTTGATCTCTGTTTTTATTTGGTCATTGAACCATTGATTATTTAGGAGCATGTTATGAAGCCTCCATGTGTTTGTGGGATTTTTCATTTTCTTTGCGTAATTCATTTCTAGTTTGATCCTTTGTGGTCTGAGAAGCTGGTTGCTACAATTTCAATCTTTTTGAATTTACCGAGGCTCTTTTTGTGGCCTAGTATATGATCTATTCTTGAAAATGTTCCATGTGCACTTGAGAAGAATGTGTATTCTGCTAATTTTGGGTGTACAGTTCTGTAGATGTCTGTTAGGTCCATCTGTTCTAATGTGTTGTTCACTGCCTCTGTCTCCTTACTTATTTTCTGTCTGGTTGATCTGTCCTTCAGAGTGAGTGGTGTGTTGAAGTCTTCTAGAATGAATGCATTGCATTCTATTTCCCCCTTAAATTCTGTTAGTATTTGTTTCACATATGTAGGAGCTCCTGTGTTGAGTGCATAGATATTTATAATGGTTATATCTTCTTGTTGGATTGACCCTTTTATCATTATGTAATGTCCTTCTTTGTCTCTTGTGATTTTCTTTGTTATGAATTCTATTTTGTCTCATATATAAGTACTGCAACTCCTGCTTTTTTCTCCCTATTAGTTGCATGAAATATCTTTCTCCATCCCTTCACTTTTAGTCTGTGTATTTCTATGGGTTTAAAGTAAGTCTCTTGAAGGCAGCATATAGATGTGTCTTGTTTTTGTATCCATTCAGTGACTCTATGTCTTTTGATTGGTGCATTCAGTCCATTTACATTTAGGTTGATTATGGATAGGTATGTTCTTATTAGCATTGCAGGCTTCAGATTTGTGGTTACCAAAGGTTCAAGGTTAACTTCCCTACTATCTAAGAGTCTAACTTAACTCACTTAATATGCTATTACAACACAATCTGAAGGTTCTTTTTTTGTTTTGTTTTCCTCCTCCTTTCTTTATATATTAGGTATCATATTCTATACTGTTTGTCTATCCCTTGGTTGACTTTGGGGATAATAGATTTAATTTTTCATTTGCTTAGTAATTAGCTGTTCTACTTTCTTTACTATGGTTTTATTACCTCTGGTGACAGCTATTAAACCTTAGGAACACTTCCATCTATAGCAGTCCCTCCAAAATACACCATAGAGACAGTTTGTGGGAGGTAAATTCTCTCAGCTTTTGCTTATCTGGGAATTGTTTAATCCCTCCTTCAAATTTAAATGATAATCTTGCTGGGTAGAGTATTCTTGGTTCAAGGCCCTTCTGCTTCATTGCATTAAATACATCATGCCACTCCCTTCTGGCCTGTAAGGTTTCTGCTGAGAAGTCTGATGATAGCCTGATGGGCTTTCCTTTGTATGTGATCTTATTTCTCTCTCTGGCTGCTTTTAATAGTCTGTCCTTATCCTTGATCTTTGCCATTTTAATTACTATATGTCTTGATATTGTCTTCCTTGGGTCCCTTGTGTTCGGAGATCTGTGCACCTCTATGGCCTGAGAGACTGTCTCTTTCCCCAGATTGAGGAAGTTTTCAGCAATCATCTCCTCAAAGACACTTTCTACCCCTTTTTCTCTCTCTTCTTCTTCTGTTACCCCTATAATGTGAATATTGTTCCGTTTGGATTGGTCACACAGTTCTCTCAATATTCTTTCATTCTCAGAGATCCTTTTTTCTCTCTGTGCTTCAGCTTCTTTGTATTCCTCTTCTCTAGTTTGTATTTCATTTATCGTCTCCTCCACCGTATCCAATCTGCTTTTAATACCATCCATTGTGCTCTTCAATGATTGGATCTCTGACCAGAATTCATTCCTGAGTTCTTGAATAACTTTCCGTACCTCCATGAGCATGTTAATGATTTTTATTTTGAACTCCCTTTCAGGGAGAGTCATTAGGTCAATATCATTTAAATCTTTCTCAGGAGTTGTATTAATAATTTTACTCTGGACCAGGTTCCTTTGGTGTTTTGTATTTGTGTATGGCGCCCTCTAGTGCCCAGAAGCTTTACTCTCTGGAGCTGCTCATCCCCTGAAGCAATGTTGGGCATGGCAGGGGAGTGGTATTGGTGCCTGGGGGGAGGAAAGAGCTCTTTCCTGCTTCCTGGCTGCTATGCCTGTCTCACTGCCTGAACCAGTGTGCCGAGCACACAAGTATAAGCCTCTGTTCTTTGCGTTTTTAGTTGCGGTAGACAGATCTTCCCTCTGGCTGGCCTAACGCCAGGGTAGGGTTTCCCGGTTTGCAAGCCGAGTGGGGCTGGCCAGGAGGAAGGCGCAGTAGTCTGCCTGTCACAGAAGGGGTTCTTGGAGCTGTGTAGGCAGCCAGGAGCTGGAGCACCTGAAGATCATGAAAACTCCCAATCTGCTGGGCAGAGTGCACCTGGACAATTTTGTCTACCTGTCCTTTCTCCTGAGCAGTAAGCTCTGTGCAATCCTTGCCCCTTTAGCAGCCCTCTTGCTAAGGGCTTCTTTGTTATGTAGTCTCTCAGACTGCCCGCCTTTCTTTTGTCCCAGAGCAGCTGGATATGGATCCCTGCTTTCCACAAGCAGCTGGATTCTTAGTCTCTCCAGGAATTCTGTCTGTCTTAGCTTTCCAACCCCCTAATTATGAGAGTATCATGCAAGCACCATGAAATGTAGGTTTTGCTCTCAGAGCAGATATCCAGAGATTGGTATTCAGCAGTCCCAGATCTCCACTCCCTCCCTGCTCTGTTCCTCTTCCTCGTGCCAGTGAGCTGGGATCAGGGAAGGGCTTGGATCCCTCAGGACCACAGCTTTAGTATGTTACCCTTTTCTGTGATGTCTGCTCTTGTCTCCAGGTGTATGCAGTTTGTTGCAGTCCTCTTTCCTGTTGCTCTTTAAGAGTAGTTGTATTAGTTATATTTTCATATTATATGCAGTTTTAGGAGGAAGCCTCTGTTTCACCTCTCATGCCGCCATCTTTAATCCTCGAGCGAGCCTGGAACTTCATTATTACAAAGAAAAAAATAGTTATTGAGTTTTGTCAGGTATTTTTGTTTTCTCTTCTCTAAATTTCTTACATGTTAATTATCAATTTGGTGGTTTTTGAAAATAATTTTTGAAAATTACTGTTACAATTTAAACAGTATGTCTTGATTCTTACCTGAATAAAAAGAGAAAATTAACATATATTTTTATTAACATTTTACATTCTTTATTAACATTTTACATTTTTCTCCCACATTTCAAGTTCTTATTGACATTGTGATTTTAATTTTCCAGATTATTATTGAATAATTTTTATAGTAAGTATACTTGCAAAAATTAGTTTTGATATTTGCTTTAAGTTTTATAATCACATGAAAAGCAATTACTTAAATTCATGTGTTTTATGGGTGTTTGATGCTTGCTGCCACTGTTTTTATTCTATTGCTTTTTATTTTTACTTTTATCCTGGCTCATTTGCATTTGCATTTTCTTTAGGAAGGAAATGTAGTTGATGTTCTTGCTGACCTTCCACATCTCTGAGGCTGTTCTTTGTTGTCGTCATATGAGAACATCAGTATAGGTGGCTGTGGAATTTACGGATCTCGGATGTTTTCTCCCTATAATGAAGATTTTTGGTTGCTTGTGTTCTTCCCTTTAGGATTCTGCAGCAGTAGCTTGTTGATGTCTGTTCTGTCTTTCTTGAGATACATGATTGGTTTGCTCTTTGTTTATTTTCATGGTTTTCTATACTTTTGGAATTTTTATCTTTACCCTTGAGATTCCAGAATCTAACCAAGCTATATCCAAATTTTAGTTGCTTTTAGTTAACTCTGTTTTGTAGTTTATATAAATTTAAACCAGTAAGCCAAGGTCTTTCTTCTTAAGCAATAACTTTTCTTATATTTCAAGCCATATTCAACTTTGTTTAGTCTTTCCTGGATTCTTAGTATAACTAGATTTCTTTTCCTATATGTGTATCCTTTCTTATTCCTGTCATCTCTGACCTTCTCTGAGTGCTGGATGCATTTCTTATGTCTCTTATTTGTCATTTCAGTTTTCTGGAATTTGTAGACTTCATTTCATTGCCTGAATTGCTGTTTTGAGTTAAGAAAGTTTTATTCATCATTTTGGTAGGCACAATAATGACTTTCCAAAAATGTCCATTACTTAATCTCCAGAATCTGTGAATATGCTACTTTAAATGGCAAAATGGACTTTTAAGATGTGATTAAGGACTTTGAAATGGGGAGATAACTCTAGGTTGTTTGGGTGGGCTCAGTGTAATCATAAGAGTCCCTAATGTGGAAGAGGGAAGAACAGTCTAGAATGATGCAGTGTGAGAAAAACTTGTCTGGCTATTGCTGGCTTTGAGGATGGAAGGCGGAGCCATGAGCCAAGGAATGTGGGTAATCTCTACAAACTGGAGAAGATGAGAAAAATTCTCCTCTAGAGCTTCTGGAAAGGAACAAAGCTCCGCCAATACTTTGATTTTGGCCCAGTGAGACCAACTTCAGATTTCTGACCTCCAGGACAATAACATAAGAAATATATATTATTCAAGTTATTATATTTGTGGCAACTTGTTACTGTAGCAAAAAGAAATGAATTCAGTCTCTGGGTAGTTTTTACTGGATTTTTTTTTTATCTTTATCATGGCTTTTTCTGTTTTCAATGCTAGTACCCTAACAAAGCACATTGAAAATACAAATTAGAAATATCTTATTATTTAATCTTTTCCCCCATAAATCTGCTGCAAGAGGAGGTATTTTCTATTGTTCTTCACAATGGCCATCTCCTTTGAGATTGTATTTTCCCCATTGTGTTTGACATATATATTTTTTCTTGGTTGCTGTATCATTATAGCCAAGATTACCTTCATGGCTTATAATCGAATCACAGTTGAATTGGATTCTCCAACAGTTTGATGTGGGTTTCTGCCTAAGTCCATTAGGTCCTGAAGAGGTAAGAGAGCCCTTTCAGACTGCCCTCTTGACTATTGGAGGCTCTGCCAGGATCTTCTTCACTTGTTCTTGAGGCCTGCTGTTTTGTGCAGGTGATAGGAGAGGAGACTTAATTCTTCTTTTCATTCAGTCCATGCTGTTTTGAGTTAAGAAATTGTTATTCATCATTTTGATAGGCACAATAATGACTTTCCCAAAAATGTCCATTACTTAATCTCCAGAATCTGTGAATATGCTACTTGAAATGGCAAAAGGGACTTTTAAGGTGTGATTAAGGACTTTGAAATGGAGAGATAACCCTGGGTTGGCCTACAACCCTGTTGTGCTAAATCTAGCTGCAGTCCCTATTTTTCTCATGTATATATTCTATCCTTAGTATTTTTAATTCTTGGCATATTTTCTACTACAGTGTGAATATTTAGCTGGTAATTTTTTATGAAATACAGAGTTCTTACCCAGAATTCCTTTAGTATAGAATTTTAAATCTGAAATAGACCTATGTATAATTTAGTCCAATTTCCTCATTTCACAGATGATAAAACTGAGGATCACAAAATCATATAAGTATGTCATTAAATAGGATATGGTTTTTATGGTATCACTATTCAATTTCTGAGAGATAAGAGATGGCATATAGGCCTGGGTACATGCCATTTGCTAATTTAACATATGGGATACCACTAGTGAACATAAATCAGTTTTGTTCATCTTAGCCTATTGTGACTTAAAAGGCAATGTATACTTTTTCCTCTGCCATCCTTAACTGTATTTCTAAGCTGGGAAGAGCCAAAGAGCTGCACATACCACTGCTTGCTTTTGTTGACAATTGATGTTCACAAGTTGGGATGCTGTGAAGAAGTGCTTGATATTTGATTTAAAATTTATTTGTCCAGAGAAAGTAAGTGTTACAGGGGCTAAAGGAAAAAAGAGAATTTTGGAATTTTGCATTTGTGCTTACATTAAAAAAAATACCCTTTGCAGAAAGGGAACTTGTAAAATGTAAACATTTTTGGAATAATCTTTAACTTATTAATGCAAACATATATATATATTTTTTTAACATCCACTTTTAAAATTTTGGTATTATTAATGTACACTTGCATGAGCAACATTATGGTTACTAGACTCCCCCTATTATCAGGTCCCCACCAAATACCCCATTACATTCACTGTCCATCAGTGTAGTAAGATGCTATAGAATCACTACTTGTCTTCTCTGTGTTTTACTGCCTTCCCCGTATCCCCCCCACCACACACTACTTTATGTGTGCTAATCGTAATGCCCCTTTTTCCCCTTATCCCTCCCTTCCCACACATCCTCCCCAGTCCCTTTCCCTTTGGTAACTGTTAGTCCATTCTTGGGTTCTGTGAGTCTGCTGCTGTTTTTTCCTTCAGTTTTTCCTTCTCCACAGATGAGTGAAATCATTTGATACTTGTCTTTCTCCACCTGGCTTATTTCACTGAGCATAATATCCTCTAGCTCCACCTATGTTGTGGCAAATGGTAGGATTTGTTTTCTTCTAATGGTTGAATAATATTCCACTGTGTATATGTACCACAGCTTCTTTATCCATTCATCTACTGATGGACACTTAGGTTGCTTCCATTTCTTGGCTATTGTAAATAGTGCTGTGATAAACATAGGGGTGCATCTATCTTTTTCAAACTGGGCTGCTGCATTCTTAGGGTAAATTCCTAGGAGTGAAATTCCTGGGTGAAATGGTATTTTTATTTTGAGTTTTTTGAGGAACCTTCATACTGCTTCCCACAATGGTTGAACTAATTTACATTCCCACCATCAGTGTAGGAGGGTTCCCCTTTCTCCACATCCTCGCCAACATTTGTTGTTGTTTTTCTTTTGGATGTTGGCCATCCTTACTGGTGTGAGGTGATATCTCATTGTGCTTTTAATTTGCATTTCTCTGATGATTAGTCATGTGGAGCATCTTTTCATGTGCCTGTTGGCCATCTGAATTTTTTCTTTGGAGAAGTGTCTGTGTAGCTCCTCTGCTCATTTTTTAATTGGCTTATTTGCTTTTTGTTTGTTGAGGCACGTGAACTCTTTATATAATTTGGATGTCAACCCCTTATTGGATATGTCATTTATGAATATATTCTCCCATACTGTAGGATGTCTTTTTATCCTACTGATGGTATCCTTTGCTGTACAGAAGATTTTTAGTTTGATATAGTCCCATTTGTTGATTTTTGCTTTTGTTTCCCTTGCCCGGGGACATATGTTCATGAAGAAGTTGCTCATGTTTATGTCCAAGAGATTTTTGCCTATATTTTTTTCTAAGAGCTTTATGGTTTCATGACTTACATTCAGGTCTTTGATCCATTTCGAGTTTACTTCTGTGTATGGGGTTAGACAGTAATCCAGTTTCATTCTCTTACATGTAGCTGTCCAGTTTTTCCAACACCAGCTGTTGAAGAGGCTGTCATTTCCCCCATTATATATCCATGGCTCCTTTATCGCATATTAATTGACCATATATGCTTGGGTTTATGTCTGGGCTCGCTAGTCTTTTCCTTTGGTCTATGGGTCTGTTCTGGTGTACCAAATTGTTTTGATTACTGTGGCTTTGTAGTAGAGCTTCAAGTCAGGGAGCGTAATTTCCCCCACTGTATTCTTCCTTCTCAGGATTGCTTTGGCTATTCGGGGTCTTTTGTGGTTCCATATGAATTTTAGAACTATTTGCTCTAGTTCACTGAAGAATGCTGTTGGTATTTTGATAGGGATTGCATTGAATCTGTAGATTGCGTTAGGCAGGATGGCCATTTTGACAATATTAATTCTTCCTATCCATGAGCACGGGATGTGTTTCCATTTATTTGTATCTTCTTTAATTTCTCTCATGAGTGTCTTGTAGTTTTCAGAGTATACGTCTTTCACCTCCTTGGTTAGGTTTATTCCTAGGTATTTTATTCTTTTTGATGCAATTGTGAATGGAATTTTTCCTGATTTCTCTTTCTAGTTCATCTTTAGTATAGAGAAATGCAACAGATTTCTGTGTATTAATTTTGTATCCCGCAACTTTGATGAATTCAGATATTAGATCTAGTAGTTTTGGAGTGGATTCTTTAGGGTTTTTTATGTACAATATCATGTCATCTGCAAACAGGGACAGTTTGACTTCTTCCTTACCAATTTGGATGCCTTTTATTTCTTTGTGTTGTCTGATTGCCATGGCTACGACCTCTAGAACTATGTTGAATAAAAGGGGGAAAGTGGGCATCCTTGTCTGTTTTCCTGATCTTAAGTGAAAAGCTTTCAGCTTCTCGCTGTTAAGTATCATGTTGGCTGTGGGTTTGTCATATATGGCCTTTATTATGTTGAGGTACTTGCCCTCTATACCCATTTTGTTGAGAGTTTTTATCATGAATGAATGTTGAATTTTGTTGAATGCTTTTTCAGCATCTATGGAGATGATCATATGGTTTTTGTCCTTTTTGTTGATGTAGTGGAAGATGTTGATGGATTTTCGAATGTTATACCATCCTTGCATCCCTGGGATGAATCCCACTTGATCATGATAGATGGTCTTTTTGATGTATTTTTGAATTCGGTTTGCTAATATTTTGTTGAGTATTTTTGCATCTATGTTCATCAGGGATATTGGTCTGTAATTTTCTTTTTTTGTGGTGTCTTTGCCTGGTTTTGGTATTACAGTGATGTTGGCCTCGTAGGATGAGTTTGGGAGTATTCCCTCCTCTTCTACTTTTTGGAACACTTTAAGGAGGTTGGGTATTAGGTCTTCACTAAGTGTTTGATAAAATTCAGCAGTGAAACCATCTTGTCCGGGGATTTTGTTCTTAGGTAGTTTTTTGGTTACCAGTTCAATTTCTTTGCTGGTAATTGATCTATTCAGATTTTCTGTTTCTTCTTGGGTCAGCCTTGGAAGGTTGTATTTTTCTAGAAAGTTGTCCATTTCTTCTAGGTTATCCAGTTTGTTACCACATAATTTTTCATAGTATTCTCTCATAATTCCTTGTATTTCTGTGGTGTCCGTAGTGATTTTTCCTTTCTTATTTCTGATTACGTTTATGTGTGTAAACTATCTAATCAGTCTAACATTGGATGCTATATAACAGTGAAAAAGAGAGCTAGAATCTCTGCCCTCATAGAGTTTATAGCCTAGTGTAGAGAGGTGTCAGTGGATAATTAAGCAACTATTATGTATCATGTGGTGAGTGTTATAGGAGAAGTGCAGGGGATTTTGATAGGACTTAGCTTGTCTAGAGTTGGGAAGGTCTCGGGAGATTGGCTAGAAAGAATAACCTTTCAATTGCATGGGGAAAGAAAAAAGTAGCCAGGTGGAAATTGGGGGAAGGTTGTTCCATGCCAATGGTACTCAAAGAGTAGTCCCAGGCCAGCATCACTTGGGCCCCCACGTCAGATCTCCTGAATCAGAAATTCTCAGGGTGTGGCCAGCAATCTGTGTTTTACAAACCTTCCAGGCAGTTCTAATGCAGAAAACCACTGTTCTCACTGAAGCTGCAAAGCAGATGTGAGAAAGCCCACAGCACATTAAGTAGAGCTGAGATAGAATCTGGTCATTAATAGTTTGAGTTGAGGCTGGAGGGCAGGTAAGGCCTGATAATGTGGTTTAGATTTTTCTCTTAGGTGCACTTGTTAGCCATTGAAGCATTTTCAATAGGGGGACAGTTTGACCAACTATCACTTTTAGAAGATCACTAGAGAACAGATTGGCACTGGGTAGAAAGAACATTTAGGAAGCCAGTAGTAATAAAGCTGGTGGCCATGAAAATGGGCTAAAGTAGACAGGTGGAGCAGATACTTAGGAAGGAGAATATACGGGATTTGGTTATCGGTTTAATGATGAGGCTGAGCGGAGAAGGAGAAATTCCCAGGTTTAGCGTTCAGGCCACTGAATTGATAGTGGTTCTGTAGCCTCTGGAATAGAGAATATAGGAGGAGCAAATTGGGAATCATGAGGAAGGTTAGGGGCTTGCGTTTGGTTTTGGACACAGAGACTGAGATACTTATGGTGTAGTCCGTTGGTATACCAGTAGGCAACTTGATATTTGCCTAGGGCTTAGGAGAGAAGTGTGGGTTAAATGTATAGATAAAGGAGTATTTGGGATATATAAGATAATTGAAATCTTGAGGACATATTAGAAAACTCAGTGCAAGTGTGTTGAGTGAGAATATAAATTGTGTACTAATATTAATATTGCACAGAGCATAGTGAACTCTCAGAAATGACTGAGAATGAGCAGTCATAGAGAGGGACCAAAACCCTGGGAGAGTATGATGTCAGGAAAGCCAAAGACAGAATTTTCTAAGAAGAGCCTCTCAGTCATGTATCTGATGTTCTGAAGAAGTCAATAAGGTGAGGAGTAAAAAGTTTCCATTGGAATAGCCACAGATTGGTGTGACTTAGGGAATTATATAGAACTCAGGAATTTGACTACAGTGGATTTAGTGGAGGGATGGGGGAAGAAGCTATAATATGCTTAACTGAGAAACTGAATGAATGAGACAGAGACCAGTTGGTTATGAAGGAGAAAAATGATCAAAGCTGAAAGGTGAACATGTCATGTGAGACTTCTTTTTCTTTATTCTTTTCTCTCTGTTTTATTTTTAAAGATGGCAGAAACTAAACTTACTTGAATGTGTATAGGAAAGAGTCGGGAGGGGTAGGAAGAAGGAGAGAAGGAGGAGTTGGAGGGGGGCTTGAACATGCAAGGAGGGGAAAGGAAGCAGTTTATGGAACAAAGTTCTTGAAATGGGAGGAATAGATGGGATTGAGAATAGATGGGTGACAAAAGGTAGACCTTTTCCATTATAACAGAGGAGGAAGAAAGGATGGATTTTTGAATAGGTAATTTTGTCTTTTTGGTGGAAGAAAGGTAAAGGTAAAGGAGTTCCAATCTGATGACTTCTATTTTCCTCCTTTGACAACTGCTGATGGAGAGAGAGAAGGTGGGTCTCAAAAGTGAAAAGTAGATAGGTTTAAAAAAGTCATTGTGGAGAAGATACAGAATAATAATTAGGGGGAAAATAATATTTCTTGTGGCACTGAGGTCTTAGTTGAGGTTGACATCATGAATTTATATCAGAATCAATCTGCCAGATATGTTGATTTTTCTCTAGCATTTCTCAGAAGCCCTGTAGGTGTGGAAGTGGCAAGCAATTGCATTCATTCAGGATTGGTGTTATGCTAAAAATTGTTATGAAAGTATGTGGGACAAGTAGATTAAAAGATAAAGGTCTCTTCTTCCTTATCTGAAGTTATAAAATTCAAGAGGATCCAAAAATTGAAAGTTTTTTCATAACTTACTTAATGTCAAAACCTGCCATGAATTAATTGATGTGAGGCTATTTATGACCTTTATTTATCAAATTTAGTATATATATTCCTATGTTTTGCTTTAGAAATTAATGGTTTCTTGTGGAGTGCTGCTACAAATTTTGATGGGGTTGTTATATCATGTATGGTACTGTAGAACTGTTCTTAAAGCCAGAAAAATTTTGAATTCTGAAGGACATCTGACCTCAGAGTCTTCAAGAAGAGAATGTGTTCCTGTGTTAGCAATGAAGAGGTTGAAATGATACACCTGGGATCTAAATTGGATAAGGAAAAGAGAGGAAAAGGAGGGTAATCTGTTCGGAAAAAGGATGCTTAAAGAAATAGATGTCTTGGAAGAACTGATATGCTAAGGGTCATATGAGAAAACTGGGAATATGAAAAGTGTGGTGAGTAACTAAAATGTATATTATTTCCAAAGGGAGACAATATCTGAATGGTTATGAAGTCCAGGGTGTGACCACGGGAGTGGGCAGCTGAGTTGTAATAGAATAGAAGGTCATTAGAGATGAGGTCAAGAAACTGAGAGGAGAGAAAATTGGATGAATAACCCAGAGTAATCAGCAAGATTTGGGGTGCGATGGAACTTATCAGCCAAGGCCTTCACTCTTCTCTGGACCCTGATCTCTTTAGGAAACAGACAAGTAAAGTGATAAAGAATTATACAGCATGGTAAGTGTAATGGTAGAAGCATGATCTAAAAGCTATTAAAGTTTAAGTGAGGACAAGTTAGAAGACTAACCATTTAATAAGCATTACACTGTTCTGGAATATTCAGTGTTTGGTAAGCATATATGCACAGCCTATGGATCTTTGAGTATTTGATCAGGTATAAATCAGTATAAATAATAAGCAAATCTATTCTAATTGATGAAAAATAACAAAATACATAACAAAACATTATTCCACCTTTTCAAAGGTATACTTTTTCTAATCTAAGTATACTTCATTTTTTGTAGAGCAATGTCAAAGTGTTAACTGCTTTTTGGAGGTTACATTAGGTAAAATATTTCTTGTGTCCTCTAAAAAGAAAAAAAATCTCAAACGTCACAGATTGGTTGATGAATGCTATTCTGGGGATAAGGAGTCATGGGGGTAGACAGTGCTGACCACAGGAATGTCAAGTAGCAAATGCTGGCTTTGGGCAAAGAAGCTTTGATGCATAGTGACCTCTTTGAAATGTCAGAACTGATGGTCCTTGTGAGGACTTGCATTACAAAATGCCTGTCACAGATTGAACATACAATGTGAGAACAGAAATATAGAATAATAGGGCAATAATGCCCTTTCTATAAACCAACTGTACTTACAGATTCCCTTAAATAACAGGTCAAGAAAGATTTCACTATAGTAAATTTCCAATTGCAATCCTCTGCAAAATTCTCATCTGTCTCATGTATTTTAAGATTTCTAGGCCATGTGGCTTTATTTAAGTGACATGCAACCACTCAGCACAGACCTTGTCATTTTTTTTTTTAACTCCAACTGTCTTTAATCTTGAGGACAGTAATACAGAGAGAAACCTTGGGGTTTCAACATAATCATAGAACATTACACAAGATCAGATTTTCAAATTCTTTGCTTTTTTTTTTTTTTTGGTTTGTTTGCCACATTTACCATAGAAATCTTGTGTTGTCTATACGTGTCTTTGAATTTGCATCTGTGGTTTCTTCTCTTCTTTTCTTTCTTTTTTTTCATCTTTCTTCCTTTTTCTTTTAGTTCACAGCCATGAATGAACTGCAGTGTTTCTACAATGAATCCATCGCCTTCTTTTACAACCGGAGTGGAAAGTATCTTGCCACAGAATGGAACACAGTCAGCAAGCTGGTTATGGGACTCGGAATCACCGTCTGTATCTTCATCATGTTGGCTAATCTACTGGTCATGGTGGCAATCTATGTCAACCGCCGCTTCCATTTTCCTATTTATTACTTAATGGCTAATCTGGCTGCTGCAGACTTCTTTGCTGGGTTGGCCTACTTCTACCTAATGTTCAATACGGGACCCAACACTCGGAGACTGACAGTCAGCACGTGGCTCCTCCGTCAGGGCCTGATCGACACCAGCCTGACAGCATCTGTGGCCAACTTACTGGCCATAGCGATCGAGAGGCACATCACGGTTTTCCGCATGCAGCTTCACACGCGGATGAGCAACCGGCGCGTGGTGGTAGTGATCGTGGTCATCTGGACCATGGCCATTGTCATGGGCGCTATTCCCAGCGTGGGCTGGAACTGCATCTGCGACATCGAGCATTGTTCCAACATGGCGCCCCTCTACAGCGACTCTTACTTAGTCTTCTGGGCCATTTTCAACCTGGTGACCTTTGTCGTAATGGTGGTCCTCTATGCGCATATCTTTGGCTATGTCCGCCAAAGGACTATGAGGATGTCTCGGCATAGTTCTGGACCTCGGCGGAATCGGGACACCATGCTGAGTCTGCTGAAGACTGTGGTCATAGTCCTTGGTGAGTTTTACCTTGACTGTAACCTACTCTATGGATTCTCAGTGTCTTAATATAAACCATATTAATTTATGACAGGGGTAAACAACAAACAGTATGGATATTCACAGGTGGGTATATGTGCAGAAATTACGAGGGGATGAGGCATCTTTATATCAAATGTCTGTGAAGTCAGCATACTGGTCTTTCTACAGTTACAGAATCGGTTTTAGGGAAATACATGTTTCAGTGTTGTGATACAAATGAGGGTGATGTGAAAGATGTCACCGAAGAGTTTGGCTATCAGGTATTGAAAACATCAGCTTTTGAAATTTCCTTGCAGCCCAAACTATGGAACTTTTGCCTGTGGGCTCTCTATTACAGATTTTCACATAGAAAGTATTTTTATTTAATATGAATGTGCTTTCATATATATTTTAGTGAGTCTTTCTAAATGTTATCTTTCACAGTCTCTAATTGTTAGTACATACATGTAGGTATGTACATTAGGGTTTTATATAGATTTACTGCACAAATGGATTGGAATTAACAGCATTCTGAGACAGTCATCTTTATGAAAACTTATGTTTTTTCCATCAATTTTCTGTTTTTAGTGGTGGAAGTTAATTCATTTTTCAAGGTGAAGAGCAAGATTTTATTCTTTTATGTACACTCAAATAACTTGCCTTTAAGTAACTATTGTTCTTCCTGGATGAAAAATTCATGGTAATAATCAGGAGGAACATATTTATTTTATCAGTTCATGTACTCAGAAAATAGTCAAAGAGCACATAATAAGTTCCAGGCCCTGTGCTGACTCCTGGTGATGTACCCATGAAGAGGACACACACAGAACATTGTGTTCAGAACTTAGGCACCTGTTTCAAAAGTTCACCCAATGAGAATTTGTTTTTAAAATTCCCCTATTGAATTGCATTTATTCCATAGACTATAATCAGGTTAATATTTGATTACAT
The DNA here is from genome assembly GCA_032199065.1 of Smutsia gigantea. Classification (NCBI taxonomy): domain Eukaryota; kingdom Metazoa; phylum Chordata; class Mammalia; order Pholidota; family Manidae; genus Smutsia; species Smutsia gigantea. Next base: position 187,575 of record JAVSCE010016763.1, read on the forward strand.
TTAAAAAATATCTTAAGCAATCTTTAGCATTTCATTTTTTCCCATAGAAATATAGCAGAAAGTTCCTCTAATACTCTGCTCCAGTTGGTAAAGCAGTGTTGAGTGAATGTAACCTGGGATTGGGTGCCTCCTTTGGAAAGAGCAAGTCCTAATTATGGGTAAATAAGCCAGCATTCTGGCTGATGCACTGGTCCCATCTATGGTTAGGGCAACACATCAAGGAGATCATGTCTGAGTGTCCTGACTGTGACCCTCTGGTGGACCTATGAGAATAAAGACAAGGCCTTGGAATTGCTGGCACATCTAAAGCCTGTCTGTACCTAATTGGCCAGATAATATCCCCACTGGGGACTCCATCACTGCAGATGTGAGATTATATCTTACTCCAGCCCTTGAAGTTTAGTAGAAATATAAAATGGTATCCTATTTATTTAATTAACCCCCCAAATCTTGAGCATATCCTTACCACAGGGACACATTTTCTGTGATATAAATGAAACATAGTTTACCATGTATGCTATTTTTATATGGAATTAAGTAACCCAAGATATTTTACTTCTGTATTGACTCAAATATTTATTTGCTGGTGATCTGAATGTTGGTTGCATCTTTTCATGTGGGTGTGCCTTTCCTGTTATCATCTCACACCCTGTTTACAGTTCATAGAACTGCCAGCAGAAAATGACTACTGAACTTGGACTATGAACCTGCCAAGTTCTTGTTTCAATTTTGACCTTTGTGTATTTGATTTATTTCGGTGTGTAGTAGGCTTTAATGATTCATATAAAATTAACTTTTGTGCCTTATCGGATTGTTATGTAGATTAAATGAGAATTATTTTGAGGGTTTATGGGGCAGTAGTTTCAACGTACATCTGCCCTAAGTGCCTCTTCCACCCCATCACACCAAACCCAGACTTTATAATAACAGAAATAATGTTGCCCTCTGAGGTTTAAACTAGTAGACTCTGCAAAGATGGAATTCATGTAACCACCACTGGAATAAGTACGATTATTCCTATAGGTGTGATGGAAGAAGTTTTAGAACATGGAAAACTCCAATCAGAGTGACAGGTGAAGAAATTTGGTGAGGCAAGATGTGTATGTGATTGTCCTAGAAGGAAGGAGAAGCTAAATAAATGGACTGTGGCATTTCTGAGAAAAGCAGTGAAAATGTGAGAATCAGTAGGGCAAGATAGTGGTTGGTTGGAAAACTTAGAATAGGGAATTCAAAATCCTAGTCGAGGTGATGCCTAATGCCACTCATACAATGTACTCTCCTGTGTGAATTTTGTGTAGTCATGATGGCACGGAAGAGATGGTTGAATAAGAACCCTAGTTTCCCTGAAACTCTTCTCATTGTAAATGAGCTTATTGACAATTATGCTTTTATGGTGCATATTAGGGTTTTATTATCTATCTTCTCTGCTGGATTGTCAGCTTTGTGGTGGCAGGCAGGCATTGTAATGGTGTGTTGTCCATTTTCGCCACATTGGCTGTCATAGTGTCTGGCACAAAGGAGACGCTCATTAAAAATTGTTAAGTGATGTGGTCACAGAACCAAGCTTTTGAGCCTTTAGAACTGAAGACCAGAGAGCCATAGTGAATTCAGTAGGCTGATCCCACTTTATTCAGACATGTGGCAGAAGCCAGACCTACCTACACTCCTATTGTGTTTTGTGCCTTCCAATCAAATACAACAACTTGGAAAGTGGCCACAATGGATGCACAATAAATAATCTGTTTGTTTTACTTTCATTTGTTCTGGGGGTGATTCCAATTATAATCATAACTGTGTAGAAAATCTTCAGTTTCCATTTCACGACCTGAAAATGTTCAGTCCTCATGAACAACAAGGGATTTATTGGTCAACAAGTTGAATTCCTAGGAATCAACATAAAATAAAGACATCTTTGAGATTGATGATGACAATATCAGTAGCGGTTTTTAAGCACAAGGTTGTAAATAAGCTACTTTTGAGTGAGTAGACTGGATCTTAATATTTTTATTTATCAAACTCTTATTTAGCACCGATCATGTGCCCAGCACTACTCTGCCTTAGAAATCAGAATTTGTAAATAGCAACCCTATGGCATATAGCTACCATTATCTGTTTGTTTTCCTCATTTTGCAGAGGTGAAAACTGAGGTTCAGAGATATTAGGTAACTTGCCCAAGGTAGCACAGCTAGTTAAATACAGGAGCTAGAATACATTTCAGGCACTCTGGTTCCAGCTGAAAGTCTGCCTGGTTTTCAGCTCCTGCCTCTCTGTAATACGTGACGTGCTCCCCTGGAGGCTGTAGTTTGTTACAAGGTTTGAACAGCACTGTCTTATTAAATAGAAACATTGTGATTCCATTTGTTTCTGTTGATACTGCCTAGATGCCTGTGCTTTGTTCCTGGGTAGAAGAGTTTTTAAGAGAGCATTCCTTCCCTTTGCATCTCATGATGAAGCTCATGACTCATTCCATCAGCCCTTTTCCACTGTTTGGTATTGGAGCACCAGTAACTGACTGCTTCTGATTAAGGGAGTGTTTTGTTCAAGGTGTAGTTAACTTGAGGGTTCATTGTCCCAGCATGAAGTCATGTAATCCTTCCCCTTGCTTGAATTCTCCAAACTTGACATTTTACCAAGAATTCCTTTTGAGTCTGTTCCACAGTTGAATCAGAGTGGCAGTCTAGAAGTTCTTCCTTATTTGACCACGGTCTATCTTGAGTGGTAAGCCCTTGCCTTTCTTGCTATATTCTTTGTGACGACACTTGTGTTGGGGATAATTAGAAAAGAGGAGAACCAGATTGGAAAGAGAATATAACGATGTGGAGGTTTTGCATCTTAGTCTTTGTTTGTAGAACAAGAAACAGAAGCCCTACATGGATTTTTTTTTGCTTTATCTCTTTGGGGAAGAAGAGGGAGACACTTTTTCTAGTTAGATCTGTTCTGGCTGGAAATAGTTACCACTGAAGCTAAATTACCACTTATTACCTGTGCTCGGGCCAATACTCGCACAGCTCTTCATGCACTGTTCATAACCTTATGCCAATGAAAATTGTATTTCCCCCATTTTATCACCCATTTTGTAGGTGTCACTTGACCTTTTCTCATGGGACCCTGACTCTCCACCTAATATACAAGAGACTGGTCCTGAGAGTAATAATACTGGTGGGGGCTAGATGAGTTTAAGCCCATTATTTTCTTGTTCACTCTGATGAAAGAAAATTTTGCCAATATCCTGTTAGAAAATCTTAAGATACTTCTCTTTTCAATTTAATTCAACAAACATGTGAGTGCTAATGATGTGTTAAGGGATGAAAAAAAATTGAATAAAGTAAGCCCCATTCTGCACAGAGCTTTTGGTGTTGTAGAGGAGACAAAGAAAGAGTTGCAAAACAGTTGGGTCCTGGTTGCTAGTAGAGGTATGGGGGGAGAGATTCCAAGTAGAGGGAAGGGAGGCCTTCCCAAGGAGGCAGTACAGTGCTGAGTCTTGATGCAGGTGGAGGAGCTTGCCATCCTGTGGGGCAGGGGTGGAGGAGAAGCTAAGCAACGGCAGGCGTGATGGCCTTCACCTTTGGGGAACTGAACACAGTCAGATGTGATTAGCATATGGTGGGTGTGCTGGGTGGAGTTTTGACTAGCATCAAAGGCTTCATCACGTACTAAGGCATTTGGGCTTCTGCTTTGTAGGTGATCTGAGATGTTGAAGGATTCCCCAACCAAGGTAAAGGACACCAATTCCTTATAAAGGTAGCCATGTAATTTATCATCCAAACTGAGACACTTTGTGGGGGTGAAAACAGGCACTAACTGGTTGGGACACCAGGTCAACAGGCATAAACCAAGACTGGTCTGGTCAACCCAGGATGTATGGTCACCTTCCTTCTAGGCTCTGCTTTCTGTTTGTTTATTTATATTCTTTCTAAATTTTCTTTTGGCCTTTTAAAAGCAGAGCTCAACACTGGACTTTTCCACATTGTGTAAAGATGGTAAAGAAAAACTTAATAAAAAAGATAAACTTAATAAAAAGCCAAGATAAATGAGAAATTAATACAGTGCTGTTATTAAGAAAGCTAACAAGATGCTAATATGTGTAAAAACTATGTAACATAGTAGATCTTTTTTAAAGTAAAGATCTGTCCTGTTTTTGAATTATAAAGCTGAAAAGGCCCTTAAAAATCACACCATCCCACTCCCTAATTTTACGAATAAAGAGAGTGAAGCTCCCAAGTTAACTGAGACATTTGGGTCTGAGTTAGCTGCTTGCCCAGACCCAGACCCAGGTTTGCTGACTGCCAATAAGGTACTTTTCTTGCTGCACATGCCTGCATCTTGTTCTGTCCCATCCACACATCTGACATTTTCTTCCTTGTGAACATCAACATGTATTTATGTGGCCAGCCAGGATGAAGTGTAAACACTGTGGCTATAAATGTACCTGGCACCCACAGAAAGAGTCCCCTTGAATTTGGCCTTATTATAACTATCTGGTAATCTCTGTAATGAAGCTTTGACAAAAGTGTTCGGAAACTGAATTGCTTGTACGTTACATAGTTTTTACAGCTATTAGCATCCTGTTAGCTTTCTTAATAACAGTATTATATTCATTTCTCATTTATCTTGGCCTTTTATTAAGTTTATCTTTTACCTAGTGTGTGTGTGTGTGTGTGTGTGTGTGTGTGTGTTTTGCCATGTACATTCATTGAGGCGGGATGCCTCTGGGACTTGCTCCTGACTCTGTCATTAACTGTCTGGTTGATTCTGGGCAAGTTTCTCTGTGCATTAATTTCTCTGTACCTTTATCTGTAGGATGAAGTTGGTTAATTTGATTTCCAAAATTACTGAGAGTCCTATTCATTACCCTATAAATAAATTAAGGACATAACTACTGTGGATTAGCCACATAGAATTTTCTAGTAGAAAACAGAAACAGAATTGGAGTAACAGCAAGGAACCGTGATTTTTCTCATATCAGCTTCTTTAATGATTAGCTTTAGCTGTGCCGCACACCCTTAAAGGTAGTAGCGTATTTAGAGAGGAGAGTGTCAGGCGATTTTTTTCTTCTTTACTCTCCAGAAGAGAGCTGCATTGACAGGAAGGGAAGGTTTCCCAGCTGGTCCTGCTTCTAGGGGAAGGGAATGGACACAAGAGTCTCTTATTCCCTGGCCACAGGTGACCAGCTGCACATCCTGTTGCTCTGAAGAGGAACCAGAGCGGCCCCAAGTCTCCTCGGATCCCCACGGCACCCCTGTTAAGGCCTCTTTGAGGAGGAACCTGCGAGAATATCCATGAGAGCCTTGATTGTTCAGCTCGCCCCAGGGCTGGCTTGGCACTGTGCGCGTGGTCAGGAGGGACACCCTGCGGGAGCCCCACAGCGCTGCCCAGACCCCAAATCCTAGGCCTCTGTCAAAAGAGAAAACCACTTTCGAGTACCAGCTCTTTATACCTTTTTGTTGCCCCACTCCATTCAAATATTATTACTTAGAAGAAACTTTTCAACAGAAACAAAAAAACAAAAATACCAAAAAAGACGCCTAACAGTTCCTTTTGAAGTGTGGACGCAGCAGCCAGACCATGGAGCTCTTTCTTATTTTAGGTTGGAGGAGAGTGACTCAGACCTTGTCTAGGTGACACTCCTGTCTGTCCCAGAATGAATTTGAGCAGTCATTTGTCCTTATCATTAAAGATGAGAAGGTGCAGATCACTGTGAGTGATTTGTGGTGACCACTGGGCATCACTGCTGCTTAGGGGTTGTGACCTTAGATTTGTAACCAGGCCAGAGTTTAGAATTCAAGTCCTGATTTCTCTCATTTCATAACCATTAGTAAATGACAACCTCTCTGGGCCCCAATTCCAGAATTAATAAAATAAGGATAGTAGGACCTTTCTTATTGAGTATTTTGAGCGTCAGATGAGCTGGTTCATGTAAAGGACACTTAGCCTGGATCCAGCTAATGCAAAGCACTTATTAAATGGCAGCAAGTATTCTTATTGCTGTCAGGTCTTGTCCACACGTGCACGTCCACCCCCCAACTTCATCTCCCAGACATATGCACACACCAGCTTACACACGATGGGGGTTTGGTGGTTGGGGAGGCGCTTCACTTCTGTGATGCGGTGTAAAAGCACTATTGTGTTTTAGCAACTGGTGGCTCTAATAACAGGCTGTAAATTGTATTCTGAGTGGCCTTTGCTTTTTGAAAGATACATCTATACTGCAGGGTCACCTGTGTCTTATTTGTTGAAATGCAGCTCTGTGTATGAAAGCACTGCAAGAAATAGCAGTTTTGATCTGGTAACTCTCTGGGTATGATTAAACGGTGTTGAACATTAAAATGCATTTTGAAATGAAACTGCCCACTTTGTCAATTTCCATTAGCAAGGGTCATCGGCTCCCTCAGATGTCCTTGCAGTGCTAGGACAGCCCGATCACCACTTAGGGCGCCGCTCTGTTTCCCTGTGATCAGTGGCGAAGGACCCTGTCTGGCATAAATGGAAGAAATGGCAAATGGTTGGGGTCCTGAGATTTTATTGCTCTTGCCCAGTTGGTCCCAACTTTATAGAGTGACCACCTGTGATTCCTGTAGTCTGGGCCTCTCACTGTTCACCCAAGAAGAAAGGATATTTAACTCTTCCTCTAAATTCTCACTGCTACTTTGTGAATCTCTTTGGCGTATCATTATGGACATTCCATGATAGCAGAGCTTTGTCTTAGTTCCCAACACCTAGAAAAAGGCCTAGTTTAGCAAACTTTAAATATTTGTTGAATGAATAAATGAAATACACCTTTTATTCTGGATGGAGTTTTACAGATTCCCTAGTAAAAACAGAAATATACCTGTGTAGCTTGAAATTCAGTGTAATTTAATACTGAGTCTCATTCAAAGGAATATCTGTTACAAGATAGTTATAATAAGGCAGTTACACATTCTGTCAAAGACTTTTTTTTAGTTAAGTTCCAGTGTGAACTGGTTAATGATGGTTTATTTTGTCAAGAAACATGTATTGAATGTCTACTAGGCCCTCTTAAGGAGTAGGGATGCAGAGGTCAGTGGAAATATGGACCCTGTTCTCAAGGAGCTCTCAGTTTAGTATATCATGAGAGATAATTTTGATAAATAAAATATGGTAAATATAATATTCAAGGAGCTTGGCAGCAGCACTGTCTTCTGATTGGGCAATGTCAGGAAAGACTTCATGATGAAGGTGATATAGGAATGACATCTTCCGTGATGTGCAGGAGTTTGCCATGTGAACTCAGGCAAAGAGATTATTTCCATTAGATATGCTTTGAACTCTGAATTGAATTACATATTCAGTCACTTCCTTTTATTGCAATTAATGCTTAATTAATTGCAATATAATTGTGAACAGCCAGACTATTAGGCTTGCACATCTCATGTCAATTGCTGGGGGTGGGAGGAGAACTTTGCATTATTTTAAAACAATATTGTGCTTATATATTTTTTGCCTACATTTTACACTAGTATAATACATTCACTTATTTGAATTAACTGTAGTTAGTAGTTTCACATCAAATTGGTTATAAAGTAAATGAGTGTGAATGGTTACTGACCTAGAAGAAAAGGGATGAATTTCTACACATGCAGATCAACATCCTCTGGACAGTAAGAAGGATTCTATAATGATATGCATGGTTTAGTACCTGAAAGATCATTGCCAGAAAATGTTGACACCTATGCTTAGGATAAACACACATACATGCATGGGAATTTCCAGGTTTAGCTAATAAAAATAATTGCATGGGACAGACTTACACTAACAAAAGTATTCATTGTCTATCTGAAGTTAAAATTAACTGGGCATTGTGTATTTTATATGGCAACCCAACACCCACAGCATTGGATGGGAAATAAGACATTTTTGATGGCAATCAACTCTCTCTACATAGATTTTTCTTTGTCTTATAGGTTTCTGTATTATCTTGGAAATCATTGAAGTACACAAGGGGTTTCACATATTTAATATTTCTTATTTTTATTTTGAGTTACCTAGAAATGAAAGGACATATGTGGTCTATAGAATCTTATATCTGTTCCTCAGAAAGTGTATATGCTTATGAACAGGTAATATTGTATCCCTCCAGTTCAAAACTGAATTATTCCCTCCTTTTACGTTTTCTTTGTCATGCTCTTTAAAAAAAGTATTTTACTGAAATCTATTTTTCTATATACACAAAGGATTTTTTTTCTTCTATTCCTTTGATATTTTTTTCTTTGAGGTCTAGCCTAGAGCCTTAGGCCCCTGAGAAGCTACTTTTTATTCATGTGTTTTAGTAAAGATGATAGTGTCTAGACTGAGTGTGGTCATGGCTTTACTTAAACCCTGGCAAGTCTCCTTCACCAATAGAGGAGTTGTTCTAATGATCCAAAGCAAATATGAAGTTCTAATAGGGTGACACAGCAATAACAGGGGCTTTTTGAAAAAGAGGGATTTAATCTGGCATCAGAAGACTGGAAATTCATGGCTTCACCTATTTATCCTGCCCAAGTAGACTTTTGTTGACACAAAGAACACTGAATTTTAAGTAGGGTTTTCCATGAGTTCATTCTAATTCTAAACAGGCATTTCTGTACTTCAAAAAGCTTCTCTTCATGTGGCGGGCATGAATTTATTTGCTTGAGCTATTTTCTTTTTCTTTTGGGAGGGGGAAGATAGCCACTTAGGAGCCCAGCCTTACAGGACCCGCACAGGAAACTGATGAAGTGAAACGTTGACAAGCTTTTGCTGTGGCCAGCAAGTGATTCACCATGTTATGCTGGAGGGATTTGCTTTGCTAACCTTGCTGAGCACATGGTGCCTGGGAATGCTCCTTTATAGATTGCCCCAGCTGAAAAGGAAAAGCTGCCTATAAATCGAGGAGCTGGAATCAGTGAGTTTCTGAAAGAAAACAGGAAAACCTGTATTCGGCCATCCTACAGAGCACATATACAATGATCAAATAAACAGGTCGTAGAGACTAGAGCACTAGCTTTATTTAATTTGGCAAATTCTAATGTCTTGGGGGCAAAAAAGTGAAGATGTTTTCATGAAAAAACACTATGTCTAAGGCACTGTGCATATACTCTAGCATATTTACAAGTACCAATACACAAGACAACTTGTTTAGAATGGAGAATGCTGTAGAAACCAAATGTGAATATTAAGTCTAACTGTAGTATAAATTATTACATTGCTATGTTAAGATAATAAGATTGATAGTCTATAATGAAGTTTCTTAATATTCAATGTGAATTGGCTCTAACACTTTTAAGGCAAGAAATCTTGCTAAAGCACACAATTAAAAGACATTAGAAGCAAGAACAGAAAAAAATTAGAAGCAGAACTAGAAGATACATGCATTTACATGTATTGATCTGTTTATATTACATAATAAATGATTTACATTATATGTTCAATGCATTGTGCCTCAGCAACTTTTGATTTATAACTTCAATAATAATGTTGTATGTAGCATTATTACTAGGTAACTTATCAAGGTTATGGAATATTTAGACCCACTGTTTTGGTTAGACCTCAAGGACATTTTTGTACTATCTTTGTGAATATAGATATTTAAGTCAGAATTAGAGTAACATTAAATTTTTGTTGAGAAGGTGTCTTCTGGAGTATGTCACTACCCTACTTAAATGCCTTCAACAATTTAATATATAGCACAGTTAAAACATTTCTAGTTTGCTACATTTTTTTCCAGATTTAATTTAAATGAAATTTTCAAGAGAAGCAAAATATTTTTGTGTGGATTGTAAGAAGAATTTAGAATTTGTCAGTCTGAAAAAATCAGATGATAACAAGTGAAGTGTCTACCATGTGAGTTTTCATTTTTTCTTTCATGTTTACTTCTCCCAGCATTATTTTATAGCTGAATTTTGCAAAAAATATTTTTTTAGGTTTTAATATGTACTAGGTTTTATTGTGAACAGTTTGACTGTTAATTTTATCTTTAATTGAAGTTTTCTACCAATTTTAACTTTTCCTGGGTCAATATTCATGAGTTTCTTTAAAAAAAAAAAGGATAATAATGGTTAACATTTGAGTGCTTACTAATCATTAAGACTCTTAAGTTCTACTACTTTGCCCCAAATATACATATAAAATATTAAGCTAGAATCTTAATCCCTCTGAATTTCAGTTCCCTCATCTGCCAAATATAGGTAATATATTTTTGTGAAGATCATATATGATGATTGCAAAAGCTCTCTTTATAGTAAGTGTCACATAAATGTAAGCTATGAATGTTTTTGCAGCTGCTGTTTATAGAGCTGTGAGCAAAAAAAGTTTGGAATGCTAAGCAAGAAATGTGATGTAGCATGGTTACAAAAGCATTAACTGTATTCTAACTCCAGAGTTGCCACTTACTTTGAGCATTCCACTTAACCTTTATCACAATTTCCTCATTTGTACCAACAAGGGTTTCACCGAGTCAGTATTTCTCCGAGTGTGGTCCAAGGACCACCCTCATCTGAATCACTTGGATGCATGTTGAACAGGTTGATTCCTGGGCCCCAGCCCAGACCTACTGAAGCAGAATCTTCATGTTGGTATCCAGGCATCTATTGTTCAGTGACATAAACCTGGCATTAAACCTGCCCTTGCTCATTTCTGAAGTCTATTTTTCACCTTTCCCACCAAAATGGACACATTGTTGGTAATCACACTTAAACTGTAATTGCCTCTGCATGTGTGCGCTGGCGTACCTTCTCTGCACCGGACAGGATGGGGGAGAACAATAAAGTTAGGTAGAGTTAGGGAGAAAACTTTATTAAGATAAAATTCTTGGCTCTTGAAAAGCCTGCTATTAAAGAAAATCGATATTTTTGCACTAAATAGACTTCCCTTTCAAAACATCTGAAATATCCACACGAATTGTTATCACGCAAGGAAAATTTGTCTCCTTTAATATAATGATTGAAAATGCAAATGACTATTAAAAAGGTAACTTGAGAAATCATGACATCTAAGATTTTTTTACGTAGGTGTGTGATTTTATATTATTCTAAGGAGAAACTTTTAATCCTTCCAAGAGAAGAGATAAAGCAACAGTGTTTGTTTTTGCATTACCATGGTACAGTTGTATGTGTCTACAATGGAGACTTTTACAGAAAAGGATAAATCGATCGTTTAGTTGTTCATAGGTTACATGAAGAATATCCTGTCCCCCGTTTTCTTTCATTTTCTTTGGGAGGCAGCATGGCAAAATCTAAAGAGCGTGGGATTAGGGTTAACATGTACATGGGTTATTAAAAACTACTTCAGCTGACATATATACCTTGTGACCTCAGGCAATAAATATATTTGCTCTTTCTGAGCTTCTGTTCCCCATCTGTGTTTGGGGAGAGTGTTACTTATCCTGTCTGCTCAAATGGGAGGTTGTTTTGAGAGTTAAATGAGATCCGTTAAAGTGCTTAGAATACTGTCTGGCACATGTTAGGGTGAACATGAAGTTCTCATGCCTTACCTATTGTTCTGCATTCATGAAAGTGCCATCCGTGACTGGTTGCTGTTAACCTTTGGAACTGTTTTCTTAGGGTAGTCATTCCCGGAAACCATTTAGCCTCTTTTATCAGCCTGTCTATCACTAGTGGCATTTTCCCACTGTCTGCCCACAGAAAGGGAGCTGAGCGTCCTGTAGGGGGATTCAACTCATTAGTTTGTCATTCACCCATCTGTTGATCTTAATTATTCATTCAACCAAGAATATAGAATCCTGGAAGTTGGTGTGGGATGAGCCCATAAGGATTATGCCTTTCACACCCTCTTCCAAAACCAGGCTTGGCTTGTCTGTACACTAGTAATGACACATGGTCTTTCAGCCTCTGCTCAAACATCTTGGTTGCAAGGAACATTCTTATGTCCCTAGAGGCCAGACTGTCTTCAGATGGATGGACTATTACATATACTGAACTAAAATCTAGGAAGGAACTATTTTCTAGGGTGCCACCCACTGGACCTAGTTCTTTCCCCTGGGTGCCAAAAAGTACACTGTGATTATGTACAAGCCAATTTAGTTCAAGTGACAGACATTGCCTCTTGTATGTTGGGATAACAAAAATCCAAAATGTGTCATCCCCATTCATGCACCACTATGACGACACTGCAAGGCGGAATGGCAGTAAGGCTTCTGGCAGATACAGTTCTGAGGCGAGTATGGCTGTGCCATCCTACAGCCCGCAGGCTGGTAGGAAAGATGCCTCATGTATGTGGATGATTGTTATAAGAGGCAAGGGGTGAAAAAGATGTGAAAGAAGTACAGATGATGAAGCTGTATGAGAATTTAGGGGAGGGAGAGACTTCTCTCCATACTATAATCAGGAAAGCTTTATGTAAATTAGTTTTGTGAGTTGAGTGTTAAACAGTAGCTGATGTTCAAGAAATGCAGTATTCTATTAGACTGCATTTATCCTTTTAAGTACTGAACCCTGTTCTAATAATATTTATTATTTTTTTCTTTATTACTAAAGTAAAACATTCATTGGGGGAAAGAAGGAAAATTAGAAATTAAGAAATTAAAATAAAAAATGTTTAGAATTCTATACCTTTCAGAGAAAAACCAAAATACTAAAAAGAATATGCAGTTTTTTTCCTGATCCTTTGTTCCAATTAGTAATTTACAATTGAGATCATACATTACCATCAGTTTTGTTGCATGATTTTAAAAAATATCCTATCCATACTACTATGCCATTAAGTAATCTTTGAAAACATGAGTTTTCTACACAAAGTTCAGTACATCCAAATGATGGATATTATATAATCACTGGGCATTTAGGCCTTATCTCCTAGCCCCACCCCCTCTCTCTTTTTTGTTTTTGTAACACTGAGAAAAATATCTACTATGAATCTTTACTCTTCTGAGACCTTATGAATCTTTACTCTTCTGAGACCTTATGAATCTTGATTACTTATTGTTTAATGCCCTTGGAAAGTTTGTACCAATTTACACTTCTCCCACAAGGGAATGAGAATATTTTGTTACATTCATGCCAATATTGGATGGCTTTTTGTAACCATGTTGTTCTAACTATTTACATTAATTTTAATCATGAAGCTAAACATTAGCAAACCTAGGAAGAGATGGAAACTTTTCTGGGATTTAGAAAATAAGAATAAACAAGTCAGAATGCATTTAGTCCCATTTCAGTATCTGTACTACTCTGAAGTGCTTTATTCCACGTAAAGGTCTAATGTATATTTATGTCTTTAGAAACCCAAAGGCCTAACAGCTGAGCAGTATAGCACAGGAATATGGGTTACCTCTGAAGTGCCAACTGCCTGGATTCTAATCCTGGCCCTGCTACATACTAGCACAGTCAGCCTGGCCAATGTTGTATTCATTTGCTCCAAGCTTCTGTGTTCTTGTCTACATAATGAGAGGCAGGGCAGAAACAATTAAATTTCAAAAGATTAGGATTTATTATATAAGAGGTCTGGCATGAAAGTACCTGGTAAATACTACTATAAAATATATAACTTGGTGTTTTCATTGAATGGTCACATTGCTATGTTAAAACCAAAAGTCCCTGAGTTAATCCTCACTGTATAGATCTTCATTCTGTTGTGAGAAGAAGGGGCAGTCCAGAAGGATCAGGATCCATCACTTTTTCTGGGACACAGTGGGACAGGTTTTCCTTGGATTGTGTAAGGGATCCCAGAAGAATCTGAAAACAGATAACACAGCTCACTTCCAAGATCCTCCACTTTTCTGTGTTCCGTAGACAACTTTAATCCCTAAAATAGAGATTCCTGTGATTTTTTTTCAGTGCCTTTATTGTCTCAATAATTTTTCACAGTGCTTTTAGACCAAAAGAAATACTTAATGGTTTCATTTATTAAGTGGTCAAATCAACTTAATAAGTATATAGGTCCTAATAAATTGTAGCATTTCATAAAACCAAAACACATACATTAAAAAAGAAACTCATCCTTGTAAACTCAAAATGGATCAAAGACCTGAATGTAAGTCATGAAACCATAAAGCTCTTAGAAAAAAATATAGGCAAAAATCTCTTGGACATAAACATGAGCAACTTCTTCATGAACATATCTCCTGGGTAAGGGAAACAAAAGCAAAAATGAACAAGTGGGACTATATCAAACTAAAAAGCTTCTGTACAGCAAAAGACACCATCAGTAGAACAAAAAGACCTCCTACAGTATGGGAGAATATATTCATAAATGACATATCCGATAAGGGGTTGACATCCTAATTATATAAAGAGCTCATGCACCTCAACAAACAAAAAGCAAATAAGCCAATTAAAAAATGGGCAGAGGAGCTGAACAGACACTTCTCCAAAGAAGAAATTCAGATGGCCAACAGGCACATGAAAAGATGCTTCACATCCCTAATCACCAGAAAAATGTTAAAACCACAATGAGATATCACCTCACACCAGTAAGGATGGCCTCTATCCAAAAGACAAACAACAACAAATGCTGGTGAGGATGCAGAGAAAGGGGAACCCTTCTACACTGCTGGTGGGAATGTAAACTAGTTCAACCATTGTGGAAAGCAGTATGGAGGTTCCTCAAAAAGCTAAAAATAGAAATATCATTTGACCCAGGAATTCCACTCCTAGGAATTTATCCTAAGAATGCAGGAACCCAGTTTGAAAAAGACATATGCACCCCTGTGTTTATCGCAGCACTATTTACAATAGCCAAGAAATGGAAGCAACCTAAGTGTCCATCAGTAGATGAATGGATAAAGAAGATGTGGTACATATACACAATGGAATACTATTCAGCCATAAGAAAAAAACAAATCCTACCATTTGCAACAACATGGGTGGAGCTAGAAGGCTCATTTCAGTGAAATAAGCCAGGTGGAGAAAGACAAGTATCAAATGATTTCACTCATCTGTGGAGTATAAGAACAAAGCAAAAACTGAAGGAACAAAACAACAGCAGACTCACAGAACCCAAGAATGGACTAACAGTTGCCAAAGGTAAAGGAACTGGGGAAGATGGGTGGGAAGGGAGGGATAAGAGGGAAAAAGGGGCATTACGATTAGCACACATAATATAGCAGGGGGTGGGCATACGAGGAAGGCAGTATAATACAGAGAAGACAAGTAGTGATTTTATAGCATCTTACTACTCTGATGGACAGTAACTGCAATGGGGTATGTGGTGGGGACTTGATAATGGGGGGAGTGCAGTAACCATAATGTTGCTCATGTAATTGTACATTAATGATAGCAAAAGAAAAAAACAAAATCATTCTTATCTCATTCTTAACAGCAGTTACTAAGGGATGTGTTCACCTGTTGCACACTACACAACTTCTTGAAATTTGGACTCAGATGGGACACTGCCTTCCTCATATCCAGTTCCATGCTGAATTTTAGGCAATATTTGGTTTTTATCATAGCTGACATTATTGCAAAGACATGATGTCAGAGAAAGGAATGTAATGCCATCTAATGTTGAAACTGTGAACTACTTCAAGCTGGTAGTTCACATGTTTTTGATACATGTCAAGTGTCACTGTTGTCCTCAAATTTAAAATACGTGGCAGTGCTTTTTTAAATTAGCTATGGGACCCCAGGTGCCTGGGGCACAGTTTGGGAACCAGGGCCTACTGTATCCCTGGTTTCTGGCTTTACTTCAGTTTTGTTTTCTTCTGGCTCCCTAGTTCCTGGTTTTTATTTATTTCTTATTCCTAGCTGCCTAGTTCCCTTCCCCTTTGCCCAGGGCCATCCTCCATCTCATCTCCACCAAGCAGCAGCAGTCTCTGGAGCTGCTGCTGGACTCTTGCAGACTGAGCTGCAGCCCTGGAGGCCCTGGTATGGTTTGGTTGCTGGCTTTGGCACAAGCCCTGTGCTCTGAATCTTACCAGACTCCTTCAGTTCTCAACTCCAGAGAGAACCATGTCTGCTGTAGGCTCCCTAAATGGTCTGCCAGTGATGTGGCTCATCTTCAGGCATCTGTCCGTGGACATGCCCTCCACCCCAGACCTCCCAGTCCACCTGGGGCACTCTTTGTCTTATAGCAACAAAGAAATGGCCAGACCACACCTCATTGCCCCTGTTGTTGGTATGTCATCTCAGAAAAGGGAATTGAAGCAGGTGAGTGGTTGTGGGTTGTGGGTTAGACAGCTGGCTTTTGTGTCCTAGGTTTACCACTTACTGCTTAATATCCTGAAACCTCAGATTCTGCATCTGTAAAATGGAGGTGATAATAGGTCTGTCTTCATGTGAGAATCAAATGAGAAAATAAGTGGTGCCCCTTAGCACAATGCCTGACATCAATAAATGTTATTACTGCCTCCATGTCCATGATGTTTGGCTGGAGAACCACCACCTCGGGTCCTTATGAAGATTCGATTCTTGCTTGCCCAAGAATCCAGATTTAGGATTCTAGCTTACCACTTTATAAATGTAAACCATTACTATTATTCTTTCTGACAGTAATTATGGAATTCACTTTCAAATATTTTAATTTTTGTTAGGAATAAAGTAACAAACTGCTCATTAAAAAATTTCATACCAGTCTTTGCCAGTTAGGAGAGAAAGCATCAATATTAAAATGAAAAAGCATCTTACATTCATATAACATTTGATTTGTATGTACTAAAGTATCTTCATAGACAGCTAATCTCATAAGATTTTCATGACATGATACATATGTACCTTACAGATATGACAGTGCAAATATTGTTTCTCTCATTTTAGGGTTGATAAAAGTGAGTCTCAAGAGATGATGTGAAGTGCTGAAGATAACTCAATATTTTCTAGAGCTCACACTCTAACTCAGGATTCGTGATTTCAGTGCTAGCGCTCCAAACTTGCTATCTTGTTACCTTTTAGCAGTTCACAAGTTAAAAATGAAAGAGGAAGGAGAGAAGGCATATAGGTAGAAAGGAAAGAAGAGATCATTGTTATTCTTACTGCTCCCTTACTATGTTGCTGCCTTTAATATTTCAAAAGTTAAAAAAGGAAGGAAGAAAAGAGGGAAGGAAAGAAAGGAGAAGGAAAGGAAGAATGTTATTCTCTTTATTTTTGTAAGCAATGAAAATCTGCTGTTTATGCTGTGTCCAGTACATTTCAGTGTCACAGTTGTTTTAATTAGCGTGTAAGAATCACAACAGTGAGAAAAAAAAAATTGCCAGTGCTTTGTTGCTCAAAATAATTTCAAAAGAGAAAATGTTTGGCCTTTGAACTGCATCTCAAAACACTGCATTCATCACACACAGAGAATTTTTAAAGTTTGATTTCTAATCAGAAAAAAGCTTCAGAAAGAGAAAGACATACTTTCCCTTCCCCCATTCCTTGTTTTTCCAAATGTTCACATGCCCTACCCCTTCACCCGTACTCGAGCCACTGTTGCCTAACCGCCTTCTGGGCACAGTGGCATGGAAATACATCATCAGGGTATAATTTTGCACACAGCAGAGAGAACATGCTATTATGGAATTGAGTCACAGCTGAATAGCCTGGTTGTAGACTGTGTTTTGATCTCACTGTTACAATGAAAATGAGACCTGGGCTCCTTCCTTCAGGTCTGTAGGAAGTTTGCTGGTCCTCAAGCTAGTTTGGTGGCTTTTGTGTGCAAATAGCAGGTGAGGGGAGAAGAAATGGTCTTGAAGGTTTCAGGGTGGAAGGCCTAGACTTGAGTGTGCTGAGTTGGGTCACTCTGACAATCTATAGAGATGTAGTTTGATTCTTTGCTGCCTCACTAGAAAATTATAGAGGTCACAGGCTGGCCAGGCTAAAATTGTGGAAGTCACAAGCTGGCCAGAGGCAGGTTTCCTTGGGCAAGCAAGAGTTGAATCTTCATAAGGACCCCAGGTCGTGGTTGTCCTGCCAAGCATCATGGACGAGCACCTTTCCTTTAAGTATCCAAAACATTTAATGTGGGAGAGCTTGGCTAAGTAAGATACGAGTAGTTGAGAATTTGATGCCAGTCATACATCAATAAAGTGGTTTAAAAAAATAAACATTAAAGCTATAGAAAATCAATATAAATGATAAATACCTAGAAACTCTTGGAAAAAAATAGTCTGAAATTTACATTCCATTTTTTTCCATTTGGTTAATACTAGAAGGCGATTCCTATGAAATCTGACTCTCTTTAGAGGTTGTATTCGTTTTCTAAGCTGCATAACAGATTGCCATCAACTTTGTGGTAAACATCCATTTACTATCTTGCAGTTTCTATTGGTCAGAATTCCAGGCATGCCTTAGTGGGTTCCCTGCTCAAGGTCTCACAAGGCTGACATCATACGTTGACTGGGCTGTGTTCTCATCTGGAGGCTTACCTGGGGAAGGATCTGCTTCCAAGATCTCCCAGGTGGTTGCCAGAATTTCTTTCTTTGTGGCTATTGAGCAGCTTGCTTCTCCTGAGTCAGCAATGCAGAGAGTTTCTGCCTCTTCTAGTCTTTGGCCTCTAGATTCTTTTGAAAAGAGCTTATCAGTTAGGTCTAATTGACTTAGGATAATCTCTTTTTTGATCAACTTAAAGTCAATTTAATTATATCTGGAAAATCCTTTCACCTTTGTCATATAACAGACCTAATCAAGGGAGTGACTCCTGTTACCATTTCCATATTTTATTTGTTAGTAGCAAGTTACAGATTCTTACTACACAGGGATAGGGTAGGGGAAGAGTTGGAGGGAGGAAGACTATATAAGGGTGTGATTCATTGGGGATCACCTTGAATGTGTCCATCATAAATGTACCATGTGTTTAATGAGTACAGTTGGAGGAAAAATTGGCTTTTGAAAAGCACCATTTCAAAAGGAATTAATGTTATTAGATGGAAGACTGAAGGATAGAATATCATGTTTTAAAATCTACACTTCCTTAAAAAAAAAGCTATTTGCACCAGAAATATCTGTCTTTCCTTAAAGAATGTATCATTTAACACATCCGACTTGATTTTTTCTCTTCCTTTGGCTGCTGAGACATTATTCCCTACTGATTGTCCTATCTCTTGACTCATTCCTTCATTTGCACTTCCTGCAACCATTCTGTTTTTGAAATGTCACATTTCTGGCCTGACAGTTCCCTTTGTCCACAGAGCTCAAGGATAGCTACAAGCCTTAGACTCCCGCCACTTATTTCCTGAGCACAGTGGCACAGAAACACATAATCACGATGTAATTGTGACCCTGCAGATAAGTCAGTCACTCTGTTGGGGTCAGTTTGTAATGTGAGCATATGCCGAATGGCCTGTGGGTGACATTCAGTGTTTGGATCTCACTGCTAAAATAGAAATGAAAATGTATTTTCTCCTTTTGGTCTGTAGAAGACATGCTGGTTCCATTTATGCTGGGTGGTTTTTATGTTCAAATAGCAGTATTATATAAACAGACATGTGTGGAGTATGTGCCTGTGTTTGTTTATCCTTAACCTTGTATAAAAAGGGATTTAAGGCAGCTTAGAAAGATGCACACAGTTGAGAGGACAACACTGAACTAAAAATAAGTGAGAAAAAGGAGGGAAAGGGAAAAAATAAATGTAAGAAAGTGACATGGAGTCAGGTAAGGGCATGCTTTCCAGTAGTTAATGGAGACATAAATGCAATGAGACTCATGATTTGATGGCCATAGAGCAAAATCAGGAGAAACAGCTCTTCTGAGGACTGAGCCCAAAGAGACATTTCTCCTCTGGGTCTTCTGTGACGAACACATTGGCCATGGTGTGATGTAGTGGACAGCTTAACAATGTTCAGCACATGCAGTGCCATGTCGCAAAGGTCATTTCTTACAACATTGTTCAGTGGAGGCTGGTGGCCTGCTGCCAAAGTGGATGCGGTTCGTGAAGTAATTTCTGTGGGGTTTGACTTTTTAACACATTGGTTGACTCAGTCTAGGTAAAGGTCAGCATAGTATTTCTTAGTCTTTTTAAAACTTATGACCCTGTTTCCCTGAAAACTTAAGAAAGTTAAAAGATTTCTCTTCCCATCTCTTGGATTGTGTTTTGAAAAGAAGTTGTCTTTATCTTCCAGCTATAGAGTTGTTACAGTATTGAAAATGAACACACACAGCACTAGGTATGCTGCTCTATTTTTTCCCAACAGCCTTTAAGAATCTTTATTCTAGCTTACCAAGAAAAATGAATTTGCAGCTCACCATGCATGTTATATTATAGTTCTTTTCTCAAGGGTTTTTTTTTCAGATTTTATTTCTTGATAACATCTGAAGACATTTTTTTCTAGTTAAGTATAGAATGTTTGAAGTCAGTGGAGTTTTGTTTTGTTTTGTTTTGGGGCAAGAGTAATTAACACTCTAGAGAAAACCTGAGGAGTAGAAAGACATCTGCCTCATCAGGAGACCGTTCCCCCTTAATCGCAAGGAAAGGCAGGGGAGAGCCCATGGCTGAGCCAGGGATCTGGGTGTGATAATGAAGGATGTCTTGCACAGCAAGGGGCTGGACAATCTTGGCCTCAGGGCTTTGAATTACAAAGGCTGCATGTGCTGTTGATTTACTAATCACTAGTTTATTCCTTATTATCAAAGTAAATCATGTCCAGTGTCAGTGTCTTATACAGAAATATTTGAATAAGAATGCAAAAGTCATCCTGAATTTGACCACTTCTACTTTGACATTTCTATCCAGTGTGTATTTTCCTATGGCAGTGTAGCCTTGTGGCTTGGAAGGAGGCCCTTTGGAGGTATTCAGATCTGGATTCAGTTCCCAGATCTTCTACCATTTATTAGTTGAATTACCCAGAGAGATTTCTTGAGCCCCCTCAATCTCAATTTTCTCATTTGTAAAATAGATAGGAATGCCTGTCTCACCAGGTTATTGCAAGGACTACTTGGGAAAGCATATCCAGTGAATTTAGCACAGTGCAAGGCATATGGCAAAGCCTCAGTAGAAGCTGGCTATTATGTGTGTGTGGATACAGGCATATAAGTACATATAGTCATGTTATAAACTTGATAACATACTCGATACTATTTCCTTTATCCTTAACATATGCACCCCTGTGTTTATCGCAGCACTATTTACAATAGCCAAGAAATGGAAGCAACCTAAGTGTCCATCAGTAGATGAATGGATAAAGAAGATGTGGTACATATACACAATGGAAATTATTCAGTCATAAGAAGAAAACAAATCCTACCATTTGCAACAACATGGATGGAGCTAGAGGGTATTATGCTCAGTGAAATAAGCCAGGCGGAGAAAGACAAGTATCACATGATTTCACTCATCTGTGGAGTATAAGAACAAAGAAAAAACTGGGGAACTTCTTTTTGTTCTTCATTTCCTGCCTAAGATAAAGGACAGTTACATGTGTCAAGCTTGGACATGTCTTGTTAATGTAATCTAATAACCGCTAGCACTCCTGTGGAGGAATAGAGCTGGTGCCCAACTGAACTTCTTAGCCGTTCTCTCCACTTTTAGCATCTCGAACCCTTCTTCTGTGTACATCCTGCCAAATAGTCACTTTGATCTTCCTAATCAATAATTCAAGTGGATCCCTGCTGACATCCCATCTTTCCAAAAGCATATTGCAGCTTTGTTCTTCAGGCTATTTCCCATCATTCCCCTTCACTTATTTTGTTCCACCCAAAATGGGCTGTTGATCTTGGGCATATCATATGCTTATCTGCTGGTCTAATCTGGTTATTATATGGATTTGTAATATGTAAAGCTAAAAGTGGATGTACTTATTTAAAATATATATCAAACACCTTTTATCACTACTTATGTAAAACTTGGACTTTGAGACTTTTAGAATCAGTATGTGTACAGTGGCAGGTTGGTGCTGATTTTCATTTCTCTTCTGATGAACCTTTCTGATTTGGCTCTGGAACTGACTTAAAGGTGGTAAATACTACCTTTGCTGGCTTAATGCTCTAAAAGTCTTCATTTTCCATGCAGCGTAGTCTGGTGGAAGAAATGCCTGTGAGTCAGATAGTTCAACATTTTATTTCCATGAAGGTAGGTAGGTAGGTAGGTAAATAGATGGATGGATAGATAGATAGATAGATAGATAGATAGATAGATAGATAGATAGATAGATAGATAGATAGATAACACCTATTATATGCAAGAAGAATTCTGAGTCTGGGAACACAATGTTATATCTAGATTTGACCACAAGTTTCAGTTTGAACAGTAGCTTGACAGTCAACTGAGTTCAGCTTTAGTTTCCTCATTTGGGAAATAGGACAACAGATCCTGCTTTGTACACTGCTGAAGGATGAATGCAAAGTGCCTGTCCTGGAGTCCTCGTTCAGTGCCTGTTAAACTCCTTGCCTTGATCCTGGGCCAGATCTTCCCAAAGCTGAAAATCTGACCTTCCCAAGACTGACCAGTTGCTCAGTGCAGTGAGGTCAGCCCTTTTATGCACTGGGTCAATCGCAAGAGAGGCAAGATTAGCATTCTGTGAAATGAGAGCAGCCCTTCTCATCTGGAGGGTGAGAAAGGAAGGACACAGTGTCCTGGTGACCCTTAAGAGTGGAATCTCTAGCCCTTGTCTGTGGACACAGTTTCTGATTAATGAAAAGACTAATGTTGAGACATTGTCTTTAGCAAAAGACATATAGCTCTATTTTTTTTTCTTTTTAGGAGAGCAAGGCAGAGGCTCTTATTTAGAGAGAAAGTGAGAGGACAGAGCTCCTAGCTCAGGCCACTCGAGGGGACAAGAGAGTCCCGTATAGCTCTATTTTAATAGTTCAAATTTAGGCTGTGCCAGTTTTGATGAAAGCTTGACTATCCAAACACTAACTCCATTAATAAAATTTCAGTGCTCCCTGAATGACAATGTCTGAAAATGGGTTTTCTTGTGAAGGGAGAAGCTTGTCTAATTTTGCCTCTCCTGTCTTTGCTTTTAGAAGTAACGACAATTAAACGAGAACCCTGCATTCAGCCAAAAGGTCTTTGACCTCTGTTAATTCTCTTTTTTTTTTGTAAACTGTCCCTAAAAGATAGGGATTGTCCTTTTTCAAAGTTTCTGTACTCTGTCTTTGGGTCTAGGATCAGGCATTTGTATTTGTAAAGCAGTCAGAATTGTTCTGAGGGAGAGAAATTCCTGGCAATGTCCAAGTTTCCAAAGTCCAAGGTTCTGTGATAGGAAGTTGTAATTTCATGAAGGAGAGGGTCACAGCGAAGAGGCCTAGGCTCATGGGTGGTCAAAAGTAGGGTGTGTTTGGAAAGAAGTTGTGTTTTTCTTTCCACTGTCTATTAAGTATTTAAAACCTGTGATTTAACTATTTTGTGTCTGCATTGCTTTTGTGTTTGCCTCTCCTCTTCCATGACCCAGATTTTCAGTGGTGTGCACTTCCTCTCTCCCTTGGGGTTTTCTGCTTGAGGTTTTCCTTAGACTGAAATAGTGTTTCACTCGCCTTTCTGCTTTCTCACTGTCCCTCATACAAGTAACCAGAACTTTTATGTACTATTCAGTGTTTAATTCCAACCTCAACTGAGAAACAGAATGTAGCAGGAATATGGGGAAGGTACCAAAAGGGGTCAGGATCATACAGATCTGTACCACTGTGGTGTCTGATCTGTAGTTCTCTTGTCCCTACTGAAATGCAAACTACAGGTACCATCTGATTTTTCCTGTGTGTGGAGCACAGCGCCTCTCCTGAAAGGGCAGCAGGCACACGTAGCCTGTCCTTCAACGAAGTCATTTCCAGCACGTGGGCTTCTCAGCTTCTGTAGAGCTGTCTGAGTTGATAGGCCTTGTGGGAAGGTGTGCCCATGTCTGTGAGTGAGTCTACAGAGGAAAAGGCATTCCTTCACAGTGTCTAGTTAACTCCACCACCTAATGAGTCTCTCTCTGAGAGACTAGAACGTTCTATTTAATGCAGTTACTAAAATGTGTTTATTCTGTTTGGTTATTAGTCTGTATTTCCCTCTAGATTTCTTTCAAAGATATTATGTGATAAGGCATTCATTTCTATAGGGGTTTTCTGTTTCAAAACTTTAATAACTGAGATTAAATTATTATTCAATTAAGGTATTTTCATAGTAGTCTTAATAGTAAAACTACCCGTCTAAATAATAGTTTATTGATATTCTATGAAGTATTAATCATTGCGACATCTAAGAATATCTTAACTTTTTAAAAATAATGAAAATAAAAATAATTTACTAAGTATTTCTAAATGTTTAAATAATATTAGAAATTAATAGCACTTTCATTCATAGTTCAAATTGAAGATATTCTTAAAATATGCTTAGGGGAAAAAAGGAAGTAAAAATACTGATTAATTATTTCCCAAGAACAAATAAAGGAGCAAATGATGGTAAGCTGAATTATTTGGATTGGAAAAAAGAGCTTAGCATTTATCTACTGTAGTATAATTTTCTTATGAATCCATTTTAGCCTTTTTTGGTATGCAAATTTTAGAACAATTTAACTGACACAAATCAGAAATCTCAAATATTCTTTGAATAACAAACTATCCTACTCTCTCTAGTTTTTGCTTCTTGTACTGCTTTAGTCTCTACATTGTTATTAATGATGTTTATCTTCTTCCATTGGGAAATACTGAAAGTGAAATAGTCACCTCTAGTCCCATCACACAGACAATAATGCCTCATTATTAGAGACATCCTTCCTATTGTCCTGACGTAGGAGTAACAGTAGAGAATAGAAAATGATTGGACCAAGACGTTTCCTGCAAACCCTTATAGATGTTGCTTTACTGGACCCTGACTTAGAAGATAGAAGAGTCTGAGGTCAGTCTGATTATTCTCCCTTT
This sequence comes from Smutsia gigantea, assembly GCA_032199065.1. Lineage (NCBI taxonomy): Eukaryota > Metazoa > Chordata > Mammalia > Pholidota > Manidae > Smutsia > Smutsia gigantea. Next base: position 212,258 of record JAVSCE010016763.1, read on the forward strand.
ACAGATAACCTGTTTACTTTGGCCTTTGTGGTTGTGTGGTTCTTTATATTCCTTTCTCTGTAGTCTTTTCCACCAAAGAGCCCATCCCATTGGAGGCCTGGAACTTATATCTCTCACCTTGTACAGTGTTAAGTGCATTAGAGCCATCAGCATGGGCCTGCAGGTCTCTCATAAAGATTCTAGGTTGTTCTCTTCCCACATCTGTTGGTCTTGGCTTCTCTCTATCCCTCCCTTGATGATTCCATGATGGTATTTGTGGGAAGGAATGCTATCAGGAACATTGGTTGTCTGTGACATCACTGCTATCAAATTCTTAAATTTGATATGGTGTCATCTTTTTCTCCCCTTTGTTATCGCAGGGTGATCAATGCATATTTAATGTCTTCAAACATACTAGCTTTTGTGATTAGGTATCTACATTGTAATAACAAACTGTATAGATAGCCATAGAAGTTGTTTTATTCTTAATTTTAGTTTTTTTAAGTTGCAAAATTAAAATATCAATCCAAATCCATTTTGCATCAGTGAGGGATCCCCTTATATCATAGTTTTTAGAAACTTTCTTTATGCTTAAGTTGGCCCTTAAAGTGTATCCATTACCACTGTAGAAGCTGAGATCCCATGCATAATTCGTATGTTTTATATATATCCATTATGCTTTATATTTGTTCAATATATTTATACATTTTATATAGAAAACCATTTTAATTAAAATGTTGTCCTAGAAGAGATCTAGAAGACAGCTAGCTGTTTTAAAATACTTTGATAACTGGTTATCAACTTGTAATAGCTGTGAGGGTCAAATCCAAGAATAATATTTAAATATAAAAAAATTCAACCACAGAATGATCAGAATGTGTGCTTTTATTAGATCATTTTTTGAGGTGACCATTTTGGTGCATGTTTTGGATTGGTATTAAAAAAGAGAAGATAAGCTTGCATTTCTAGTATGGGGTGAAATTATGGAGATGATACTCTTATAATCATCTTAAATATGAATGTCGTTACTCAGAACTTTTCTCTCAAAGAAAAGAATACATAGCTTGAAAGAAGCTTTTCAAAAAATGACTAGTGTCAGAGTACAAATGAAATATGATTTTACCCTGTTTTATGGAACACATTATACCAAGTATGGAAGGGGTTACCACTGCCCTACATAGGAGACAGGACCGCTCAGCATTGTAGCCATGTGGTAAATGATCTCAGTCATCTGATATACAGAAGCCCAAGTAAATTGGGGCTTTTAGGACTGCATCTCAATTTATTTACAGTGTTTTTAAGTTTGTCTCTTTTATATTGTTTTCTTAATGGCTGCTCTGGGTATTACCGTATCCATACATGACTTATCACTGTGTACTGATAACAACATTTCACCACTTTGAAGTGTGAAAGCCTTACTTCCATTTAGGTCCTTTTACCTTGGCCACGTTCAAATATTGTCTTGAATGTCAGGTGGTGGTATAGCGTTTGTTTCAGTCACCTAATATGTTTTATAAAACTCATAAGGAGTATCATCTATTGTATATAGTCATATTTCTGTTCCTTTTGCTGTTCTTCCTTCTTTTGTGATGCTTCAAGATTCCTTCTTTCACCATATCCTTTCTGTTTGAAAATTTTCTTTTAGCCATTCTTTAAAGGCAGATCTACTAACAACAAATTCTTTTAGTTTTCCTTCATATGAGGGTGTCTTTTTTAACCCTTCATTCCTGAAGGATAGGTTTTCTGGATTTAGAATTCAAAGATGACCGTTCTTTCCCCCCCCCCCAGCATTTGGAAAATGTGCCACTTCTTCTAGCCTCCATAGTTTTAGATGGAAAATTTGCTCTTATTTGAATTGGTACTCCCTAATGGGTTACATGTCATTTCTCTCTGGATGCTGTCAAGATTCCTTTCTTAAATTTTTTCCTTCAGTTCTCAGAATTTTATGGTGAAATGTTTTGGTGTGGATTTCTTTGGGTTTCTCCTCTTTGGAGTTTCATATACCTTCTTGAATCTCTAGGTTTATACTTTTTGCCAAATTTGGAAATTTTAAACTGTTGTTCCTTTGAATATTCTTTTAAACTCACTCTTTTTGTCCTGTCTTTCAGGGACTCTGATGATACATATCAATGTTGGATCTTCTGTTGCTCAGTGTCTGCCACTCTTTTTTTTTTTAAGTATTTTTTTTTCTTCTCTTTGTTGTTCACATTGGGTAGATTTTATTTATCTGCCCTGAGGTTTATTGATATCTGTCCTCCCTCATCTCCATTCTCCTATTGAACCCACTAAGTTTATTCTTGTTATTGCACATTTTAGTTTTATAACTTCCATTTGGTATTTATAGCTTCTAGGTCTTTGCTGAGATGTTTCTATTTATTTGTTCTAAAGAATTTGTAATTGCATGTTGAAATATTGTTATGATTGCTGCTTTAAAGTCCTTGTCAATAATTGTTACATCTGATTCATTTCAGTGTTAGCATTAGTTGACTTTTTTCTCAATCAAGTAGCAATTTTTCTAGTTTTTGGTGTGGTGGTACTTGTTCATTGTATCTTGGATATTTTGGCTGTCATATTAGAAGGCTTGGGGTCCTATTTAAATCTTTTCTTTTATCAGGTAGTCATCCATTTAGGTTTAGCATACAGATCCTGCCCTAATTTTTTGTAGGCTGTGCTTCCAATGACAGTTATATTTTCAGAGTCTTCGTGGTGCTGTTTTGGTTGGTTTGGTTTACCTGGGGCTGGTGGGGTCCCCCTGGTCCCTGCTGATTCCATCTGAAGAGATGGAGGAGTTTTCCTGGTTAGGGCCTCCCAGTGCCTCTGGTGGGGGATTGAGGGAGAATTCTTTGGCCAGTGAGGAAAAATGTGTTTCCTGGCACTTGTGCTGTGATCGTCCTTTCCCCTCTCTTTCCCCCTTTCCCCATACTGCAGGGACAGAGAACACTTCCCAGGTGAGGACTTCTATTGGCGGGATCCCCTTTGCTGGTACCTCCAGCAGCCTGCTGTCTCTCACTGGAGGGAGTCTTAGCCCTGTGAGTAAAGAGAGTGCTTTCCTTGGCCACTTATTATCAGTGGAGCTCCCGGTTCCTCCCCCTTGCCAGTGTGCTGGCTTAGCTTCGTGGTGTTGGTAGGATTCCATCTGATCTGAGGGAGGAATGAGCTTCCTCCTGTTGCTAGGTTGGGTGTCTGAGCTCGGCTGGCCTTTTGTTAGGTCAGGGGTTGTAAGACCATGCAGTTTTGGAGTCTCTAACTAGTTTACCTTCCTTTTTCTGCATTTCAGAATTCTCTTTGGTTGCGTCTTGTGTTTTTTCCAGGGTTTGTATTTATACCTAGCTGGGAGGTGCAGGGAGAAAGTAGTCTGCACCATGTAGTACTGACCAGTAGTCTTATTCAGGAACTTTGCCGGGGGACCCCCTGAAGACTACCCATAATAGAAAAAAGGTATCTGGGCAGTGGCTTCATTTCAGCAGAAAGTAATCTATGCCTTTTTATGTTTCTACTTGTCACAGTTCCTCGTAAACAAAACCAGAACAAAGTCCACCTTCTTTCTCTTCCCCTGCTCCTTCCTCTACTTCTGTAATCATGCTGTCACCATAAACTTCTATGAATGGAAGTTCTTGTATCTTTGAGAGTGCAAAAGAAGAGTTAAACTACAGCCTCAGTTTCTGTTTGCCACTCCTTAGTGGCAGCAAATGCTCTCTCCTTAGGTCACCACTTCTTCTACCTTCCTCCTAATTGCCTCTTGTCAACCTCACCAAGCTTAACTTCCAAGCCTGGGAAAATGGGATTTTAGAGACAATTTGTCAAATCTCGTACATCAAATTCAAGAAGGACAAGAAACCTTAAATGGAAATGCATGTGGCTTTACTCATCACCACCCATCTCTTTCAGAAATAGTTAAGCAGATCCAGGCTTTTACTCTAAAGAGCAATTTACAGAAACAGACTAGAGAAAGGATTTGTTTAAAACATTTTTGAACTACAGTTCGATTAAATTAGTCACTAATTTTTCTGTAACTGAACATGCCTTAGTCCTTGGCATGTATGAGCAAAAATCTGAAAAATGCAGAGATGCTGCTGATGAAAGGTTTGGATGAGGGTTCAGATAACTGATGACTTCTTCCACTTCAAAGGGAAATATCAAACAATTTAAAGGAAATTTAAAGAAGTATTAAATATAAGTGCTATAAACAATGTGTCCCTCTTAAATTCATATATTGAAACCTAAACTCCAAGGCAATTGTATTACGAGGTGGGGGAACTTGGGAGGTGATTAGGTCATGAGGATGGATCCCTCATGAATAGGATTAGTGCCTTTATAAAAGAGACCCCACAGAACTTTCTAGCCCCCCCCCCCCACCTTATAAGGATATAATGAGAAGTTGGCAGTCTGCAATGTATAAGAGGGCTCTCACCAAAACCTGACCATTCTGGCATCCTGATCTTGGGCTCCCACCCTTCAGACCATGAGAAAATAATTTCTGTTGTTCATAAGCTACCTAGTCTGGTAGCTTTTTTATAGAAGCATGAATGGACTAAGGCAATATACATAAACAAATGGAATTTTCAAATTCTAGGAAAAATATAAAGATTTAGAAGTGAATGTTATTTTCTAATTTATTGGTATTAAAAATGTAATTTTATACTACAGGGTTGGGAGGCATGGGGCAGTATATAAGCATGTTAACATTAAAAGTAGAAAAAGTTGATTCTTCCTTAGACAAATTTATGTGTGAATGGAAAATGCTCTACAGTTGACCCTTGAACAATGGGGTTTAGGGGCACTGAACTCCCTCAAGTAAAAAATCCATGTGTAACTTTTGACTCCCCCAGAACTTAACTAATAATAGCCTGTTGTTGATTGGAAGCCTATGATAACATAGTTGATTAACACACATTTTTAAAGTTATATGTATTATATACTGTATTCTTACAATAAAGTAAGCTAGAGAAAAGAAAATGTGTTCCAAATTGTCACAAATCTGCAAAAAAATTCCAATATGTTTATTGAAAAAAATCTGTGTATGAGTGGACCCATGCATAGAATATGATCATAATTCAAACCTATGCACAGAATAAGATCACAGTCTTCTAGGACTTTGGGGGAAATTTTTATCTTAAATTATTTTAGGTGTGAAATTATTTACTGCTTCAAATTTTCATTTTATTACTGTGGTAGCGAGAAGAATGGCCCAGCAAGGATATCAGTATCTTTCCCCTGGAACCTGTGATTATGTCCCCTTATGTGACAAAAGGGACTTTGCAGATGTGACTAAGGGCCATGAGATGCGAAGTTTATGCTGGACTGTTGGCTTTGGAAGTAGAGAAAGGGTCCATGAGCCATGGAGCCCAGGTGGCCTCTGAAACTGGAGAAGTCAAGGAAATGGCTTTTCCCCTAGAGTTCCAGAAAGATATCCAGCCCTGACAATTCTTGATTTTAGCCTACCTCAGACTTCTGACCTCTAAACTAGAAGATAATAAATTTGTGTTGTTTTGACCCACTAAGTTTGCAATAATTTGTTATGGTAGCAATAGAAAACTGATACAATAGCGAGGTTATTTTTAAGGATGTTACTATTCACCGCATATACCTTTCTGTATAAAAGCATTATCTAGACTATTGATTTTACCTCTACCCCCAGACCCCAGACATTTGGCAATGTCTGGAGACATTTTTAATTTTCATTACTGGGGGTTTGCTACTAGCGTCTAGTGGGGTGAGGCCAGGGATGCTGCTAAACATTCTATAATGGAGAGACCAGCACCCCCTCCCCTTGACCCCCGAAAGCATTATCCAGTCCAAAGTGTCATTAGTGCCCAGGTTGAGAAATCCTGAACTAGGTTTAGTTACATACCCAAAGCATGCAGGAAATGGAGACCCACTGTGCAATTTGCTAAAAAATAGCTGCCTAGTCTCTACCTGCACTGTCCAGTAGGGTGGCTATTGGACATGTGGCTTTTAAATTTTAAATTCATTAAAATTAAATAAATTTAAAATGCACTTTCACAGTCACACTTGCCATATCTCAAGGGCTCAGTAGTCACGGTGCGTAGCAGCTACCATATCGGATAGCTCTGATAGAGAACATTTCTATCATTGCCAAAGGTCTAGAAGACCCATGCTACCCGAAGTGTTATACATGGACAAGAAAAATCAGCAGCATCTGGGAGCTTGTTGGAAATGCATACTCTCAGGCCCCACCCCGACCTTTGAAATCAAAATTTGCATTTTAGTAAGATTGTCAGGTGATTCATGTGCATCTTCAAGTTTGAAAAGCACTGGTCTAGGTGGCTTCCTCTTCTTCCTTGTTTTCTTTCTCCTGCCGCTTCCCTCTTCTCTGTTTCCCTGTAAATGCTTTCTTCCCACCTTTACTTTCTAGGTTCTTAAGCCAGAGCTATGTGTTTTTTCATCTCTATATCCCCCCAAAGGCACTCAGCACATTGCCTTGCAAAAACTAGCTGCTTGATATTATTGTTTCTGGATTGAATTTTACTGAATTAACTTCCGAACAATCTTAGTGTGGGTCATTTTCCTTTTAATGACAAGGAATTGCTATTTTCATCTTTATAAATTAATTTGGGCATTTCCTAGTTTCAATTATGAAAAAAATAACATTCAAATATCTGGATATTTCATAATGAATTAAAGATTCCTTGTGATTTCACAATGTGAAGAGGAGAATGCATCATAAGTGTGCTATATTTAGATCCTTCTCCGTGTGTAACAAAATGTAGCAAAAGTTATCATTCTTAATATTAGTTGCAGACATCTCCAGAATCATCACTTGTTCTGATGAAATAATTTCCATTGCATTAAAGAAAGTGGCCTGTTTGTCAGAGTCACCCAAGAGGGTTATCAGGTTTTTTTTGAAATCAGTCAAAAGCCGTTACTTTATATTATAGTTGCAAGTACAAGGAATTCACTTGTTCTTTCTTTGCACTAAAGCGATGAAAATATTCATAGGATGTTTTGGAGTGAAGGTGACACACACTGCAGAATAGGCTTGATTTTATGAGTATTGCAGCTTGTAGCATAAATAAGAATTAACTGCTATTGAGAAGGGGGGCAAGTTTATATCCTAGTTCAATTAGCCATAGACTATTTAGGCTAGAAGTGATCTCCTCCATTTTGCAAATAAGGAAACTGAGGCCCAGGAAAGGAAGCATGAGGCACAAGTGGAGCCCTTGGCTTATGTACTGAGGAAGGGGCAACCTTAGATGTCTTCCTTCTAGATTTCCTTATCTTCATCTCCTAAATGTGTGTAGTAAACCAGATGATCCTTGAGTGCCTCACAACTTTTAAAACATTTTTAATCCAGTCCATATCATTTTAAATGTAATGTTCTTTTTATAGTTTTATACCACCCCTGTAGTCTATTTCTATTTGGGGAGAGGGAGGAATGGGGGAAACAAATAGGTGGAGGGGTGGGAGCCCCCACTCCAATCCTAGTATTGAAGTTAGGTTTAAATTCCTGTCTCTTTGCACATATTAATCTATGTGAAAAAGTTTTTCATATGTAGCTGAATAAAAGCTCCAAATTATGTTAATTCTCTGCTATTAGGGTTCTGCAATTCCAAAGCTACTAGACAACATCAAACAAACTTTCAAGAAATTACCGTAAGCACAGCTACCACTGAAAAAGATAATTCGGTCCAGAAACTTTGGTGTGGATTGCCTAGACATATAAGGAAAATGCCATTTCAGGATCCTGTTTTCCCCTTGAGGATAGAGCCGTGGCTCTCTCTGGACTCTCAGAGAGGTTAGTGTACCCGAAATGATTAAGAGCCACTAGTCTTTTCAACTCCTGAAATATATATTTGAAGGCCAGTGAGAATGTGACTTGTCTAAGACTACGAGTCAAATTAGTAGAATTTCCTGAATCCCCTGTTTTCCTCATTAAATGTTTTCTTGCCACCTCAAAAAATTCTATGGTTGAGGAATTTATGTAACCTCTATGAAATAACCCCCAAAGGATGAAGATTCAGCAACAGTGGTGTAGAGACAATAATCATTGACAAGTGTAGTGTGGGTATCTGCTTAGTTAAAAACATTAAAGAGCTCATTTTAGTTAGTACCCAGCTTTTTTTCTTTCTTGTTATTTCCAATGTTTCTCCCTCTCTCTCTAGAATTAATTCTCCATTTGTCTTTTTTCCTGTACCCCATGTCTTCTGATCTTCAAAGTAAGTGTGATGAGGATACTCTCGTTCGAAGAACACAGGTGCCCATAACTTTAGTAAGAGAAAGCTAAGTGATACTCCTTTCTCAGATAAACAGATGGCCCTAAAGCAATATGATCTATTTGCAGTTTTGATCCATAGGTTTGCCAATATACTAAGGGGATTGAGGGAGGGAAGGCAGGATGCAGGGGAGGAATATTTCTGCCTGATTAAAAAGTTACCTATTCATATTCAACTTACACTACCCCCAACTTTCAAGCCTTGTGTAAATGTATTATGTACTTGTTAAATGTTCAGAGCTTTCCAATCTTAGTATACTACTCCATCCGTATGTTAGTCTATCCATATTATTGTACTATTCTTGGTGATTCTAAGATTCTTGTTCATATCTTGCTGATCATTTTTCTTACCTGCTTAAGTGGTAGGGCTGCTTTCCACATTGTACCGTGGAACACAATGGGGAATAAAAAAAGTCAAATACGTAAGGCAAATTACAAAGCAAATTGTCTCTTAGTAATTAGACTAACAACTATATTTCATACTCTGAGATGCCTTGTAAGCATTCCAAGTGTGAGTTACCCTGATAAGCTTGACTAGGCATTATAAAAGAGATCATGTACAACTGCATTTAAAAAATATAATCACACTTCAAAACTTTCCATAGTTAAAACCAAAAAGCCACAAAAGACTGGACGATATAGTAGGTGTCTGAAAATAAAGGTTTAGCAAAAGGAAACTATCAGTAGTTTTTCTGAAAAATGAGAGCCCTCAGAAGTTAATTTATCAGAATTTAAATCTTAAGTGGTAGCAAGACTGATTACAAATTAGACTGGAAGCTCTTGATTAGTATCAAATCCCTGGATTAAATTGAGAAAGTCCATTTCTCTCTCTAAACTGGAAGCAGATATTTTACTAACAGCTTGGAGTGAAAGGTAGGCAAGTGAATTGGCCCAGCTTCTGCCTTCCCTAACAGAATTCTTCTCTCTGTAAGCCTGATCTGATTGAGACCTTTGATTAAGAAATATGTATGAAATGGGTGGGTGGGTACGCGTGGTAAGAAAAGCTTCCCCTTCCTTGCAAAGCAGGCATGATGCCCTTCTGGACTTCATTCACTTCTACGTTGCTGCTATTCTATTTCTTAGGAAAATTGTTTTTTGTTTTATCTGGGTTTTTTTTTCCTCTCTTTAGCCACAACTAGGCTTCAGGGGAATTCTCTGAGCGTTGGCCCTTGTCCAGCAGCCCAACTGTTTCAGGACGGTGAAGCCCAGTCCTACCAAGGTAGCTGGAGTGTGTCCACTGAGCACCCCAACTCAGCTGATGCACGTGACAAGTCCCCACCATGTCCTCCTAAGCTGTAACCTGAACAGAAATGTGAGGCCTGTGTCCACTCCCTGAGGAAGACCCCTCCCTGCCTTATATGTTTCCCTCAAACATCTCAGCTGCGTCAGGCTCTGTCATTAAAAACAAGTCAGCTCATCCAGTTTCCCAGCTAGGAAGATCTGGCCTCTGCCTTGAGTCTTGACTGGTGAACTCGGTCCTCCCCTTCTTGACTGTGGGGCCCATACCACCAAGTGGCCAGGCCTGAGCAAAATCTGGAGTAAGCTTCCCAGTGCTGTGCTGGGTGGGCTGAGGGCACAGCTCTGAGCATGCTCTGAGGAGAGCGTCCCCTCTCCACTGTGTTCCCAGGCTCTCCAAAGCCAGAGGGGTTTCATCCTTCATCCAGAATGCTAGAGCGGCGTGGCAGGCTGCAACAGCCCGATTCTCTTTAGAAACTATTCCTCTCTGACTGAGACATAGTAACCAAGGATCATTTAAACTTTTTATTAACTTGTCCTTTGCCTCGAATCTGTTTTCAAATGAGATAGCGTCTAGAAGTAAGAAAATACACATTTTATTTTCATTAATTCATATTAAAGCAGAAAGAGGACTGGCCTTGAAATTTGAGAGTTCATCAAGAAATGCCTGGGGTGACCTGCAGAGGGTTCTCAGACTGAAGGGGGACGGCATGATGTCAGTCTGTGGCTAGGTCATGGCAGCTCCCCCAATTTGCTCTCCTAGATTGGGAGAACCAAAAGCAGTTCACCCCAAATATTCGTATTTGGTACATTTATTCCTTGGGTTGTCCTTGAAGAAGGAAGAAAGAAAAAAAAAAAAGGAAGGGAGACTTTTAGGTGGTCCTGTGCTTTATATTCCACCTGCACTGGCTCACTGAGTCCTCACAGTAGGGCTCAAGGTAAATAGTGTCCCCATTGTCTCAGCACAATAAATAACTTGTACAATGTCACACAACTAGAAACAGTTTGTGACCTCAGGTTCTCTTTTCTCCTGTAAAATATGAATATATACCCTTAAATCCTCCAAGTCACACAGCCTGGGAGATTAAAAGAACTTGATCTCCAAGGATGCTCACTCCATCATCTTCCCCACCAGCTAGTGCCCAACTCTTGAGTGCCCATGGGACTAATGCCTGATTGTTGTTGTCCTTCCCTGAGTTACTGAAAAGAAACATGGCCCTTTAAAAAAAAAACCCTGAAAATTACAAAAATATATTTTTTTAATTTAAAGTTGACATTACCTCCCTGGGTACCTCAAGTAACTACTGTTATCAACAATTTGGTGTGTATCCTTCTCGACTTTTTGTATTGCACGTAGAGCATATATGGATATAAGTACTTAGAGCAATTTCATAATAAATGGGGTGGTGCACAGTATAAATGTACAGACTTATGATTTGCTATTTGCCATGCAGGTAAATACAGTAGAGCAATGTTAGTCCATGTGATGGCTGCGTACCACTCTGCTTATTTATACTGTTGATGCATGTGTAGATTTATGATTTTCCACCAGTACGTATATTGCTTCACTGAGTATTCTGTACTCATAATTTTATATTCTTCAGATATTTCCAGATGATACCTTTCTAAAGGTAGAGTTGATAGATTGAGAAGGACATTTTAAATTTAGACAGTGCCAAGTTGCCTTCCCCCAAAATCATCAAATCTCTCTTCTACTAACAGCATGTGGGTGTGACCATTTATTTATTACTCATTCCATCATTAATAGGATTTTATGCTAACAACTCTTTTTAAGATAGAAACATCATATTTAATGCCGATGAGTTTTAGTTCTGCAGCCAACAGGGCTTGCTAACATTTTGTTCCTGTGTCAAAAGACTCAGCCACCCAGGCACAGACAGTTCTGGACGACCACGGGACTCCCAGCCCACAGCCTGCATCACTAAGCTGACGGCACAGTTTTGAGCAGGCTGGACACATGCTTCCTCCCAGAAGGAACTAAAGTTGGTGGTGCCAGTCTGGTCGTTCACTTTATCTCGATCTCGTTCCCTCCCTCCCTCTCACCTCTCTCTCTCTCTCCCCCTCCCTCTTTACTGGAGCATAATTGATATATTAAAAAGTGCCCATATTTACAGTGTACAATTTACGTGTAACTGGCAATAATCAAGTTCTGGTATAGTATCTACAAGTATTCTCTACATATATGAGCATATATGTGGAGGACTATGTGGATATACATACACATACAGACCTATTCTTAACTGTAACTACTAGATTGGTAGCAGAGGCTTTGTAGAACATAATGATTCATGCCCATAGTCACGTTTCTCTCATCCCCCTCACAGCAAAGCTGCCGAAGGACATTGCCTATGCTTGCAGTATACAGTTTCTCTCCTGTTCGCTCTTGAATCTGCTCCAATCCAGCATCCATGCTCAAGACCTGCTGAACCCTCTTGTCGCGAAATCCTTTATTTCAGGTGCTTGCGGGTTTCCTTGACTCCTCTCTATCCCCAACATCCAGCCTATTAGCAAATCGTATCAGCTTTACCATCAGCATATATCTGTGACCATTACCTTCCCTTTGTCAAAGCCATCATTTTCTCCTGTCTGGATTACTGTGTGAGCCTCTGACTGCTCTCCTTGCTTCCACACTTGCTCTCTCATAGTCTCCAAATAGCCCCCCGTAAAAGATATTTAATTGAATTATTTTGTCAGTTGAATTTCACAGCCCTCCTAGAGCCTCAGTTCAATGAGAGGAGATTTTTTTTCTGTTTGACTCAGTGTGGCATCCCCAGTACCTACACTAGTACCTGACACATAGTACATAGCCATGTATTTACATGAGTAAAAAAAGTTGGTAGACTACAGCTTAAAGCCAAATAATTTAGCTTCTGACAGTTACCAAGACTTAATTGTTTTTTGCTCCTAAGGCTGTTTATACCAAGTTATTATGAGAATAATGTAATTAATTACATGTTATCTAATGAAGAAGTGAAGAAAGAAAAGTTTCTGGGAAAAGGAAGGTAAATATTTTGTTAATACTTAATGACTGAAAGTTGTCAAAAGAAATTGATTTAAATTTGCTAGTGTGAACAACTGTACGTTTTGGAGAAAACCATAAAAAATCTGCAAGGTTTTTGTACTCACATTGCAAGAAGTTTAAGTTCTGACTCCACTTTGAAGGAGGCAATTCGGAAGTACTATTCATACTTCATGGGCATGGTTTTGCTTGGAAGATGACGCAGAAATCCAATGGGCAGATCCGCATTCAAATACAAAGTCTTGGCTCTGTGTCAGATGACAGGCAAATGACTACAAATTGGTATTAAATCCAAATAAAATCCTTAAGGTATCATTTTTATAATTTCATGTTCAAACATTTTAAAGATTGATTATTAGCTTCAGTGGGGGCTTCTAGGGCATCTGTGTTTGTGTGTGCACATGCTTCTTTTTGTTGTGGTTGCTATTGTTAAAGCATATTTGGTAGCATATTATACATACGTATTTTTCTGTATCTTGTTCTTTTTACTTGACAGTATCTTGGAGATCACTTGGTGCCAGACAGGATGTAGAGTATTGTAATAACTTTAAAAGTTGAGTAGGATTCCACTTTACGAATATAACGTAATTTATTTTACTTCTCTACTGTGGTTACCTAAATTATTTCCAGTTTTTGAAAATAAACAATGCTGCAAAGAATTCCTTGCACATGTGAATTGTGTTCTGTATGAATAAATCTATAGGATAAATTCCCAGAAGTAATATGGTTGCAGTTCCTTTTGATGGTTTTAGAAATGATTGACTTTTGTTCAGGATTCATGTCTTAGAATTTGCTTTGTCTTGGATTTTGTTCGTTTTGGGCAACCAATATTTCACTCTGAACTTGTAACTAAAATTCATGTAGGAAAATGTGTTTATGATTTTGAATCTGGAACTCTTCAGCCTGAATACCCATTTCCCAATTGAATATGTTTTTATAACTTAAAAAAAATTCAAAGTCTTTGATAACAGGCGACATCTTAGGCACACAGCTATCATTCTGTATGTACCAGCACACACTATACCTCTCTCCTACTCTGCCAAGAATCTGTACTTCATAAATACCAGTCCAGGACATTTGACAGGTGTAGGAGGTATAGCCAATCTAAAAATAAAAATCATGTTTGCAATTTCTGCTTTTCTTTTTTTCATGCCTTTCAGCCATTAAATATACACACACACACAAGTAATTTTTTTTAATAAAAATTTTAGCTTATAAGACTATTTCACAAAATTTTCTGAATTTACTTTTGGATTGAACTTCTTTCACCATTTTGTTAATAAGAAAATGAACTACAAATGAAATTTCCATTACATTCGTTGTCCTTGAAGTTCATCTCCTGAGTAATACGTATCTTGTTGACCCATGTCAGTAGTTCATGAACTACAAAGAATAAAGTCCACAGGAGCCTGTCATCAGCTATATTCTGTGAGCATTTTCAGCCAGATTTTAGATCTCATTTAGACTTATATCATTTTGGGAGGATCTTAATTCATAGCTGAAAAGTTAAATATGTTGCAACACCAATTGTAAAGTTCTTGTTTGTGTTGAACTTTGTGAGGGGAAGATTCTGGGGGGTGGATTTTATTTATCCTTTTAAATGGATAAATATTATTCAGATCACCTTGGTAACAGCTGGAGCCCAGTCATGCAATGTGTCCAGTATCACTTTCTGAATAAGATGGTGTTGGTCTGGAGTTGACAACATTGATATTCTGTGAAATTTAAGATTTATCATTTAAAAGAAAATAAGGGTGAAAATTTGCTTTTTGAAAATTAGCAATCACTAGGTTTAGGAGGCAAAACAGATTGGTGGATTATTTTGACAATGGTGAATTATTTTCTTTATAAGGGATATGTAAGTGGCGTCGTTTTTGGTTGGGTGTCATAGTTAACTGCATGTGGAAGAAAATAAATCTCATTGTCTTAAGACACTAAAATGCAGTGACTATTCTGTGTGTATGAGTATGGATATGTATCCATACACACATATAAATGTATGTTATATATGGATTTATATAGTGTATGTGTGTATATATGTATGCATCTATAAAAATTATATTTTTGTAAGTTTAAAATTCACTGTCATTTGAAAATAGCAAGGACCAGAAAATCTGTCAGTAGGCATTCAGGGTAGCACTGGGTTTTAGCTGTTAGTGGGTGATAATGCTCTGGTGAGCTAGTCTTGCCCTCAGCTAGTTCACTCCTAGACAGAACTGGGCGGAAATCAGAGAACATGTTTAGGAAGGAAAGGAAGAGGCACTGACCCATTTTGACATAGTTTCATGTATATTGGCTTTTGTCAAAAGTAAATTCAAGCATTTCCTGTTTTGAGTGCTTATAGAGACATCAGGAGTCATAGACTACCCAGGAGAACATTAGCTACTGTTGGAAGTGGAGTGCAGGTGTGTTCGTAAGGACATATAACTCACTGCATCTTTAGTTTGCCCATTGTCTCTTATTTCTTAGAATTTGGAGCTAATGAGATGGCCGTGCTGCTTCTGTACTATTTGAGCATTATTGCAACTTCATTTTCTCTGTGCACAGATAAGAACTTTCAGAGGAGCACACCTCTCCCCATGTGACTGCCCAATACAGCATTTTGCCTACTCACTAGATAGCATCACTGGATGTTTTAAGTCTAAGAAAAGGCTGGCTTTGGTGGCAGTTGACGATCCTGTCTTCCTAGGGAGTTCCCTATTCAGAAAAGTCTCCTGCATAATGGTTGGACATTCCCTGAAGCATGGTCCCCGCCCCCCTCCAGCCCCAGCCATCCCCCAGTGCATTTGTTTGCAGTACAGCATTGTACATGAAAACAGAGGTAGTCTCAGGAACACAAAACAGCTTCAAATAAATTATAATTAATATTCTCACAGATTCAAGAGGATATTTTATTGACCAAATCAGGATACATTGCTATATAACAACCTTAGTTAGAGAACACAAAAATATTTCTGAAAATAAAAATCAAATGCCTTCCCTTACCCATCACTAATGAACAATCTTTCTGTGTTAATTTTACACACAATCAGAAAAAAAGGCACAAATTAGAATGAAAAACAACATTTAAAAAGTGCAAGATAAATTAACTCTTTCTAGATTGCAGGACTATTAAGTGATTTTTTTAAATGTCCTATATGTATTTTTCTGTCTTTTTTCAAACTTTCTGTAGGAAAAAAAGACATAATAATTCAAGAAATTAACCATACCATTGTGTAGACATCAACCACTGAAAGGAAAGCAGCTGATATACTATGCTGGGAAGAAAAATTAGATTAATGAGAATTATCCTTATCATCCTCTCATGAATTATGAGTGTTCCCTGAGTTAAGTAAACTATATTACAAATTATCAGGACATAAATATTTGAAAATAACTCACCATTTGAGTTCCTGCCAAAAGTGCATGTGTGACACTTGAAGAAGCCTTGTGAATATTCAAACTTAATATTATGGATGGACACTGATTATGCTGGTAAGTGATTAGAATTGTACTTTGTATTTTTTTAAATGGTAAGACATTATATGCCAGTGGGTAGGATAGATTCTTTACTTCCTGATAGCTAGAGCATGGATACGAGACTTAGTCATGGCCAGTCAGATGCCCCTGCCAGAAATTTTGAATCTTGAGGGATTAACACAAGGGTGTGTTGGGTCAATCAGTGATTTTTTTCCAGGCAGGTACTGCAGAAGCTAGAGTCTGATGGAGCAGCAGCATCCTATTGAACCATTTCCTGTGGCAGCAACTTGATTAATGCTATGTCTCTCATCATTCCTGACCCAACCTGGTTCTTCAGAACTCAGCAGATTCCATGGATTAATGGATACCCATCACTATTGTTAACAATGGGCTTGTTTGTGCTACAGTAAGAAATGCATACATAATGACACTTTTGCATATAACGTCCACTTCCTGCCCCTTGAATGCCTTGTAGTACCCATACAAAGACCTTGCACACTATAGGTATAGGTGTTAATGTTTGTTTACCAAACCTTATTGAATGTCTGTTCTATTAATTAATTTTCCTTGTTTTGGACATGTGTTTTGGGCAGTTACCTGCGACTTGCCAATTCATTCAGCAGGAGAAATATGAGTGTCCACTGTGTGCCAGCCACTGTTCTAACAGAGATACAGACATGAAAGAGATACCATTCCTTCCTTTACGAAGTTCAATTCTTGTTGAAGGAAGGTAGAAAATAAACATACAAATCAATAAAATAAGTAAGATCATCTGGGGCATCGGTAAAGGACATGAAGGTGATAAAATGGAATAGTATAGCAGGGAGAGGGTGTGGCTTTAGCTGGAATAACCGGGGGTAGCTTTTGAGGAAGTGATATTTAATAGAAAGGAGACATGAAGGTTTATGGAAAGAGTACTCCTAGATGAAGAAACCATTAATGCAAAGGTCCTGGGACAGAAATGAGCTTGGTGTGTGTGGTTGGAATCTAGTGAGTGAGGGGTGAGTGGAAAGGAATGAGGTTGAAGAGGCTGGCAGGAGCCAGTTATATAGAGCATTATAGATTATGGTAAGGATTTCAAGTAAAAAGCCTTTGAGGGATTTTAAGCAGGAAAGTGATGTAATGTGAATTGATATGCTCTTTTGAAAGATCATTCTGGCTATTCTGTGTAAGCTGGATATTAGGGAAGAAGCATGAAGGAAAAGGAATTGGTTAGGAGTTTTGCAGTAGGCAGATAAAAGGTATTGCTGGCTTGGCTAGGGTTGTGGCCATGAAGAGGTTTTTACTGGCTGTTCTCAAGCACAGATGTTCTGTAAGAGGCAGTTCTGGCATGCAAGCCACTTCAGCATTTGCTTTCCTATATAAAGTTGTAGGATGATTTAGACTCTGTTGTAGGATGTGGAAAATGTTTGTGTATGACACTACTTAATGTGAAAGAGAGTAAAAAATGCGAGAAGGAAGGCAGGGTTGGCATTCTTTCATGTATAGGAAACCAGCATTGTGTTGATCGAGACCGTATTAATTAGGTTGCTGAAACTTTCACCCAGGACTTACTAAAAGAGAACATAATGAGTTTTCCACTTTGCTTTGAAGATCTGTGTGGTGTCAGTGCCCTTCTGTGGGGAAGTTGGGGTACCTATGGCCAGGATCCTCACTGAACTTAAACCACCTGATGATGTAACTGGCCTGTTGCTAGGCTACCACTTCCACACCTTTAGGCAATAAGCTATTATTGCATTATATAGAGAGCTCAGCCCAGTGCTCTGAGCAGAGGCAGAGACCCTAGTGCTCGACCTACCGCTGGGAGAACAAGCCAGGTAATAAACCCTTTCACCCCAAAGAATGTTTTGCTGTCAATTTCTTTGGTCACATTGAATCCATAGCAACTTGCCTGGGGCTGAAACCCATTGGCAAGACAATTGGTATAGTCGGCAGGATTCATTTTTGACCGAGGAAAAAGACAGGCTGCCCTTATGGGAGGGGCGCTTCAGCAGGCTTCTCCTTTAAATGAGGAGACAGTGTCCTGCAATGGGTATGTGGTCTGAGGTGGCTTGCCTCCTAGAGGACTGGGTCCCACCCCAGGACTGGAGGCAAGTGGAGGTGACACCTGAGGCAGTAGGGGTGGCCCTTGGTATAGTAAGCAGGTCTTTTGAGAAATAGAGTGCCTGTGAGGCAGCGGGGACTGTGCGTTGACTGCTTCTCACAGTACTAAAAAAGTCTACAGAAGAGACCCAAGAAATGGTGGCACAAGAATGTGAGCTGCAAACTTC
This sequence comes from Smutsia gigantea, assembly GCA_032199065.1. NCBI lineage: Eukaryota > Metazoa > Chordata > Mammalia > Pholidota > Manidae > Smutsia > Smutsia gigantea. Next base: position 230,475 of record JAVSCE010016763.1, read on the forward strand.
TGTGGATTCCCTGAAGAAGGAAATGGCATTGATGTGAGAGGAGGCAGCACGAGAAGGCCACCAGCAAGGTGCCATTGAAGAGTAAAAAATTCCTTATAGAATGAGACAGCAGCACTGCCAGGTGCTCTGAAGGAGGAAGAGGCCATCAAGGAGAAAGACGAACTCCTGAGGGAAGCACAGGCAGAGGTGGCATGAGAATGTTATCTGCGAAGCATTGAGGTGAAGGTAAGAGAGCTTCTGAAGACTGAGCTAGCATTGTTGTGAGGCAAAAGACAATGTGGGCTGTAGCCCATCGGTGGGGCTTGCCTTTGACCTTTGAAGAAGTTAGTAGAGCCCAGTAGGAGTGTGTCATGTGCTCCAAAAGGGACTTACATCGAGTTCCACAGCAAAATGGGACAATAGCTAAGGGGCCAATACCCCTCGTCAGGTGGCAGATAGACTGTATTGGGCCTCTACCTGTGTCAGAAGGATTATCAGTATGCGATGACTTGTGTGGACACAGCTACTGGACTTCTGGTTGCTTTTCCTACCCATTGTGCAGACCAGCAGATGACCAAAAGAGGCCTGGAGCATCTCTTTGCTGCCTATGGCCGACCACAGATAATTGAGAGTGATCAGGGCACCCATTTTACTGGACATACACTGCAAGAATGGGTGTGACAGCTGGGAATCAAATGGAAGTTTCATGTGCCATACAATCCTACCGCAGCAGGCATGATAGAGAGGCACAATGGCTTGTTAAAATCCAGACTAAAGTCAGATACCAATAGTCTGCAGGGATGGTCAGTCCGCTTATGGACCGTGCTATGGTGTTTGAATGAGAGACCCCGAAAGGGAGCCCTGAGCCCTGTAGACATGTTAACATGTATGGCTACCTCCCCTATACAACTGCAAGGACAAACCAAGGAAGAATCACTGAAGCTGAGGTTCGGCCACCAGAGTAACATCTTGCTGCCAGCACCAACTGCACTGAGTCCTGGAGACTCCATTGGTTGGACATGGCCTTGAACCTTTCGACATACGGACCCACGATGGCTGGCTCTCCTGGCACCTGGGGGACAAGGCCTGGAAGCTGGCCTCCTGTGTATTCCTGGAATAACAGCAGAGTGGCCACCAAAGGTCACAGTAGTATATCCTGAATGGCCAGAAGGTAGGAGCATCTTACTGGGGAGTTTTGTTTTATCATTATGACCAGTGCATGCACCTCCGGTAGCACTATATATAGACCCTTCAGTAACCCCCATGAGGAAAGGAGTAAAAGTATGGTATACTAGACCTGGAAGGGACCCCCTTCCTGCTACAGTCCTATCATGGGACCAGTCTCTTACATGCATCCTACCTGATGGACAAGATTTTCCTATGTTGGTGTCATTAAAACATGTGTCTTATCACCCCTAAAGTCTTTGTGGATTGGGAACTTCCTCTGGCTTGAGGATTATTATAATTTTTGTTACCTGTATCAAAATCTTGTATCTTAGTTTTTGTTATTATCTCTAAATTGTCATTATCCTCTGTTGCTATTGTGGAATCTGGCTACAGTGCTCCAGCTTTCTCGCACAGGGACCATTGTGGAAGATGGAAAGCATGTAGATTGTAAGGTGAGAATCCTGGAGGAGTGGAGTGTGGGGAAGTTGGGGTTCCAATGGCCAGGATCCTCACTGAACTTAAACCACGTGATGATGTAACTGGCCTGTTGCTAGGCTACCGCTTCCACACCTTTAGGCAATAAGCTATTACTGCGCTATATAGAGAGCTCTGCCCTGTGCTCTGGGTGGAGGCAGAGATGCTAGTGCTCAACTTACCGCCAGGAGAACAAGCTGGGTAATAAGCCCTTTCACCCCAAAGAACATTTTGCTGTCAATTTCTTTGGTCACATTGAATCCATAGCAAACTTGCCCGGGGATGAAACCCATTGGCAAGACACCTTCTCTAAAAGATAAATGAGTGATGAAAACTGCTCTCAGGAATGAGAGATGGGAACATTAGAGTACATCACACAATGAATGCGATCATGAAACTTTAAACTTAAGAAACATTCTCCATGACTGTGAAGAAATGGGACTAAACTAAATGAAGTAGAATTGGATCAAGGTGGAAATGACTTACTGTGGAGATATCTCAGTAGCATTAATTGTATCCTCTCAATGTTCTGGAAAATGGATTTTATATTAATCTAGGTTACTCTTTTAGAAAAAACTTTAATCTTAAAAAGGTATGCATGTACGTCTGTATTACAATCACCCCTGAACTGCTAGACCTAAGAATAAGCTTTTTATCTGTGATCTATCATGTAACATAGCCTCTTTTAAGATCTGTACATATATATATTTCATAATATATATATATACATTCATAGCAGAAATCACACAATAGCCACCGAAATGAACTAAAAAACTGTATTGGATACTGGGATGGCAAGATGTGGCACTGAAAATACACAATTTAGTGGCATTAGAAAAGGCCATTTATGTATTTGAACATGTACTTTCCCCTTTGAATCCCTTCCAATCCTCTGAGATAGGGAGGGCTGAGATCCTCATTTCAGAAACAAGAAGAGTAGAACCAGAGCAGAGGTTAACTTGGACACAGCTCTGGCACAGAATTGACTTACCTTGACTTGTTTTAAATCTGTGGGATGTCTGATTTTTTTTTTTTTTTGTAAAAACACACATTTACCAGCCAGACTGGAAATGTTTTCTGTTTTGTTCATCAAAACTCTTGGGCTCTTTCCCCAGAGGTCTTCTCCATCAAAGCCTTTTTCTCTTTAATTTTGGTTCTTATGTTCCATACATAAGCAAAGTTCAACTGGTTAGGAAAAAGTCACTCTAGGAGAAAGACTCTAATTGTGAGACCAGATGGTAAGCATTATTCAGCTGATGGGCTTGTGCAGATTTGAGGGAAGGTGGTAATATGATCTTATTTCGCAGCTGTGACCTGTTGTCCCAAAACAGCCTCCTTCCTCCCTGCTTTTTACTTCTGCATTCCAGCACCTCTCCTTCCATCTCTGTGGGCACTGGGGCCCTCACGGATTGATGTGGCAAATGTATAAGAAAGGGATGAAGCTTGCTCTCGGAAGAGCGGCTTCTGCTATTTATTCCAGCCCACAGATATTTTCTGAATACCCATCTCCCCATGTTACCTGTAATGTTGGCAAATCATGCAGAACGTAACCACTCTTGTTCAGTGCACTGAGAGACAGTTTCCCAGGACTCAAACTGCCATGAGCCTACCCTCAGGTCTTTCAGGCATGTCCTTCCAAAGCCTTGCAGGCACCACAAACTAAAAACATGAAACCAGCATCATCAGGTCTGTTCTCCTCATCTTCCCTCAGAAAACACCGCCCAGCACCTGCTCCTGGGTTTCCTCCTTCAGTGAAAGGTAACACCGTTCTTGTGCCAGCCAAATGGAAAATCTGGGAGTCATCCTAGGTTCTTTTTATGAATTTCATGCGGTCCATTTCCTAAATACCTTCTGAATTCTTCTGTACGTCCTTCCCCTTTGCCACTGCCATGATTCAGACTTTCATTATTTCTCTTATTGGAATTTGGAAACATCTCAACATTTGGGTGTTTTGCCTTTATTTTTATCCAGATCATTTTGTTCTTCCACTCTGTGGCAGTGTTGTATACCAAATGAGACTCTGACCAAACGTCCAATGACAATGAAGTCTCATGGGGGAGGTATAGGTGAAGATCATTGTTTCTTATTAACTCTGCCAACTACTGTAATACATGACTAAGCTTGAGAACCAGTGCTGGACTAGAGGAATTTCAAATGTTAGCTGGATATATAAGGTCTCTGTGACCTTAGACATCTTATCTTATGCCTTTTCTGCTTTTGTGTTTGTAGTAAGTAACCCTAAACTTCTTGTGTTCCCTCTTACTTTCACGCTGTTGGACCATGCCTTGGTCCTATCAACTGGTCTCTGGGGGTTTGCCCATCAGATGTTCTGGAAAGCACTGTCCCTATGTACCACATTATTTTATTTGCCATCTTGGGGTAGATGTTGAGTCGGCCCATGAGAACCCCCAAAATGATTTGGGGTTCATGTGCTTCTTTGTGTTCCCTCTTTTCCTCCTTATCCTCCTCACATCCAACTGCAAGTCCTTGGAATCTCTTCCAATCAGAATGGTAGCATTGCAGAGCTTTTTGAGATGCCAGGTATTCACAGTCTGAAACCTGCTTCCACATTCTGCCCTGGAGGAAGCCTGCCCTGACACAGCCCTGCTCCAGCCTTCCCACGTTACGCTACCCACGATGGGAATAGGGAGTTTAGTCAGGTAGATGTGCTACATATAGAGGACTTTTTGTATCTCAGTTTGATTCTCACTGCACCCCATGAAGTAGACAGGGAGCTATTTTCCACTTTACACATGTGAGAATGGAGGTTCTTTTTACTCTTATCAACCTGCCTTATAGGCGTGCACCTGAGTCTTCACAGATTATGTGTTGATAGGGTCCACAATGCACACCTCAAGTCCTATAAACGGATTGAATTACAGTTGGCAACTTGTTACTAAGGGAGCCTGTGACTAGCTTGTGTTTTTAGGAGCTTGGGGGTAAATCCATAATTTGAGAAAGCTTGATTTCCTAATATTTACTCACTGTTGTTTAGAAGCCACGTTGGAATTTTCCAGGCCCTGATCCCCACATCTGTAATCCATCCTCATCTTTTGGTCTGTTGGATGCTTGGCACCTCTGTGAAGAGAAGGGAAGGGGGAAGTAGAGATAACTGTACAATTAGTTTTAGATGTTAGTTTTTGAGGCCTGAACTATGAGTCCCTTGAATTTTTCAGTCAAGTCTTGAATAACTGAGCACAGAGTGTTAAGTTAGGCCTAGCGGAGGGCTGACTGCCGTTCCTGTCAGTGAAGAAGGAAACAGACTCCGAGTTCCTCAAGGAAGCACCCTCATATGTTAGCTCCTGGGTCAGGCCGTCGCGTTCCCTATTTCCTGTCTCTGATCTAGCGCAGCTCTCTGCATTATTTGGTCTTTTTAAAAGCAAGGGTTATGGGCTCGTTTCTGAGATAATGGCTCTCATTGAAAAGATCTTGCTCTTTTTGAATTTAAAAATTAGAAGACATTATAAACAGCAAACAACTGTACTTGAATTCTGTCACTTTTGGACAAAGTCCTGCAGCTTGAGCAGGTCCATGAGAACAAGGGTGTTCCATTTTGTCTGGGAGGAGAAAAAGATAATTTCATTTAAAATAAATCTGTTGAGATGCATGTTGCTGGTATCCAGTCGAGCTCTGAATTGCTTTGATAAAAGAAAGGGGAAAGGAAACTGGGAGGAATGCTCCCCCATTCATAAAGGGCCTGCATGTTTTTAGTTTCCAAGTAAATGGAATAATGGGACCATGCATTTTTCCATCCAAGCATTTTCCACCCTGAAAATAATTCCCTTCCTGGCTTCTCAATGAATAATGCATTATTTCTGAAACCCAAGAGGCATTCCTTTTCCTTTATGTTTAGCTTTCTGAGTGATTTTCAAGCAAGGAAATTTAAGGACTTGGAATGAATGCTTTATTAACATTTTTACTTGAAGTTCAAATAGCTCCTTGCTATTATCTCCTGATATTTGAAATATTTTTTTTCTCTCTAAGGAAAGTCTAAGGTATTGTATTTATTAGAAAATGAAGCACCTTGGACAGTCTTCAAAGTGAACAGCAGTTTAAAACCAATAGTGTTTTAGAACAAAGAGCTTCACGGGGGTACTTTTCTCCTTTCTTTATTTTCATTTCCCTGCTGAAAAGATTCAAGAAAGAAAGCTCACATTCAAAATTGGTCTGTTGGGAGACTAAATCTCATTTGTTTACATCTGTGAAGCTCATTCCTTGAGACTGGACCAAGTCCACCTCGGTCCAAGCCTGCCTCCCCCTAGGCCAGGGCTGTTTAAATCTAAAGATTCAAATGCCCTTCTGCGATTACCCTATTCCCTGTCTGCTCATTATGGAGCCTGATTGTATATATAGGGTGAGATGTAATAGGCCATGATGGCGTATGGGGACAAGCATTGCCTGCTTGTAATGCAGAATCACAATGTGTCCACCTGGTCCCCTCTTTCAAGTGGGATGCTAAGTGTGCGGGGTGTTCATGGCCTGGGGCTGGCCAAATTCAGTCCTGCTTTATTGATGGAAACATCTTATTGGAAAGCTGTACCTTTGCCTGAGGTTTTGTTCCTTACGGCGCTAGTCACACAAGAATAAGCCCCTCTAGCAAGGCATGTAGTATAATCATAAATTACATACTCTTTTTGGCATGCATCGTCTCTGTCCCCTCACCCTGGCGTACATGTAGTCTTTGTCTCCCCACCGCATGGAAACATTTCCCTCCCTGTCCAATATAGTAATGCTCCACCTTGTCTAGCCGGCTACTCCTGGACTCCCGTACCCAAGTCCCAATGAACTCCCATGTCTTATATGCTCTTTCTGGGTCTTTTCTTTAGTGTCTCAAGTGTGGTCCCATCACAGCTCCCCTAGCTGGACTGCAATTGGGCCTGTGATCACACACGGTGCCCACTGGTTCTGTTGGCTCATGTGCTATTAGCCGAAGACCCCAACAGATCCCGGGGTGGCACCTTGGTAGATTTTAATGCTATTTCACAACCACTGTTTTCCCTGGGAGCCAAATGAGTGATTTCAGGAACCAAATAAGCTGGAATAAAATATAATCTATATTTCCATTCTTTTTTTTTTTTAATATAATTTATTTTATTATCATTAATTTACAATTACATGTGCAATATTACGATTATTAAACTACCCCTTCATCAGGTCCCCCCCACCAACCCCATTACAGTCACTGTCCATCAGCGTAGTGAGATGCTATAGAATCACTACTTGTCTTCTCTGAGCTGTATATTTCCATTCTTTTTACAGTTGTAGTAAAATCTTAATGATTCAGAATAGTTGGGGGAGAAAGAGAACAAAGTTGATCTAAATTAGTGAAACATCTGTAGCCTAACTTCTGGTTTAAAGTGTTTAGTTTTATTAATTTCAAGAAGTGGGAGTAGAACATAGTATTTTCTGGAGTGTGGACTCTGGAACTGGCCTGAGGGCAGAAATCTGGGTTTTTGTCTCCTGTCTGCTTTGTTCCACGACCATGGCCTTCAGCAAGTTATTTATCTTTTCTGGTTCTCGGTTTCTTCATCTGTATGATAGGACAATCATTTCTATCTCATATGGCTATTGTGCAGATTAAATGAGTTAATGTCTGTAAAGCAACTAGAAAAGTACCATTTAATGTTGAGTAAAAATAAAAGTAAACACATATCATTAGAAATTGCTATTTCCAGACAGACCCATGCTACTGAGCAGATAGTAAACATCATTGTTGTTACTGGTAAGATATACTGGGTGATCATTTTCTTAGCACTCTTTTACTTCTTACAGTAAATCAATGAGGTAAATACAATCACTTCTATTTTTCACATGGGAAAACTGAGGTAAGGAAGTAAGTGCCCAAGTTCACTTGGCAATTTATTAAAAAGCAAAGCTAAGGTTGGAGCCCAGTCAACTTGAATCCAGAAACCGCACCTTACCTAAAAAGGACATTGTCACAGTGCTTATCTTTTACCTGAAAAAAAAAATTATGCTGTTAAAAACCATGTCTTTATACACATTGACATGTGTATCCTGAATGCAATATTTCATGTCTCAATTATTTAGCAAGCTCTATGTTTTCCTCAAAGTAATTATTATCAGTGTCTCATCAGTACTCAGTTTTAGTAGGGTCTGAATTAGTGACATTTTATTAAATCAGTCAACATTTTTTTCAGATTATTTCGGAAAATGAACATTTGATTTCAGAAGATGATCTGGTGGCTTTGAATCTTAGTATTTTGATTTTGAATCTGCATCATTTCACTTTTTACAGTCACCTGTTTAATAATTCCATTTTTTTGTCCTCCTAGGTGCCTTTATCATCTGCTGGACCCCTGGATTGGTCTTGTTACTTCTTGATGTGTGCTGTCCACAGTGTGACGTTCTAGCTTATGAGAAGTTTTTCCTTCTGCTTGCCGAGTTCAACTCTGCCATGAACCCCATCATCTACTCCTACCGGGACAAGGAGATGAGTGCCACCTTCAGACAGATCCTCTGCTGCCAGCGCACGGAGAGCACCACTGGCCCCACGGAAGGCTCAGACCGCTCAGCTTCCTCGCTCAACCACACCATCTTGGCTGGAGTTCACAGCAATGACCACTCTGTGGTTTAGAAAGGAAACTAAGATGAGAAGCCCGCCATCATTGATGGAGGGATGAGCAGACACCCTCCACCTAAATGCCAGGGCCAGGTGGGGTGTAAGAAGAGGAAAATAAACTCATGTACTTAAACACTAACCCATGGCAGTATTCGTTCCTAGACCCACAAGACTTGATATGTATTGAGAATTAGTTTATGTGACAACCCTCATCCTAATCCCCATTCCTTTTGAAAGTACAAAGTGGAGATCTTGCAATGGAATTCTGGAATTCATAAACAGACTCTGGAGTGTCCATTTAGACTACACTAGACTTCAGAAGATGTGTGGTTTGGTGCAAGTCAGAATAAATTCTGACTAATTGAATCCACAAGTTCATTTACATACAGGCTTCCCTTTTTTACTTTTAAAGGATACATTTCATTTAATAAACATGTTTATGCCTATCAGCATGCTTGTGATGGTTAAGACTATAGACTGTTTTTAAACTACCATAGCTCCCATTTTTTTCCTTATGTAGGAAAACTGTAAATTAGAATTATTTTTTTTAGAAAGCATACATATAATGTATGTATGCAGTATGTCTTACTTAAAAAAAGATAAAAAGGTGTTACTTTTAAATCTTCTGGGAAATAGAAGAACCCAGATTTCAAAGCCAGTATTTGTTTAGGTTATGAAACAACCAAATCCCTCATCACAATATTACCTTTTTATTAAAGTGTTGTAATACATATAACACAGACAGGGTATAAGTTTACTTCCAAAAGAATATATACACTAAAAAAGTCATAGAAGATGAAGCACACAAATATTGTTTCCACATATTTATAAATGTATAATAACAAGTACATTCTAATTATCAGTACATCAGAGGAATTTTTTAACAGCCTGTGTTTTCCTGTGTTATAAAATAATACATAGTCACTGTAGAAAATTTGAGAAAGCAGAAATACATGAAAGAGAATAAAATACTGATAATATCACAACCCAGAAATAACCATCATTAACAGCTTTATGCCCTGTGTATGCCTCTATGTATGATATACCTTTTGATATAATTGGGATCATACTATAAACAATTTTATAACCATTTTTTCCCCCACTGCAGTATTGCCACATTTTCCTATGGCATTAAAAATTTTACAAAAGCATCATTTTAATGGCTGTATAATACTCCATCTAATGGGCACAACTCTATTTAACCATTCCCATATTGTTGACTACTTAGGTTATTTCTAATTTTCACTATTATAAATAATGTGAAAATTTTGTGTACATAAAACTTTGTCCATATAATTGATTATTTAGGACTTATTCCCATGAAGGATTTTTTTTTAAATGTGAAATGTCTTTTTATGTTCTTTTATAAAAAGGGATTTCCTGCTTTGCACCACATGGGTGGCAACCATGAGGAAAGCCAGTTAAATTACCTTTTTACAAAGGAAATGCAGCAGCTACTTTAGTTGAAAGTGACTTTTTTTTTTTTACCTAGAAAGTCAACTGTTACAAATTCCAAGATGCCCTAGTTCATATCTCTAGCAATTCCAAATTTTCTTTGAGGGGCCTGTTATCCAGCTCTTGGTAGCCACAGCTCTAGGGTAGAATTGAAGAAAATGCAAAGAATCAAACATGACAAGTGAATAAAGGATCTTATTAAATAGCTGGGAACCCTTCTGTACAAATGGGTTGAGTGTGTCAGTATGTGACTGGATACTGTGCATTCTGTAGGAATCACCCCCAATAAGTTGCCCCCACTATTAGGTGATAACCTGTTTAATGCGTTGTCCAGGTGAACTAGCAATTGCACCAGTTTGTTATAAGCAATAAGTCATGGCCATGAGGCAGGTGTGGGAAAGTCAGGAATGTATTTAAGAGAAAGATGTCCAGGAGAATTATCTAGGAAGGAGGCAGCTAGAGCATGGTCAGCTTTTAAGCAGAGCACAGACCTGCAAAGTGCCCACAGTGAAAACAATCTGGGAACCAGTTAGCAGAAAGGTGTTTGCACACAATTTATACAAAATACAGAGCATTTTATCTTGGAAGTGAAAGAAATGGACTTGGACTTTTCCTCATGTGCGTATATTCTGAAGGAGATATGGACTATTTGAAATTAAGAGCATACTAATTGGGCCTTAATAAATCGTTCTCAATCAGTGTTTGGTAGCGTGTGGTTCTGGTCAGTGCGGCTTCTCTTGTTCAGGAGCTTCCGGCTTGCGTGGCGTGGTGCATTCCTTCTGCGACCTGCTTTATTTCCTTCCCCCAGGGGCTTCTGAACTCTGCGGTGAAGCCACCATATGCTTCCTCAGCTCAGAACTCTTTTTTTTCCAGTTCAGTATTAAGTCTTTCTAGTGTCCAAGAATGGAGGTTTAGGTCACATGAAAGCGGGAACATCTTGGGACAATACCTTACTGCAGTGGCATAGCTGTTAGAGTGGGTTTCTTTTGGAAAAATTCTAATTTTATAAAAACTTTATGACAACTTTACGAAAAACCCTCACTAGGAATTTACAAAGTGACAGTGATCTTTATGCTGACTGATTTAATAGCTAATAAAAGTGACAGGTCCCTTCCAATTATATGCCGATTCTATTCTTTTCAGTATATTACTAAGATGTTGGGGACAGATAACACAGTGTTTGTTCAAGTGGGTATGTCATTGAGTATTTGAAAGAGAATTCTGAACCTTTCAGTTTAGGGGGATGTAAGATTGTTAGAAATTAAATGTCATAGAACTCTTCTTCACAAATTAGCTACCCCTTACTATTCCCTTTTTATAAATTAGTAAAGCCCTAATTTCCTAGACTCAGAATGTCAGCTGATATCATACAGTTACTCTTACCAGGCTCCCAGTTAACTGTTGCTTTAGATCCCATCATTCATCTTCCTTCTAATGTAGTCCATTAGTCTTTTAACTTTTGCAGTGTAATTTTCTGGTATTGTTTCTAGCTCTTCTTAAACCCAGTGTGTGGTTTCTATTAGGTAAAAACTGTAGAAACATGTCATAAGGCAGGTGTGGGAAAGGTAGATTATTTCTAATTTTCACTATTATAAATAATGTGAAAATTTTGTGTACATAAAACTTTGTCCATATAATTGATTATTTACTTAGGACTCATTCCCATGTCGAGATCTTTTGAAAAAAATTGTTTTTTTTTTAACAGCAAGTGAGCTTCACCTGATTCCAAACCCTCAGGAGGATTGGGGTTGTTTTGTGTGTTGGGCTGGGCCTGGGTTTAGGCACCGTCTGACCAAGAATGTGTGTAACTAAGAGCCAGAATGGGTCAGCAGTCTTCCAAAGTGGGGTCTGTTTATTCTGTAACATTCCCCTGTACCTTGTATAGTTTATATATAAAATTCTCTAATTCTTCCCTTGAATTTATAAAGCTCATATCCACAGAATATTTACTAATATCTGTTTAATGATGTGGCATGTATAGAACATTTTAAAACCTAAACCAGAGGTTGGCAAACTAAGACCCATTGGCCAAATCTCTATGACTTGTTTGCTAAGGATGGGTTTTACATTTTTAAATCACTGGGGTGGGGAGAAGGGGGGAGAAAAGGAATATTTTGCGACACATGGAAAGTATATGAAATTCAAATTTCAGTGTCCATAAGTAAAGTTTTATTGGAACACAACCACATTCAGTTACTGTATTGTTTATGGCTGTTTTTGTACTACAGTAGCAGAACTGAATATTTGCAACAGACACTGTATCTCAAAACCCACCATATTCACTATCTGCCCCCTTATACAAGAAGTGCCAACCCCTGACTTAGAGAATTCTATTTTCAATCATGCTATCCTCATTGGACCATGTTCATTGGAAGAAGAAGGAAAAATTGGATACACCATGATCTCTTGAGCTGTAGACTCCAGGAAAAAATATCAATTGCATTTTTTTATACCACACATAATTTCTATTTTGAAATCATCTCAAACTTACAGAAAAGTTTGCCAAATTTACAGGACATTTTTCCTGAACCATTTGTATGTTGTCAACAAGATACCCCATCATCCTTGAATACTGTGTAATTCCTACGGACAAGGACAGTCCCTTTCATAAACTCAATACAGCCATCCAAATCAGGAAATTAACACTGATACATAAACTGTTATTTAATTCAAAGCCCCATTCCAGCTTCACCAATCTTTCCAATAATGTCCCTTATAGCAAAATAAATCTAGGATCACTGGTTATATTTTATTATCAAATCTCTTGAATCTTCAATTGTGAACAGTGTCTTGGTCTTTTCTTGACCTTCATGATCTTGTCACTTAAAGATCACAGGTCAGTCATTTTGTAGAATTTGGCTTTGTCCGATATTTATGATTAGATTCATATTATTTATCTTTAAATAACACAGAAGTGCTACTGTGGTTCTCACTGTATTACCTAGCACATGGTATTGATTTGTTCTATTACTGGTGATGTTGACTTTGATGACTTGATTGATGTTTCTCCACTATGAAGAAAACTACTCTTTTTCCTTTTTCCTTGGCAATAAGCATTTTGTAGGAAATAATTCTGTTCCTCATCAAATTTTAGCACCTAGTCTTACACCCATTGATATTTCTTGAATGAATTAATCACTACTCTGCTGGTTGCCAAATCATGAATTTCTAATTCTCTTTTCTCTTCAAAAAGTATGTTAGCTTCCTACTGTGGGAAAAAGTTCTGTCCTCTCCCATTAATTTATTTGTTTATTTATACCAGTATGGGTTCATGGATCCTGATTTTATTCAGTTAGTTGTAATGTTGCAATCATTTTTAAATTACAGTTTCTTTTTGAGATAATTGTAAATTCATATGCAGTTGTAAGAAATAATATGGAGATCCCTATGCCCTTTACCCAGTTTCCCCCAGTGGTGATATCTTGCAAAACCATGGTGTAACATCACAACCAGGATATTGACATTGATACAGGAGGCAAGGTACAGAGTGGTTTTATTACAAGGATCCCTCTGTTATACTGTTTATAGCCAGACTCATCTCCCTTACCCCCACACTCACCCCTAGCAACCACTAATCTGTTCTCCATTTCTTCAATTACATTTTAACAATTTTTTTCATACTGAAACTCCTAAAACTTTTATAACTGGTTTCAAGGTATGGAGCTGACACTTCCCTAGAGGTTGTATGTGTGTGTGTAGTCTAGAGAGACATTTCTGTGATTATAAAAGCTACACAAACTTAATAAATGCACCAAGGAATACAGAAATTAGTAAAGTAGAAAGTAAAAATCTCTCCTGTAGGGTGGAAGCTAGACCACAGATATCTGTTGCATATATTCCCTGATAAACATGGACTTTTACAAAGTGATTTTACATTTTTCTGTTGTTGAATTTTCAATGTCCTCCCTTTGGCAGCAAAGGAGCCAGAATTTGTCTTGTTTTGTATTAGCATTCTAATTGGTTTCCATCTTACCTCTTGCATCTTTCAGGAAAGGAATCTTATTTTACGTTGTATGCTTCACCTCACATAACACAGTACTAAACAGTATTTGAAACTTGCTTGGTTAAATGAAGTAAAATGTGTGAGCCACAATAAAGGCATTCTTGACCAAGAAATGCTCCATGGTTCTACAACCCTGATGAAGTTTTCTTCACACTTTAGAATATTGCAGTTAAAATTAGGTAGGAATAATGAAAAACCAAGATCAAGGCCTTTGATATAATGTTTTGTCAATATTAGTTTGTGTTTTCTGAGTGTGTCTTCTTTAACTTATTTTGGCATGCTTTGGGAAGATGTTTTATTACTGTAGGTTGAATTTGTGGTGTGATGTACAGCTTCCAGAAGGCATTCATGTCATTTGTATTTTGATCTTTGCAATGACCCTATTACACATGAGGAAACTGTGTGTCAGAAAAAATTGGGGGCCTAATATTTGTTGTCTATAGAATTATTTGAATCTAATTACATAGTCTTTATATTGTAATCCATAACTCCTTATGTATTTATCTATCTCGACCCCCCAAACAAATTATGATAATCCTTTAAAGAACTTAGCACACACGGTCGAAGTAATAGAAGATAACATGAGGTCAGGAACAGGTGTATGAATTGTTCTCTGGGTGCTCATGTCGCAGGTATGCCGATATCTCAAGGTAAATTATAAATTCTTTGAGAATGAGATAATCTTGGGCTCTTGCTTCCGTTTAATGATCCAGATGACTGGAACAAAACTAAAAATATGGTGCCATTTACTTAATGGTTCTTGATTGAGAACTAGAAGACCATAGTCAGTGTGATAATTGTTATCACTATTACTCATTTTTTATTCATTCACAAGTACCTTTTGAGAGCCTTCTATGAACCAGGCCCATGTGGTAACTGCTGTGAATGATATATGCAAGTTCTTAAATGGAGCTTAGAATTTGGCAGCAGTGATGGGAGAAAATGGGGAGAAATAAATCAGTTAAAATTACAAATTGTATTGAGTTACAAAGGACACTATGACATGACATAGATATTAAAGGAAATTCAAGGAATAAAGAAGGTGAGGAGAGGAACTACCTTTCAAAGGGTAGTTTAGGGAGGCTCTGTCTTTGGATAGGAACTGCCTTTTCAAAACCTGCACTTTGGGCCTGAACTGCACAGATGTGTGGTTCCATCAAGCCCTTGAGCTTGCACCCACTCTGGTAACCAGTACATCAAACAACCACTTAGAAAAATGGCCATACATCTAGCATAGGTAGGTAGGAGTTCCTGGCAAGATGTGTAAATACTTGGTGAGAGAATGCATGTCATTTGGTGAGAAGAGCAAGTATAGCCTGTGAGGTAGAGGCTTACGAGGCAGGCTGGCATGATGTCTTAAGTGATTTTGAATCATTTTATTCCGAAAATTGTGGAGAGTGGGTTAAGGATTTAAGTAAAGGAGTGGCACAGTGTGGTTTACATTTCAGAATAAATCAAAGTAAAGGGAGCCCGGAGGCAAAAAACAAGATCAGAGGCTGTCACATTAATGATGAAAGATGAAGTAATGGAGGTGCAGAGAAAGAGATGAATGGATCTGAGAGGGGTTGTGGGACCTGGTGATTGTGGGGTTAAGGTCATAACCCTATGACATTGGCCACTGGATGAATGGGGATGTGATATGGTGGGATAAGGAACACTGAATGAGGAGCAAGTTTACAGGGAAAAGATTATGAGTAAAGTTTGAGATATCTGTGAGCCATCCAAGGAGAATGAGACACTAGGGAAGTGGCTATGCGATACATGAAGCTCAGGATACATCTCTGGACTGAAGATCTAGATTTTGGAGTTTGATTTCTCTGTTGATATCCTGCCACATTCCTCCTCAAGACAGGAAGCCTGGAGTCTTTGATCTGTTTGAATAGGAAGAAAGAAAAGGAAGGAAATGGAGAAATAAAAAAGCAGAACTTAATATCTGAAAATGTTTTCCAGAAATATGTAGAGATGTCTCTTTTTAACAAAATGAGGTTAACCGTATTTAATATATATATTTTTTAATTTGGTAATATAGCCAAGGTTGGTACATACATATCTACCTTACTGTGTAATTGAGGTCGAGATTTTTAGAGATCATCTATATCTTATTTCCCCCTCCTTCCTGGGATTTTGGAAAACTACAATTCTGTTAGTCGAGTCCATGTGACTAGTTATGGCCAGTGGATATGACAACTGATTTCTAGGCTGAGGAAATAAAAAGCCCCTAGGCTGCTCTCCAGAACTTATTTTTCCTGAAAGCCAAGCACAGAAATGTGAACACTGAGGAGAGCAAAGTCCTCATCAGCCTGGGACCTTTAGTGTAGAGTAAAATCCTTGCCAACTAACCAACCCAGATTGAATGTATAGCATGACCAAGAAATAAACATTTGCTGTGTTTATGGCATGGTTTTATGGTTCATTTGTTAATAAAATATAACTTAGGTTATGTTGACTAATAAGTAGCATTAAATTTTGATGAATGTTAGGGTTCTTTCTACTTTTTTGCTTTTCTGGATCATAGGAAATGTACATTAAAAATGATGAGTTTAGTAGAGAATACCAAAACACATTCCAAAAAAAATTGTACCAGTTTCTAATCCCAAAGTGTCTGAGAACATTATATCTTCACCAGTACTGATGCTATCAGTCTTTGAAGTTTCTTTAGCTGCAGTAGAGTCTGAATGAAAAAAAATCCCAAACTACTTGGAGATAAAGCACTTCTAAATAACGTATGGGCAAAGAAAGTTTAAGAGCAATTTTATTTTGAACTAAATGAGAATGAATATAGAACTTATCAGAATTTTTGGGATGCAGTGAAAGCAGTCCTTAGAGGGAAATTTAGAAAAAATATAAAATCAATCATCTGAACTTCTACCTTAGTAAACTAGAAAAAGAAAACATGAAAGAAGAAAAACAAAACTGGAGTAGAAGCCAATGAAATTGAAAACAAAAAATACAGAAAAATCAATGAAACTAAAACCTGGTTTCTTTGAAAAGACCAATAAAATCAATAAACCTCTAACCCAACTAAGGAAAAAAAGGACATGATTTACCAATATCAGAAATGAAAGAGATGTCATCACTATAGATCCTCTATGGACATTAAAAGGATAATAAAGGAACCTGATGAACAGCTCTATGCTCACAAATTTGAAACACCAGATGAAACAGACCAATTCCCTCGTTGTACCAAACACAAGAAGAAATGGGCAATCTGAATAGGTCTATATCTGTTAAGGAAATTGAATCAGTAATCAGCCTTTCAAAAGAGCATGAGGCCGAGATTGGTTCACTGGTGAATTCTATGTAAGGTTTGTTAAACATTTAAAAAAGAATTAATCCATCACACCAACAGATAAGAAATCTCGCTATCATATCAATAGTTGCAGAAAAAGCATTCAATAAAATCTAATATCCATTTATGATAAGTAACTCTCAGTATCTCAGTAAACTAGGAATAGAGAAGAACTCCTTGTGATAAAGAGGAAGAACTTCATAATTCTACAGAAAAGCTACAACTAACATCATTTAATGGTGAGAAACTCAAAGCTTTCCAATGAAGATCATGTACAAGGCAAGGATGTTCCCTCTCACCATTCCTTTGCAACAACATACTGGAAGTTCTAGCTAGTATACTAAGACAAGAAAAGGAAATGAAAGGTATATGGATTAGGAAAGAAGAAATAAATCTTTCTTTGCAGATGGCACAATTGTCAATGTAGAAAATCTCAAAAATTAAAAACTGGAATAACTAATAGCAAGGTTGTAAAATACAATATTCATACATAAAAGCCAATTCATTTCCTATATATCAGCAGTGTTCAAGTGGAATTTGAAATTAAAAGCACAATACTCTTTACATTAATGCCAAAGAAATTAAATACTAAGGTATAAATCTAACAAAACTTGTGCAAGATCTTTATGAGGAAAACTACAACACTGATGAAAGAAATTAAAGAACAAAATAAATGGAAAGCTATTCCATGTTTGTATATAGTAAAAACTCTGCGTCAAGATGTCCGTTTTTTTGAGATTTATAGACTAAATGCAATCCCAACCAAAATCCCGGCAAGTTACTTTGTGGATATTGACTGATTCTAAAGTTTATATGGAGAGTTTATATACAATAGCTAAAACAATACTGAAGGAAAAGAACAAAGTTGGAGAACTGACCCTATCTGGCTTCACAATTTACTATAAAGCTACAAGATAGGCTGGTATTGGTGAGACTAGACAAACAATCAATGAATCAGAATACAGAGCCTAGAAATAGTTACACACAAATATAATGAACTGATCTTTGACAAAGGAGCAAAGGTTAATACAATGGAACAGTCTTTTCAACAGATTGTGCTGTAACAACTGGACATCTGCATGCAAAGACATGAATCTAGACAGACTTTACACCCTTCGTAAGAACTGAACTGGATCAAAGACCTAAATGTAAAATGCAAAATTATAAAACTGGTAGAAGTTAACATTGGAGAAAATCTAGAGGACTTTGTGTTTGGCAATGACTTTTTAGATACAACACGAAAGGCATGGTCCATGATAGAAATCATTGAAAACCTCATTAAAATTAAAAACGTCTGCTCTGCAAAAGACACTCTCAAGAGAACGAGAAGATAAGCCACAGACCAGGAGAAAATACTTACCAAAGACATATCTGGTAAAGGACTGTTATCTAAAATACGCAAAGAACTCTTAAAACTCAACAATAAATCCAATTTAAAAATAGTCAAAAGACCTGAACTGGCACTTCAACAAAGACGTTATATAGATGGCAAATACGCATATGAAACAAAACTCGTCATCATATGTCATTAAGGAATTACAAATTAAGGAACAATGAGATACCACTACACATCTATTAGAATGGCAAAAATCCAATACACTGCCAACTTCAAATTTTGAAGACATGGAGGATATGGAACAATAGGAACTCTCATTCATTGTGGTAGGAATGCAAAAAGGTACAGCCACATTGGAAGACAGTTTGGCGGTTTCTTGCAAAACTAAACATACTCTTACCATAGGATCCAGCAATTGCACTTAAAGGAATTAAAATCTTATGTCCATCCCAAAACCTGTGCATAGATGTTTTTAGCTTTTTGGAAGCCCTGTTAGGATAGTTCTTGGAGGTACCAATTGAGATCTTTTTGAAATCTGAAAAAATATTTTACAGTCATGAACTTAGCTTCATCTTTAGACCATATTTAGAGCCTTCAATTTGTTCTTTTCCAGAAACCATTTTTAGAAATGGACAGTTTTCACACCAAACAATTTTATATTTAAATTTAACAGTCCTTTCTTTAGCTCATCTTTCTCCTTTTGCATTTTACTCTAAGTGGGAAAAAGAAGATAGGCAACACTTCTCACACTTACCTAGAAATCTTAGTTAAACCACCCAGTTCATAGGTACATTTTTTACTTTCCATGTTACTGTAGGTATCAGTGTTACTAAACGTTCTGCTACTATTTTAAAAGGATCTCCTTTCCTCCAGTTTCCAAGACCATTTTTTCTCATTTTCCTTTAAGTCTTCACCAGCAGCAGCCTTTGAAGGCCATAATTATGACTCTACCTTTGGAAATTTCACATTTGTTACCAGTTTGGTGTTATTAAATAATTTCTTCTGCTGGGGTCCCCCAGAGTTGAGGCCTGGGCCTATTCTTTTCCTCTCTTTTCTTACTAGGAGCTCTCATCTAGTTCAATGGTTTTAAAAACGCTATAAGCTGACAATTCAAATTTTCATGTGTAACTACAGCACAGGTTCTGGACTCCCCGCATTAAGGTTTCTCATGATGTAAAAAAATAAAAATAAAAACCCGAATTTGTTTTTCAGATTTCTTTAATCTGAAATCACAGCAGAATGCATTTTTGTTGGCATATTCAATATATCTTATATCTCTACTTATATTTTATGTTTCAAAAATAGGATCACACTTGACCTTACCTTTTCTAAACTCCTTTGAAATATTTTTGTGATTCCTCATGAAGGATTTATTAAGCATATCACATGCTGTGTTAAACATTATGGCACATATTTAAGAGAGTAATAAACAAGAAAGATATGGTACCTATCCTCACAGAGCTTCCAGTCTAGAAAGGAAGACAGCTTTTGGAAGAGTTGTTACTAGTGAGATGAGTATTATAGGAGACCTATGCTTGTCTGAGAATGGGGAGGGGGCAGAAAATGAGGCTCCTTTGAGCAAGGAACTTCGAAGTCTATAGCTGGGGACTGTGTAGAAGTTATCTAGGCAGAAGGACAGCATGGAAGGTTGATGGAATGTTACATGTAAACATTTTTAAATCATGCCCTTGAGTACCTGAAAGATTATATACATGGAGCATGAAAAGAAACAGTTGGAGTTGAGATGATTATTAGGCACTATATCAGGTGGAACCCTGTAATTCATGCTGTGGAGTTTTTCCTTTATTCTAAGGGCAATGAGCCATGCAAGGGTCTCGAGGTAGGGAGGGAAATCATGAGCCATGCAGGCTTGAAAGCTTGCCAATGGGATAATATTTTAGATGGGGGCACTGTGGATGAAAGGAGATCAGTGGGATGCTGCTGACGTGTCTGAGGTGAAAAATGATGCTAGCTTAGACTAGGGTGTTGGTGGTTTAGATGGAAATAAGTGGGAATATTTTAGATATATATGTAAGAGATAAAACAAACAAAGATTTAGTAATTTGATGCTATGTGTGTTGTAAGGGAGAAGGAAAAATAAATTTCTCTTGCCTTTGTGTTAAGCATCTGCATGGTAGTGATGCATTTACTAAGATAGGAAAACTAAGAGAAGGACCAGAGTTGGGATGAACATCGGGAGAAGGCTTTTCTCATGGGTTGGGGTGTTGCTCCCTCAGGATATCTATGAGGAGGTCTGTTTACCCCTGAAGCCCAGGGCTGGGTGTGTGTTACTAAGTTTCTTTTATTAAAAAATGCCATTCTTGAATTGATATATTTCCTTTACACTGTTAGTGTATGAATATTTACTCTATTTCTTGGTTAGCTCTGGTAGAAGTTTTCATATGTGTTGGTATTTTCCAAGCAACAGCTCTTGGGTTTTGTTATTCCTCCTGGTACTTGAATTCATTAATTCTTGATTCTTTTTTTTTGTTGATTCTTTTCTTTTGATACCCTTTCCATATTTTGTGCCATGTGGTTTGAACGCTCCATTCCTGTATAAAATATTTTAAATACGTGAATTTACTCTGAATGAATTCAGATTTGGAAGAATCCCTTTGATTTAATTTAATTTAAAATTAATTTATTATGTAAAATTTAAATTGCCATGTCACACAGAATAGTAAAGGAATGATATATTTAGAATAATTATATATGATTATATACAACATTAAATGCAATTAATTATATACAGTGGCAATGAATAATTGCAGGTAAGTATATAATTATATACATAAAACCTAGAATTATGTGAATAAATTAATGGAGAATATTTTAGTTTTGGAAGTGCTATGAAAACTAGTAATCATTAAAAAGTTCCCTACTTATTCTACTGCATTAATTTATACAAATATAATGGAGCAGAATGGTATGATAGACTTCAAGTATCAACTATGTTAATGAAGCATTGCCTTCCCCGCCCAGGCCATTGAATAGGACAGAGTCCCAGGGCTCATTATTGTGGAGAAGGCAGGCCTAACTAAAGCCCACTGTCACTGTCTCTACTGGAGATATTTTCTCTCCTTCATGACCAGAGAGCAGGTCCCAAGAAAAAGCAGAATGGTATAATGCCGTGGCTCTCAACTCTATCAGTCAATGCCTTTGCGAACAATTTTTTGTTTAAAAAATGATTATCCTGAAATGAGATTCTTAGATAATGCTATCTAGCTAATTCATAATTTTTAAAAAATTGACAAAATTCTGTAATGGTAATAAAATGGAAAACACGTAAGGGCACTACTTTGCAATACAATAATGTGTAGAAAAACACTGCAGGAGAGGAAATAATGAGGTGTCAGGTGTTGTGCTACTTCTGTTGAGTGAGTTTAGATTTAAGAGAAATAAGACATCATCATTCAACCGAACACAGTAAATCCCACCAGTAATACAATCAGTGAGGTCCAACAAATTTAATTACATTAAATGCAGTGTCACATTATTTAAAGGTCCATGAAATGATTAAAGCAAATGGCAAGCGGGGAGCCTTCTGAGATTTCCTGGGGTTGGCTGTGTGGGCCAAAACTATTTGCTCCCTACTGTGGTTTGGAACCTCCTGGTGGCAGTTGCCCTGTTCCACCTTAAGACTCAGGAAGAATTCCAGATCCTGCCCTTTCATCAATTCTCCTTTAGACTGGATTGTAACACTACTGGTTCCCTCAGTCATTAATGACCTAAATAAAAATCTTTGCCATGTATTCCTTTTATTTTTGTACAAGACTCATGATTTTTTCTCTTAAAAAAGTAACCACTTAGCACTATCATCCCCTCAAAAAACCATATTGTATGGCACAAATGCTGAGAGAGCTAGGAAGAGGCTGAGGGTCTGGGACGGAGAAGGTAGAATGTGTGAACCCGTGGCCTACAGACATGTCAGGAACCACAGAAAACAGCAGTGCATGCTGCAAACGCGCAAAAGCACGGCAGGACCTGCTACCCATGGGCAGGAGCCACTGGCCAATCCTCCGACACCATGTGGGACAAGCCTGGAGTCCTTGGAAGTCTCAGAGAGAGACCACACTTCCTCTTTCCAATGTCATCGTATCCATGAGCTTCCTGCTATACTTGTATGCCTCAAATAATGTTTCCAAGATAAAACAAAGGATAAAATGGAGGGAGGGAGAAAAGTTTCCAAAAGGAAAACGAGTTATGCTTTAATAGACAAAGTTTTCAAATAATTTTCAAAGTTACTCTGTATGAGTGAGATTGATTTTTTTCTACTGCTGAATCAAAATAGGTCGTCAGAAGATTGAATTCAGTTATAAAGAAATAGTTACGCATGTCCAAGATGTAACTATAAATTTTAAACACATCACACAAAAAATCGGATCCTGGCTTACATATTCCATTGTGATCTGTTTTTTTCCCCCCTTACTTTGGACAACTTTCATGCATCTGCATACATAGCTATCTGGACTTTAAATTGCTGCATGATATTCCACTGTGTGCATGCATAATAATTAAAATAAGGCTTGGTGAACATTTAATTTTTTATAACTTTTTTCCCTCAAAAAAAATGCTGGGATAAGAATCTTATAAGTCTTTGTGCACTTGTCTAATTATTTCCTTAAGAGAAATTTCTAGTAGTGCAATTGCTGATGTAACAATTGAATATGTGCATTCAATTTTTGATACTATTTACTGGATGTCTTTGATTTCTGGTTATCAGCCCATTTCCCAAGCCTTCATCACTAGTGGTCCTGGGCAGTCTTTTGATTTTTAGTCAGATTGGTGTGTGTGTAACTATTTCTCACTTTTATTCTACTTTTGATTCCTTTGTTTATTGGGGAGATTGAGGTTTTATTCATATGTTTATTATTTTTCTTTTTCTACTTTTCAAGAGTTACTGGTCATTTAATTTGGAAGTTATTTGTTACATTAAACTTTTGTCTTTCTTATATATGGTGAAGGTTTTTCCTAGCTTTGAATATAATGTTTTGGCTACATAAAGGTTTTTCATTTTCCCTTAGGCAGTTTATATTATTTTCATTTATGGTTTCTGAATTTTGTGACAAGATAAGAAATGCTTTGTCCTCCCCCAATTTTATAACTGTATTTGACTATCTTTTATCCCATTTACTTTTGTTTCATTATTTTTAGTGTTTAAGTATTCAGTCTCACTGCAATTTATTTAGGTGTATGGTATGAAGTGGAAGTGTACCTTTATTTTTCACAAGAATTTTTCTAACACCAATTATGGAATTGTTCATATATGTACATATATATATGTTTAAATGTATGTTCATATGGAGAAAGAGAAAGGATAAGAAAGAGGAAAAGCAGCCTGTTTATCTCAAATTTTTTAGTTTAACAATTTATATAATTTAATATTTATTTTAACAATGTAATATTTATTTTAATAATTATAATGTTAAATATTTTAATATATCACTTGGGAACTTATACTATTTATTTTTGTCAATATTTTTGTATGTATTCTTACACAGATGTTCTATTTACAATTGAGAATTAATGTGTCAAATCCCCAAAAAGCTTGAAAAGTCTATGTTCTTTACTAGATGTACATATCTGTATTTTGTAAGAAATGTTGTGATTGGTATATTTAATTTAATATATCATAATTTCTTTTCTTCTATTTTAGGTATCAAATAACATAGTTTTGCCAGTCTCTCCCATTATGATTATGATTTTGGCCAAATTAAATACTTATGGTTTAGACTGACATTGTCCAACATTTTTTTATCCATTTCATAAAATAGAATTTTTTGTTTGTTTGAATTTAGACTTCTCCAGATGTTAGTATTTCTAAGACTGCTGTTTTCTTCCTTATTCATTTTCTAACTCTATATTATTTTGTTTTGGGCATATAGCTTGAAAACAGCAAAAATCTTGCTGTTGCTCTACTATTCATTCCATGAAGCTCTGTATAACATTACTTAGTTGATTCTCTTTATTTCCTCTGTATTATGTTTTTGTATATATCCTTATTTTTCTTTGTTCTTATTTGTGGGAAATTGCTTGTCTAGTTTCTCTGAAGTTTCACATTTTTAAATGTTTTTCAAAAACATTTTAATCTCTATCAATAAGAAGAATATGTGTGTATTTCTCTTTTCAAGTTCAGAAATTTGCCAATTACTTCTTTTTTACCCCATTCTTCAAAATTCCTCATGTATTTAAAAAATATGCATATTTATTTTCAGATCCATTTTTCAAAATGCAGTTTCTCTTTGAAGGATCTTTGACAACATATGCCAATAAGTCTTTAGATAACTCTACTTAACTGGTGATATTATTTGTTAAGATTTTTATACTGTATCTTCTTCCTTCTTTACCTCTTTATGCTGAATCATTTCTCTTTTGGCTTCCATGAATGATTTTTTTTCTTCGAGAAAGTATTCTTTGTGACTGCTTGTATGTGTGAAAACATATTTCATTTTTCCTCTCATATGAAAATTTTTTAGCCAAGTTTATAGTTCTTGGGTAATAATCTTTTTCTTAAGAAACTTTTAGCATTGCTCCATTGTCTCTAGCATTAAGGGCTGCAGGAGTGACAAACTTTGCCAATATGGGATATTATTATAGTGTAGCATTTAGTCTTTATTTTGGAATTCAGAAATCAGGAGTCTCTATCTAGGTATCTGTTTTTCTCCTAAATGTCTCTTGTGTGTTTGAGAAAAATTAATATCTCTAAAGGTCGGAGGCAAAATTGAATATGTTTTAATTAGATCAAGCATATTGATTATGATTTAAAATCTTTGCTATTTTGCTCTTTTCTGCTTTCCCTATCAACAGCTGAGAAAGACATATTGAGATCTCCTTGGATGATGCATTTGCCATTTTTTCCTTGAGGCTCTATGAATTTCTACTTTATGTATTTTGAGGCTACTTTATTAGGAGTATTCATGTTTAAAATGATCTTCCTAGTGAAGATCTCTAAGTCTTCTATCATTATGCAGTGGTTTTTGTTATCTCTAATAATGCTTTTTAACTTAAATGTTTTGAAATTTGATATTAATATAACTGAATACTTCTTTACCTTTTCTCCTCGGTGGGAATTTTTCTAATGTTAATTGTGGTAAGGGCTCAGTCATCTCAAAGAAATTTTCTTCTATTATTTCTTTTACATGCTCTCTAGTCTCCTTCTGGAAGACCTAATTATATAGATGTTGGATTATCTTCATCTATCATCCATCCATATTACTGACCATTCCTCTTATCTTTTATATCAATGTCTCTTTTTCCTCTAATTCTACTTTTTCCTCTAATAATTCCTACTAGAATGAAAATTCCACGGGAGCAGAGGTTTGTTTGCTTCTTGTATCCCTAGTGTCTAGTTGGGAGCAGAGTACAGAAGATGTACATAAATAATATTTATTAAATAGGTAGATGAATTCTTGGGTGTTTGTTCTAATTTGTTTTCAGCAGTTCAGTGTTAACTCCATTATTTTTAGCCTCTATTATTTACTTAAAATTTTTGTCAATATTGTTTTTTATTCCTTAAGAACTCATTTTTATTTTCTGATTGCAATTTTTTCCATAGCACCCTACTTTAATTTATGAACTACAATAGTCTATTAAATTGCACTGAAAATGCACATTGGGATTTTTTAAATGCATTTTCCTGTTTCTGTGAACTGTATTTCTACAATAGGAAGAGCTTTGGCACTAAGCTAGTGATCTTCTCTATTGCAAGTTACTTTTGATGAGTATCTTTTCTATCAATGAAGGGTAAGCCTGATCAGTATTGGAGCTGTTCTGAGCCCTTACCACAATTAACATATGTCACTTTTTGGTGTTTCCAGTATGACTCAACCTGATCAGCTACTGCCTGGAGGAGTCTGAAAACAAGCTTTTCTCTGAGCATGGCTAATCAATGAGGATTCTAGAATTCATGCAGTGTCAATTTTATGATCAGGAATTATTAAACAATATTGAATTTCACTGCTCCTCTATAGGCCCTCTAAGTCTTGCTATTGGTGAAGAAGAATAGAGTTAAGAAGGAAAATAAGTCAACATTTTAAACTTTTGGAGTATAGGATTTTGTCACAGAGTTCAGAACTTAATGTTCGGATACAGTGTGTAGACACATCTCCACTCCTTAAAGACAGAGCCCCTGAAAGACAGGTGCTAGTGTCATTCTCCAAGATAGCCACGTTCTGGCTCTGGATTGTATTGCTCATTACTCACTGAGAGGCTCTGCCCACTTATATTCATCCCACCTCTGGTCACTGACCCGGGTTGGGTGGAGATGCATTCCTTAGTTTAGGTTGAGAGAAAGAGGGACATCTAGTGATGATCTGCAACCATTACCAAAGACACAACTTCCATGCCAAAAATCTGGGATGGAGCCCCTGGAGTGACATCCAATTAAATATTGAATTGTCTGTGTCTGCTTCCCAGGAATTTGCCCCTCCGACAGCATCAAGTTTTGTAAATGGAGGGCTGTGGTTGCCCACTTGAGAGACATCCAGAAGCATGTTACAAGGGAAATTTCACATGTCCCCAGTAGAAGAGAGGGAGAAAGCTAGACTGTAAATAAAAAGAACTTTTGGGATCCCCACTTAATATAAGCATTTGTGTGTGTGTGTGTGTGTGTGTGTGTGTGTGTGTGTGTTGGGGGCTAATTTTGACCAGAGGGGGACATAGTCAAACATTATTAATCTGTGTGAAACATTTCAGCATCCACCTTCCCAAGAGAAAGCTCTTTTCCCACCATGGCTATTTCTCCTCCACTGCTCTTGGAGCAATTTCCTCTGCCTCACCAGCTCCTGGAAACAATGAAAGGGCACAGAAAGTCCTATTCAGGGATGGGAAGCAGGAAGAGGGGAAAAGTGATTGGAGGTAGAGACTTGAAGTTGATCTCCATTCTAAGTCACAGGGAAGACAAAGGTTTGGAATTGGGTACCATATACTGTTTTTTGTTTATTTTGAGTTGCATGTTTAAGATAGAATTTTTTTAAATGTATTTTGACTGCATGTTTGAATGTGACATCATCCAGTAACCCTGTGTCCTAGATTCATGATGGTCCCAGCTTCCATCCTTGTTGCCATCTCTGCATGGCTGCTTACTCCTAACTCAGAGTTCAGAGTTCAGGCTCTTTCCTGACATGGCTCTACAAGCCTTAGCACCTGAACCTTGGACTCTGACCTCTCTGCCTCTCTTGTAGGAAGAAACTGACCCTTGGCTCCCCATATAATCAGCTTGGCCCATCTCTAAACTCTTCCTCACAAATTTAGTCCCTGATCCTCTCTGTCGATATGCCAATCCCAGTGTTCCTGTTCAAATATTTCTGTCAGTAGAGCAAGAGGCATGTTTCTACCCGATTTTTTTTTAAGATCTATGTTCCCTTTCATTAGTTCCCAAACAGAAGCTTTTCTAAATAGCATGCCTACCAATTGGTTATTCCTCTGGGAGTTTCATACTGGTTTCCTTGTTATTATAAGGTGGCTATTCCATAAACAGATTATTTCTAATTCTGGGCCTTTTTTTCCTATTAGCACATGGATTGTATTTATTGTATAATATTATGCATGTTTGTGATATCCTATAAAAGAAACTGATTTTGATAAAGATATCTTTGCTTGCTTCATCTCCCCAGCCCACCCTACTCTTTTTTACAGTACAGGCAGTGCTGGGGATATCTGCACCAACATAGACTATTCCTTTTAGATATCTTCAATGTAATACCAAGGGAGAGAGATATTTACAGGTATCCAGAAAAAATTTGCTTCTTTTCTTGAAAACAGAACATCAAAGGTAAAGCTAAACAGAGCAGGTGAATTAATGAGTAACTACAGCTGAAGGGCAATTTTAACATTAAGTATATGAAATGTTACTATGAATAGGATTGGGACCAGCTGCTTTCACTCACACTTGATAAAAGCCAAAAGAGGCTGTAGATACAGCATGACACTACTGAAGAGAGGAAGCCTTGGCTTTGGAGACGAGGTCTGAAAATTCATCCTCTGAAGATGGAATGAAAACAATCCTATTCTAAAAGAGTGGAGTACTTTTGCTGATGAAATATTCCCAAGTATTCAGCAAAAGACCAAGAAATGTCTCTTATTTAATCAAGAACACCAAACATGAATATATAACTGGCATATAGTTGAAGTAAACAGTAATTCTCTTAAATGTAACATGTCGGAAGGACAGTTGTCTGTGTGGAGTCTAGAGTCAAAGCCTGAGAGTGGGTCATTTATCTCCAGCCCCGTTTAGAGCAGGCGGTTTACAGACTGGAGTGGATAGTGGAGCTCCTGATAGGAGTATCTCTGTGGGGAGACCCTATCTGGTTCAATTCTCCCTGAAAAACTTCTTTTTCAATTGGTGGTTTTTGTTTGTGGGCATTATTTCATGTGAGATATTTATTGCATTCATCATAAAGTTATATTTTTACATGGAGTATTTTGAAAACTGGAAACATGTCAAACAATCACTCAATCCACTTACCTGACAATCGTTTTTGACATGTATTTCCTAGTATATTTACTAGGAATACAGATTATAATGATAGTGGGCAAACAATTTTGTTGTCTGTTTTTTTTTTATTTTGGTATCATTAATCTACAATTACATGTGCAATATTATAGTTATTAAACTACCCCCTTCACCAGGTCCTCCCCACCAACCCCATTACAGTCACTGTCCATCAGCATAGTGAGATGCTGTAGAATCACTACTTGTCTTCTCTGAGTTGTACAGCCCTCCCCACGCCCCCCCCAACATTACATCTGCTAATCATAATACCCCTTTTTCCCCCTTATCCCTCCCTTCCCACCCATCTTGCCCAGTCCCTTTCCCTTTGGTAACTATTAGTCCGTTCTTGGGTTCTGTGAATCTGCTGCTGTTTTGTTCCTTCAGTTCTTGCTTTGTTCTTATACTCCACATATGAGTGAAATCATTTGATACTTGTCTTTTTCAGCTTGGCTTATTTCACTGAGCATAATACCCTCTAGCTCCATCCATGTTGTTGCAAATGGTAGGATTTGTTTTCTTCTTATGGCTGAATAATAGTCCATTGTGTATATGTACCACATCTTCTTTATCCATTCATCTACTGATGGACACTTAGGTTGCTTCCATTTCTTGGCTATTGTAAATAGTGCTGCGATAAACATAGGGGTGCATCTGTCTTTTTCAAATTGGGCTGCTGCATTCTTAGGGTAAATTCCAAGGAATGCAATTCCTGGGTATTTCTATTTTGAGTTTTTTGAGGAACCTCCATACTGCTTTCCACAATGGTTGAACTAGTTTGCATTCCAACCAACAGTGCAGGAGGGTTCCCTTTTCTCCACATCCTCGCTAACATTTATTGTTGTCTGTTTTGGATGTTGGCCATCCTCACTGGTGTGAGATGATATCTCATTGTGGCTTTAATCTGCATTTCTCTGATGATTAGTGATGTGGAGCATCTTTTCATGTGCCTGTAGGCCATCTGAAGGTCTTCTTTAGAGAAGTGTCTATTTATGTCCTCTGCCCATTTCTTAATTGGATTATTTGCTCTTTGTTTGTTGAGGTGCATGAGTTCTTTATATATTTTGGATGTTAACCCCTTATCGGATACGTCATTTATGAATATATTCTCCCATACTGTAGGATGTCTTTTTGTTCTACTGATGGTGTCCTTTGCTGTACAGAAGCTTTTCAGCTTGATATAGTCCCACTTGTTCATTTTTGCTTTTGTTTCCCTTGCCCGGGGAGATATGTTCATGAAGAAGTTGCTCATGTTTATGTCCAAGAGATTTTTGCCTATGTTTTTTTCTAAGAGCTTTATGGTTTCATGACTTACATTCAAGTCTTTGATCCATTTTGGATTTACATTTGTGTATGGGATTAGACAGTAGTCCAGTTTCATTCTCTTGCATGTGGCTGTCCAGTTTTTCCA
This sequence comes from Smutsia gigantea, assembly GCA_032199065.1. NCBI lineage: Eukaryota > Metazoa > Chordata > Mammalia > Pholidota > Manidae > Smutsia > Smutsia gigantea. The sequence continues at coordinate 260,658 of JAVSCE010016763.1, forward strand.
ACACCAGCTGCTGAAGAGGCTGTCATCGCCCCATTGTATATCCAAGGCTCCTTTATGAAATATTAATTGACTGTATATGTGTGGGTTAATGTTTGGATTTTCTATTCTGTTCCACTGGTCTGTGGGTCTGTTTTTGTGCCAATACCAAATTGTCTTGATTACTGTGCCTTTGTAGTATAGCTTGAAGTCAGGGAGTGTAATTCCCCGTGTTTTATTCCTCCTTCTCAGGATTGCTTTGGCTATCCGGGGTCTTCTGTCATTCCATATGAATTTTAGAATTATTTGTTCCAGTTCATTGAAGAAAGCTGGTGGTATTTTGATAAGGATTGTGTTGAATCTATAGATTGCTTTAGGTAGTATAGCCATTTTGACAATATTTATTCTACCTAGCCAAGAGCATGGGATGAATTTCCATTTGTTAGTGTCCTCTTTAATTTCTCATAGGGGTGTCTTGTAGTTTTCAGAGTATAGGTCTTTCACTTCCTTCATTAGGTTTATTCCTAGGTATTTTATTCTTTTTGATGAGATTGTGAATGGAATTGTTTTTCTGATTTCTCTTTCTGTTAGTTCAACGTTAGTGTATAGGAAAGCAACAGATTTCTGTGTGTTAATTTTGTATCCTGCAACTTTGCTGAATTCAGATATTAGTTCTAGTAGTTTTGGAGTGCAGTCTTTAGGGTTTTTTATGTACAATATCATGTCATCTGCAAATAGTGACAATTTGACTTCTTCTTTACCAATCTGGATGCCTTGTATGTCTTTGTTTTGTCTGATTGCCATGACTAGGACCTCCAGTACTATGTTGAATAACAGTGGAGAGAGTGGGCATCCTTGTCTTGTTCCCGATCTTAGATGAAAAGCTTTCAGCGTCTCGCCGTTAAGTATGATGTTAGCTGTGGATTTGTCATATATAGCCTTTATGATGTTGAGGTACTTGCCGTCTATACCCATTTTGTTGAGAGTTTTAATCATGAATGGATGCTGAATTTTGTCAAATGCTTTTTCAGCATCTATGGAGATGATCATGTGGTTTTTGTTCTTCTTTTTGTTGATGTGGTGGATGATGTTGACGGATTTTCGAATGTTGTACCATTTTTGCATCCCTGGGATGAATCCCGCTTGATCATGGTGTATGATCCTCTTGATGTATTTTTGAATTCGATTTGCTAATATTTTGTTGAGTATTTTTGCATCTACGTTCATCAGGGATATTGGTCTGTAATTTTCTTTTTTGGTGAGGTCTTTGCCCGGTTTTGGTATTAGAGTGATGCTGGCTTCATAGAATGAGTTTGGAAGTATTCCCTCCTCTTCTATTTTTTGGAAAACTTTAAGGAGAATCGGTGTTATTTCTTCTCTATATGTCTGGTAGAATCCAGAGGTGAATCCGTCTGGTCTGGGTGTTTTGTTGTTGGGTAGGTTTTTGATTACCGATTCAATTTCTTTGCTGGTGATTGGTCTGTTTAGTTTTTCGGTTTCTTGTTTGGTCAGTCTTGGAAGGTTGTATTTTTCTAAGAAGGTGTCCATTTCTTCTATGTTTTCCAGCTTGTTAGCATATAGATTCTCATAATATTCTCTTATAATTCTTTGTATTTCTGTGGGGTCCGTCATTATTTTTCCTTTCTCATTTCTGATTGTGTTTATGTGTGTAGATTCTCTTTTTATCTTAATAAGTCCGGCTAGGGGTTTATCTATTTTGTTTATTTTTTCAAAGAACCAGCTCTTGGTTTCATTTATTTTTTCTATTGTTTTATTCTTCTCAGTTTTATTTATTTCTTCTCTGATCTTTATTATGTCCCTCCTTCTGGTGACTTTGGGCCTCATTTGTTCTTCTTTTTCCAATTTCAGTAATTGTGTTTTTAGACTATTCATTTGAGAATGTTTCTCCTTCTTTAAATAGGCCTGGATTGCAATATACTTTCCTCTTAGAACTGCCTTTGCTGCGTCCCACAGAACTTGTGGCTTTGTGTTTTTCTTGTCATTAGTCTCCATATATCCTTTGATTTCGGTTTTGATTTGGTCGTTAACCCACTGATTTAATTAGGAGAATGTTGTTAAGTCTCCATGTATGTGTGAGCCTTTTTGTTTTCTTTCTAAAATTTATTTCTAGTTTTATACCTTTGTGATCTGGGAAGTTGGTTGGTAGAATTTCATTCTTTTTGAATTTACTGAGGTTCTTTTTGTGGCCTAGTATGTGGTCTATTCTGGAAAATGTTCCATGTGTACTTGAGAAGAATGTGTATCCTGTTGCTTTTGGGTGTAGAGGTCTGTAGATGTCTGTTAGGTCCATCTGTTCTTGTGTGTTGTTCAGTGCCTCTGTGTCTTTACCTATTTTCTGTCTGGTTGATCTATCCTTTGGAGTGAGTGGTGTGTTGAAGTCTCCTAAAATGAATGCATTGCTTTCTATTTCCTCCTTTAATTCTGTTAGTATTTGTTTCACATATATCGGTGCTCCTGTGTTGGGTGCATATATATTTATAATGGTTATATCCTCTTGTTGGACTGACCCCTTTATCATTATGTAATGTCCTTCTTTATCTCATGCTACTTTCTTCATTTTGAAGTCTATTTTGTCTGATACATGTAGTGCCACACCTGCTTTTTTCTCCTCGTTGTTTGCATGAAATATCTTTTTCCATCACTTCACTTTTAGTCTGTGTATATCTTTGGGTTTGAGGTGAGTCTCTTGTTAGCAGCATATAGATGGGTCTTGCTTTTTTATCCATTCTATTACTCTGTGTCTTTTGATTGGTGCATTCAGTCCATTTACATTTAGGGTGATTATCGATAGATATGTACTTATTGCCATTGCTGGCTTTAGATTCATGGTTACCAAAGGTTCAAGGTTTGCTTCTGTACTATCTGACAATCTAACTTAACTTTCTTGTTAAGTTATTGTAAACACAGTCTGATGTTTCTTTATTTCTCTCCCTTTTTATTCTTCCTCCTCCATTCTTTATGTACTAGGTGTTTTATTCCTTGCCTTTAGTTAGTATTTGGATGGTCTGCTTTCTTTGCTATGATTTTTTTTTCTCTGGTGACATCTTTTTAGCCTTAAGAATGCTTCCCTCTAGAGCAGTTCCTTTAAGATATCCTGTAGAGGTGGTTTATGGGGGGCAAACTCTCTCAGCTTTTGCTTGTCTGGAAATTGTTTAATCCCTCCATCATATTTAAATGATAATCGTGCTGGATACAATATTTTTGGTTCGAGGCCCTTCTGTTTCATTACATTAAATATATCATGCCATTCTCTTCTGGCCTGTAAGGTTTCTGTTGAGAAGTCTGATGATAGTCTGATGGGTTTTCCTTTGTAGGTGATTTTTTTTCTCTCTCTAGCTGCCTTTAATACTCTGTCCTTATCTTGATCTTTGAGATTTTAATTATTATGTGTCTTGGTGTTGTCTTCCTTGGGTCCTTTCTGTTGGGAGATCTGTGGGCTTCCATGGACTGTGAGACTATTTCCTTCCCCAGCATGACGAAGTTTTCAGCAATTATTTCTTCAAAGACACTTTCTATCCTTTTTTGTCTCTCTTCTTCCTCTGGTACTCCTTTAATACCAATATTGTTCCGTTTGGATTGGTCTCACAGTTCTCTTAATATTCTTTCATTCCTAGAGATCCTTTTATCTCTCTCTGCCTCAGCTTCTCTGTATTCCTGTTCTCTGATTTCTATTCCATTAACAGTCTCTTGCATCTCGTCCAGTCTGCTGCTAAGCCTGTCGATCACTTGTCTCATTTCTGCATTGTCTTTCCTCACTTCCCTCACTTCCTCCTTCAGCTCTTTCATATTTCTCTGTAGATCCATCATTATGGTTATGACTTTTATTCTGAATTCTTTTTCAGGAAGATTGTGCATTTCCATCTCTTCCGACTCCCTCTCTGGTTTCTGGGTCTGGATAAGCTTTGTTTGTATCATATTCCTCTGTCTTTTCATGGTGATAGAAGTGGTCACTGGTAGGTGCCACATACATCAGCTGGGCTCTTTAAGGCTTAAAAAAAAAGAAAGAAGAGAAAGAGAAGAGAAAGAAAAGAAAAGAAAACAGGAAAAAAAGCACCAACCAACAAACAAACAAACAAACAAGACGTCCGCTCGGAGTAGATTCTATGAGGATGCTGTAGGTGGTGCTGTTGCTCCACTATTCCACAGCTGTGGCTGCGCTGCTCTGCCAGGCCCTTTGAGCTCTGGCTGGGGTAGGAAGGAATGGGAGGCTGCTGATCTCTGTGGTAAGTCTTAGTGGGGCTACTTTTTCCCAGGTGCCATCAAGGGGTCCAAAATTCCCCAGGACTCCCAGCCTGCTGGGCCGAGTGTGCTGGAACGATCCTGTTCCTCCATTGGGCCCCTATCTCTTTAAAACTGCTAAAAAAAAAAAAGCATGTGCTTTTCTTTTGTCCCATGGAGCTGGCTGCAAGGACCCAGTGCATTCCCAGGCTCAGATCCTGCACACTCTGTCTCTCCAATCTCCAGGGCTGGTTATTTCATGGGCCTGTACTTCCACTCCCTCCAGGCTCTGAATCCTCTCCTCCTGCCAGTGTGCTGGGGTGGGGGAGTGCTCCGGTCCCGCCAGGAGGCAGCTCCATATCTTACCCACCTCGCGGGGTGCCGATTCCTCTCAGGTGTAGATGCAGGCTGAGTGCTTTCCTGTATCTTCTGCTCTCTCTTTTAAGAATAGTTGGATTTGTTGTATTTTCATAAATATATATGGTTTGGGGAGGAGATTTCCACTGCTCTGCTCACGCCACCATCTTCCCAGAACTCCCAGCCTGTTTTTTTTTTTTTTTATCTTAACATTCTACCAGAAGCATATGTGATAATCATCATTTTTAATGTCTCCACACAAATATCACAAGGCTTGTCTGTTTATATATCACAGAAGAATTAAACACAAAATTTTTGTGCCACCATGTGAAAAGTTTCACAATACATTATCCATGCCCGCATGACTCTCATCTGTGCTGGAGGCTGCACAGCTCACTCAACCTGTGTAGTGATATCTTTTCATGAGTGTGAGAATTGGGTACCCAGGTAGCCTTTCTCCGGGCTTACACAGGGATACCCGACTGCCTATTCATCTGGGTTTGGTGATGAGTTTGCACCTTGGGCCAGTCTTTTTGAGTTAGCATCTCCCCAAGACAATGCCGTCAGATTTCTGCCCTCACTGACAAATCTCTAAGCTACCACCACCCTTGCAAGAACAGGCTTTTGAAATATTGAGCCCAAAATGGAGCCCAATGCCCAACACCTTTACTTGTGGCCAAGAAATACTCAAAAGTATTGGGAAAATTAGAAGTATTTTTACTCGTGAAGTTTTTCAACTTACTCCGGGGTTCAAGGGAGCTGGACTCCTTGAATAACCAACGTTAAAGTTAGCTTGTTCAGGGCAGAAAGACACGTTTCTTCACATGATGGTCATCGATAAATAAAAGTTCATATATATGTGTAGGTGCAGTATTGTAAAAACCAAGGGTAAAATTGTTTTGGTTAGAGAATTAACAACGGGTTCAGGCTTCATTTACTTGAGGGAATAGTGTTAGAAGGGGTGTTCTTGCCTTTTTAAAGACCTATATCAGAATGTAGAGGAATTTTTCCCCCTCTGACTGAGAGTTGTGATATGCCTAGTAGTAATGGCAGTAGGACAATGTGCCAGTTTTGCTTTATCATTTGTCTTGGAGAGAAACTTGATGGAAGCAGGTAAGGATGCAGAGAAGGGACAAATAGACCCCATTGGCTCTATCAGCTTATCTACTGCTACGGTTTAGCACTTAACAAGCAGCCACAAAATCTTGCTGCATGTAACAATAGGCATTTATCTCACATGTCTGGGGGTCAGCTGATCAAAGCTGGACTTGGCTAGGTCAGCTCACTGGAGAGGTTCTGCTCCATGAGTTTCCTATGCTCCTACTGGGATGGGATCATGCATGTTCTCATTGTGATGTCAGTTTGTTTAAAGAGACTTGAACTGGCACGTTATCATCTCTGCTTCTGTGCTATTCGCCATAGCAAGGCACAAGGCCAACCCCAAAGCTCAGGCGTGGGGAAGTGTGCTGTGCTCTTGATGAGGCTATGGCAAAAAGGTCAATGCAGAGAATGGCAGAGACCTCTAATGCAAGCTGTCCTGGGGATGAGCGACAAATGAGCTGATGCCAGGAGGGGAGAAGAGGATGTTAGGGGTTTGGAGTTGTGTTTCAACAGAAAGAAGGGAGAGTAGGAAGGCCAGGATACATGCAACAACATTATGTGTTGGGGAAAATAGAAGTAATTAATTACGGTGTAAGGACTGCGGGAAGTTGATTGAAAATGAAACTAGAGATAAGATGAGGCCAGACCATGAAAGACCTTGTGTACAAAACAAAGACACTGAAATAATTTTAGGGCCATGGAAAGCCATTTAAGAGTCTCCAGTTTGCCTTTGGTAAATGTCATTCTCGGAGAAGTATTTAGGAAAAGTTGGTATGGTCCAGAAAGTCAGGGAGTTCAGGACAGAGAGTGGAGAAGCTATTGAAGGAGTTGCCCTAAGATTCTTGAACTAAGGCCGTGGAGGTGGGGGTGATGAGGAAGAAAGAGACACAAACAAGGTAGAATCCACAGAACCTGACAATCTAGTAGCTGGAGTTACAAAAAGAAGCCTTGCTTCTCAAACCTTGCTTGGTAGCATTGATTTCACACAAGAAGCTCATTTTCTGACTTAGACAGTGTGTGTGTTCACGGTGCGTGGGGTAGATGTTTGGTTCAGTTTGGGGCCTGTTGTGTTTTGGTCTCTATGGTTTGATTTTGCGGACAATGTCCAGTCTGTAGTTCTGGGTGGATTTGGTTGAGGCTGCCCAGGGAGAGTATTTTAAACCCAAATAACTGAAGTACCGAATATCTGAGTACGGAGGTCAGATCCTACATGCAAGGAGTGAGATAACGAATAGGGAAAAGAATCATCTGACAGGTGGGGGGAAAGCAGAAAGGTGTTATTATGAAAGCCCAGGAGGAAAGGTGATCAGCAGGATCCAAAGCCATAGAGAGGTTAGGAGAGATTTTGATAAAGGGTCTATTGGGCTTGGGAGCCAGCAGGTTAAAGGTGACATCGATGAGACTCATTTTACGTGACTGATGACTCAGCCTAGTTCACACATAATGTTTAAAGGGATAATTTTGGACTCAGACCAATGTTCTGACTCCAAGTCAGTTTTCATTTGGTACATCTAGGCTACGGATCTCTTCCTAGAGATAAATTAATATGCTGGTTTCTTAGCCACCAGTCTTTGTGGGAGAGATGCATCAATGAATGGTTTATCAAAAAGTATCTGGTCAGTTCAGTAGGCTAAAGCTCTTAGATATCCTGATAGCCCCTATTTGAACAGCTACATCTGGGCTCCAGGGTATGCAAAGCTGAGGTTTCCTTTTTTCCTGGATCCCTGGTGACTCCAGCAGTCTGCAAGGCGCTGCATGGCTTGGTCACTCTGTAACTTGTCCACACAAAGGCCTCTGGGTCCTTTCTTTTACCGCCCACAGCTGGACGTTTTGACCAGGAGGTCAGGGAATAAGGACATACATAATGTTGGTTCTTAGCTTTTCCATGCTCCCTTTGGAAAAGTTCTTCCTTTTTCCATGAGGGTGATAAATCCTGTAACTAATAAAATGTCAAATCATTGTAACCTAAAGATCCGTGAAAAGTCCTCTCTTCTTCCTTCTAGTTAATATACTGACACACAAAAAATAAACTCTCCATCCAACATTGTGGTTTCAAGTACTTTTCCAGGCAAAATAGGCAAGGGAAAAGAATGTAAAGAATCTTAACTGGTATGCATTCTTGGGAGGTGAAGCAGGGCTTAATGATTTCCAGTTTATGGGGACTGTACAGCCTGGAAGACATATTTGTGCTCTAAACCCCACTCCCACGGCCACTCCCATGCACATTTATCTTGTTTTGTTTTTCACAGTCCTCCAGTCAGTTTCTTAGAATACTGGAATGTTCTGTTACTGAAAATGATTCTGAAGTTGATTTTCTAGTAGTTTTCTATTTACGTAATCTATTATATAGAAATAATTATTTTTATTTTCATTTTCAAGAGAAACCTCATTTTTTTTTTACTGACTCATTACATTGGCTGAGACTTCCAGAATAAATTTAAATTAGGGTAATGACAATGGACATGTTTTACTCTTTATTACTCATGTATGCCTTCATTGTGTCATTATTAGGTATTATAGCTATTTGAGATAGGCATGTAAGCATCCTTCTACACTTGTTTAGTGTTTTTGATTTTTTTTAAATATGTCTTTTCATTTTTGTTTTTTCCCCTAGAAATAGACATTGAATGTTATCAAATGCTTTTTGGCACATGAGTTTTTAAACTATAATTATTGTTAGGGTATATCAATTACTAGGTTTATTCAAATAGAGCCATTCTTATATTCCTGGAATAGTTCATACTTATTGATATGTTTTCATTTATGTAATATTGTGTATTGATGGTGGTATAAAGCAGTAGTCAAGAAAAGTGTTTGGAAGGCAGATTTCCTGAATCCTAGTTCCACTATTTACTGGCTGTGATAACTTGGCCAAATTTCTTAACTTTTCTGTGCCTCAGTTTTCTTATGTATACAAGTAGGCATATTAGCCCCTGTCATATAGGGTTGTTACCAGGATACAAGAGATTATGCAAATGAAGAATTAGCATGATGCCTACGGTGACTGGGGTAGGGGTGACACCTAAAGGGAGTGGAATTTCTTTTGGGGTAATGAAAATGTTACAGAATTAATTGTGGTGATGGCTGCACACTTCTGTGAATATGCTAAAAGCTACTGAGTTGTACATTTTAAATGGCTGAATTGTACTGTATGCTAGCACCCAGTAAATGTTAGTTAACCATATTAATACTGATAATAATATTTAATGTTGTGACTGAGAGCTAAGGTTCTGTAAGAGATCTGTCTTTCCCAGCTTAGCCACTTATGAGCTGCATCACCTCAGGCAAATTACTTAATCTTTTCTGTAACTTAGGTTCCCTCAGTGTAAAATGAAAATAATACTAGTATTTACCTCTTCAGTTGTTATAGAGAATAAATATATTCATACATTTAAAGCACTAAAAACAGTGTCAAATAGTAAGTTCCCAGTAAATGTTAACTTATATTAAAATTATTTGTTAGCTAATCTTTTATTTAGGAGGATTTTTAAAAATCTTTATTTTAAATTATATTGCTTCACTGTTTTCCATTAAATTTTTTTAAAAACAAACTTTTCCTGTTTAAGAAATTATCAGCAAGAAAAAGGAAATAAAATGAACCCAGAGCCCCACTGTTTTGAAATAGTCATTGCTATCATTTTGGTGGATAGCCTTTCTCTTTCTTATCCATTCTCTCTCTTCACAGATAAATGTGTGTGCATATGTATTTTGTTATATAAATTGAACATGTGTATTACGTGAAACATATCCATTACTGCATATAACACAATTTGCAGGGATAATTCACAAAATGGGATTATATTCCTCATGCTATTTTATTACCTGATTTTAAAATTCAATGATCTGCTATGAACATCTTTCCATACCATTACACATCTTCTAATTCTTTTAATAGATGTATGACAGTCCATATGATGTAGTATAACTAACATACACAATCTCATACTGGTAATTTTAGGATGTTTCCAATTTATATTATTATATAACATACTGTAACATATAGGATGTTAATATTTAGACTATTAAAATTAGTTTAAATATGTAAATATATCTATATTTTGTTCTACTCTATAATATGGTTCTTTACGTGTAAATTATCTGGGGGTTATTTTAGTTTGTGCAAATTGTTCTAATGCACATTCTGGGAAGCTAAAATCAGCTACACATTTGTGCAAACAGTGTTTCTGATGTGAATAGAACATACTTGTGTGAGACTTCACTGCAAGTGAGTTGAGTGGGGAAAAAGGTAGAGTATGTGAAATCCATTTCCATGATACAGATGTATGGCTTCAGATTCGGCAACTGCAGAAGCAACTTAGCAATTTATCACCAACTCTTTTTAGCCCAGACCCGTCATGTGGCTTTGGGACTCATTCCTGGAAGTATAGCTTAGAGTTTTTTTTTTTTTTTTTAGTCCTCTTAATGATTCTGTAAGCCATTTAGTGTGATTCAATAAATCCTTTCTGTTTAAACTAGTTGGAGAAGATACTGTGTTTTTGCAATTGAACATGGTAGATATATAATGGTTCTAACTTTATTTTTCCCCAGTATAGTTCACCAATTAATTCATTCTCTTTCCACTGATTTGAAATTTAACCCTTATCATATGCCAAATACTTACATACATTTTAGTCCATTCTCTCTCTTTTCTTCCCCGCAGTCTCCCTTTATTGATCTCTGAATGTAGTAGGGTTCTGGGAGACCAAGGGCCTGGGTGAGTCACATATGTCTCTGCCCCATGTAGTTCTTTTAATTAACTAGGATTTTTTTCTGTTTATTCTACTGCCAATACCACACTTTTCTGATTACTATTTTATGGTAATCTTTCATATAGGTTTGGATGAGTGCCCCCTATTAATCCAATGTTTTATAAACCTCATGGGCTTTTCTTCCAGATGAATATTTTTGTCAAGTTCTAAATATATCTTTGTTGAATTTTAATTGAATTCAGGAGATAACTTCCATCTTACATATTAAATAGTCCCTTCTCAAAACATGTGTCTCTTAATTTAAGCAATCTTTATTTCCACAAAAAATTTTAGCTTTTTGTTCTGGCTGTTTATATAGATCTTACAGATTTATTTTCATTTCAGTTCCCAGAGAGTTTGTTGTGATTGGGAGCAACATAATCTGTACTGTATATTTTAACTAGTTTTATCTAGAATTTATTGATTTGTACATGTTTATTTTTTACTATATACATCCCTGAACTCTTTCATAAATTCTTACAATTTTCAGTTACTCATAGGCTACTGAGTAGTCAGCTTTATTTGTAAAATGATAGTGTTTCCTCCTTTCTAATACACCTAATCTTCTCTCATTGTGTAGAGTTTTAATTAACATAGTGTGGTGGATTAGGTGTCCTTTTGATGGATCACTTTTATATCAATGGGATCATGAGAAGAAGAAATCCTTATGGGTTGGTCTGCTTCCTTTAGATTTATGTGGTGTCTGCTATGTTCCATGCCTTCTAGACCATGATACAGCATACACTTGCCCACCATTCTGCCCATTCAGTTCAAGATTCCCTGATTTAGCATGACCTTATTATCCCATACTTAGCCACAAATGATCTCATCATTTTCCCAGTGGAGGATAACACAAATTTCTATCAATAGGAGCACTTGATCTCTGAGTCCAGAATATCTTCCTGATATCCATCCTTCTGTATTTCTGTGGCGAAGCCATAGTGTGCAAAAGCCACCTCTAAGTGTGCCAACCATTAGAATGTACAAGAGAATTTGTGAAGATTTCAAAGGATGGAAATGTACAGACTTAATAAGAGTGGAGAAAACAGGACCCTGCTGTTGGATAAATGAATCCTTATAAACTTTCTGGGGAACAACTTTGCAATATGCTTCAAGATCTTTATAATGTGATATGCTATGTTAATTAAAATTATTTGGTTGTAAGTAACAGGAAGCAACTTGAATTGACTGAAAGAAAAGGGAATAAGGAGTTTATTATAAGAATGCAAAGTATCGCAGGCAATTTAAGGGCAGAGTTGCAGTTGGGCATTAAAATGGTGTTAGAGCCAGGACATAAGATGTTAAGAACTCAGCTCTTGAGTCTTCAGTCTCCCTGCTCTGTAAATCTGTTTCTTTGATCGCCACTTGTCTGTAATCCATGTTTGTTCTTGCTGTGGAGTTTGGTTCTCAGAGGTATGGTGCATGGCTTCTGATACCTAGCACACACTCCTCCAAATTCTGTCCTTGATCTTGAAGGTACCTTTTTGACCATGATATTTAGGTTTCCTTGTACAGCCACTTGGTGTCTGAGCTCTTAACTTCTGACTTGAACCTGTCTTCAGCTTTTCTCAACATTTACATTTTGCCATTCCATCTTCTTCCTGGTGCCTAACCTGGGTTTCTAGCTTTGTTCCAACTGGCATAGCAATAAGCTATATCTGACATTTCATCACTAGATAAAGTGCCCAAAACTACCACTTCAACATGGAGATAAGTGATTTTATGACTTTTTTTTCTACTACACATTGATTCTCAAAATAAATTACATGACTTCTCCATAATCAGGGTAAGTGTTAGAACAGAGATTTTGTACCAGTTTTGATGTGAGGTCTACTTGACAGGAAAATAGGATCTGTGTAGGCATCATTCTGGTTTGGGGCTGCCAGTCTGTGCCTCAGGATAGTAAGTAAGGATGCAAGGCAGCTGGGTCTCTCATTTCATCTTTATAGGCTTATAATAATGAAGTGACTCAGCTTGGGGTTTTTATAAAACAACGAGTTATCTCAAACTATGGCATAGAGTATAGCACTTTTGTTTAATTATCTTAGTTATTACACTCTACCCTCTTCCCCTTTTCTCTCCATGTGCATAGCTATTATATGTCTCTACTATTAGTTACCAATTCTTACTGGGTTATTGGTTAAATCCTGAGCCTGGAGTGACCACTGGTCTTTCCTGGATACCCTGTCACGTGGGATATACCATGTGAGTTATCCCTTGGTTTTAGATGAGGCAAAATCATTTCACAAACTGAAGTTTGTAACAGACCAACAGACCAAAGTTTAGTCTTGAAGATGCTTTCTGCTCTGACTACACTATTTCATCAACCTTTTCCATTACTCTGGCTCTTCTGGGGTTCTTTTTGTGCTCTACGAAATGTAAGGTGCTGGGATCCTATCTGTTTTATACTGTTAATGGTTTTGGGGGAAAAAGCCATGCAAAAAAATCCTGGGACTGTGATGGGAGAATGCTTAGAGATTTCTCTGTCTTTAGGCAAGGAAAAGAGCATCTTTCAAGCTGGATGTTTCCAGAAAGACTTGTCCTCATTAACCAAAGCCTCTCTAATATCCTTGCTTCCTATTTACAAATATTTAACAACCCCTTGGCAGCAGGAGGTAAGTTAAGACCTGTATACTTGTGGCTCTTTTATTCCTTTCTGGGATATGCTGCTGTTTTTCTAAAAATGGAAAAATTCATTAATTAACATCCAACCTGTTTATGGTTTTAAGCATTGTTATCATTGCATGGGCTGATGTCTTAATTGTATGGGAAAGATATTTCTAAGAAACAAGGGAGGATACTTAATACAGTGATAACCTGTTTCTATGCATGCTAGAAGCTATTCATGTAACAGTTTGAAGGCATTGACAATGTTTCTCATTCATTCTTGAGAGGTTTTTCCAAAGGATTGTTAATAGTTAACCTTGTTTGTTCGCCAAAAGGGTATTTAGAGAAATAACCTCACCCCTCTCTTTAAAAATGGGCTCTGATTAACAGACTTGCTTTTTTCAACCAAACAAGTGAAGTTTTATATTGTCTATTATTTTGGTTAGAAGTTAACTTGCACATTTGTGGTTGACAGATATTTTGTATGGAAATTTAATTACTTTATTCTTTCAGCTAACATTCTTCTCCATAGCCTGAAAATTTAAATTTTTTTTGGTTTTGGTGAACTATTTAGTACACATTTTCTCCTAATCTTCTCATATGTGTGTCAGCTGCTGGTTCCTATCCAAATGTGGAACTCATTTAACTAAGCACTGCCAAGGCCTTTTCTGTGGGATTCCCCCCTCCCTCCCATTTCTGGAGACTTCTATTCCATCTGAATGCCCCTGTCTGGGAAAGATTATCTTGGCAAAGAAGGGGGACACTGGGAAAAGAAGAGAGGGCAGCTCTTTGCTGCCAAGCAGAAGTAGTGCCTCGCTGACTTAAGAGAAATGTGAGTGGAAGAAGTGGGCGGCTCAGAGAGTCTCACAGTTTTCCAGAAGTGTAAGTGATCTCATTCTTTCCTTAAATGACTTCAATCCCAGAAAGCAAGAGGGATGCCTGAGAGCTTGACATTCAAGCTCATCAATCCTCTTTTTACACAGTCCTGGATACACTGACGTGCAATCCAATAACGGCCCTGGGTGATTCGGGGGCACTAAGATGAAACTAGTGAGCACTCGAAAATGAGTCACTCGATGTTTCTGGCCAGTTCTTGGGACTCTGTTACTATTGCACATTACATGGCTGTCCTAACAGCAAAGTGGTCTTCAGATGGTATGCACCAGGGGCCAACCCCGTTTTAAAAATATTAACAATACTTTAAGGATCCTCTGAATCCTCTCTCGATCCACTAACTAAAATGCTATTTATCTGGCAAGAGGGAGGCCAGTGGAAGGTGATCTTTCTACCCTGGGCCATATCAGGTGGCAAATTATTTGACTATCACTCCTAATAATCAATCTTCTTTCCACTTATTCCTTCTGCCAACCCATTTGTTCATGTTTTATTCATTTAGTCAACAAATACTGATGACCTGCTTAATGAAGGCATTGTTGTATATGCTGGAGAAACACTAGTACATCAGATGGACAAGGTCCCTGGTCTGGTGACATTTTCGTTTGTACAGAAAGAACAATTAACATGACATAAAGATATAAACAAGATCACTTAGTAATGATGGGTGCTCTGGGGGCAACATAAAGCTAATGAGACACAGCAGTCCCTCCTTACCCACGGATTTGCTTTCCAGTTTCAGTCCCCTTCCATCTGGAAGCAGAGCCTCCTCGCAGGAGCCTCAGAGGGTCAGTGGTCACCCCCCGCTAGGCCGAGGGGCTTTGTCATTCGGGCCCCTCCTGTCGCCCTCCCCCCACCATCTCACCGCCTCACATCATCACAAGAAGAAGGGTAAGTACAGTACAATAAGATATTCTGGGAGAGAGAGCACATTCACATAGCTTTTATTACAGTATATGGTTAAGATTCTATTTTCTTATTAGTTATTGTTGTTAATCTCTCACGGTGCCTAATTTATAAATTAAACTTTATCATAGGAATATGTTAGGAAAAAACCATGTATAGGGGTTTTGGTCCTACCGTGATTTCAGGCATTCACTGGAGGTCTTGGAACGGAGCCCCCATGGGTAACGGGGGGTGGGGAGGTGAGTGTAATCTCTAAGGAGGTGTTTGTTCGGTGAAGGGGTCAGGGAAAGCCTTCCAGAGAAGGCCTGTGAGTTGAGACTTGAATGGGCAATTTTTCTGATGTCTGGTGGGCTTGATAGTGTGTGTAAGAGTTGGCAGGCTGCCCTGTGCAGCTCTACTCCGTGGGTCTTTCATGTACATCCAGAAACCTAGCTGGGGCGTTTCTATAGCAACGGCAGAAGTGGCAGAAAGGGAACACATTTTTCCAGATTCTGCCTGGGCCACATTTGCTGGTATCATTGGCTAACAGAATTCACCTGGCTGAACCCAGAGACACATAGGGAAGGCACCATGTTGTTAAATAGAGAAATATGTGGATCGAGTGAGGGGTGAAGAAACGGGATCATTAATGCAGTCAAGTATATATTTTCTGTTAACTTTTCTCTTTCAGCTAAAGTGCTTAAATGTAAAAACCATATTGTTTTCCTGTCCTTTTCTGTAGCGACTTGTTATTATAGTTTTGGATGCAGTATCAACGTATCTTCTCAAACTGCTCGGAATAATAATTCGAATTTTTTTTCTTAGATCTTCTGTGAAAAATTGCTTTTTCCTTAGGAATCGTTATTTTTTTAATCGCTGCTCTTGCTCCCTCTCACTGGGCCCGTGGCTTGTCTCAGGGTCTCTGTCCCTTTTGAGAAGGTCTGGGTTGATTAACACAGGGCACAGCTGAGAGCTTTTCCTGTCGGCCTTTCCTCAGACGGACCTCTCCCCTGAAACGGGAGGGCTGGCTGCAGGCTTGGTCAGGCTTCCATTTAGTGAGCAAAAGCCATGAGCAAGTAAGCAGATGCCAAAATGAGGATCAACTCACTCTGAAGTGCCAATATCCACATGGGCAACCTTGATTCCACACATATTTAGATATGGGTGTTTTAAGGAAGAGCCTCTAATCTTTGTTGGGGATTAACTGCTGGGCTGAAACCCCCCATCACTGGGTATGGGTGGGGATCAGGGAAGCGAATGCAAGGCTGAGAGGACCCGCTCTCCACTGGCAGAGAGATTTTTATTTTTATTTTTATTTCCACACTCTCTGTACCTGCCTCGGCCTGGCCAGAAGCCTTTCAAGGGTTCAGCCGAGAAGGGCTTTTCCCATCCCTCAGTCATTCTCATGTTTCATGTGCTGTGTTGTATGTCAGCATGACTCCAACTGCTTTCCCCCTTTCAGAAATTTATCAGATCTGTAGTACTGGGGTCCAGGATAGTGACCAATACGTGTGTTTCCTCTTCCATCTTGAACTGGAAGCCCATTTAAACATTTATAGCCCCATAATAAACCCTTCCCAAATTAAGACTATCAGACATTAAATACTCAAATTAAGGAATATACGTAAATTGATTTATTAACATTTATTAATTCTATTAACACTGCCCATTTTCTATCACTTACAGCACCTTATCATTCAATTTCTCCTTTGTAACAAAAAAGGATATTAATTTTAAAGGTTTCCTTTCAAAAGGCACACACTCATAAATCTGCTGTTGGTTGCCTTTTGGTGCTAGCTCTTCTGGGAGCAAATTGCCCACAGTTATTTCAGGTTTAACCTAACTTCAGCTGAACCGTCTTTCCCTTAGGACTGTTCTGCAGCTCTTAGAAACTCCTTTAATCTAGCTGGGAAAGACACATTTAGACATGCGTGAGGACTGTTTTGAAATGTCTCTGCTGCAAAAATAAAATCTCAGTGTAAGCCCTTTTGTCCCCACTCCCATTCAGTTCCACCTGCCCCCAGCTAAGAAACTCCCTGGAAATAAGCTGTTCTTAAGCCAATGATTCTGCCCAAGAGATTTCAGGCTTACAAGAGCCTTAGGCAAATTGCCCACCCTTCACTGCTGGCCAGCAGCCAGGAGTCGTCGAACACCACAAACCTCTAGTTTCATTGCCCCCATCTGTGAGGTTTAAGATTTAGGGAGGGTGAGCAATTCTTTCATCCCTTTGCCTTGAAGTTTTGGTGGGAGGCTTCTTCTTTTTAACTGGCTTGGAGAAATGAAAAGAAAAATCTTAATTGTATATGTACAATGTCATTGTAAATGGTTCTAAACACGTTCTTAATAGCATGCGTTTTTTTCAAAACACTGAAAAACTTATCTCTGGCTGGAATTTTGTTTGACCATTGAATCACGAAAGGCATATAATTATAATTCCTAGAACTTAAACAGAAAATGTTTTGGCTTGTTTTGGAATCTGTTAACTTCGGCGAACCAGTACATACTGAGGGAAGAAAAGAATGTATGTTAAACCAATTAGGCCTGTATTTACACATTGCAATTGAACACTGCTGTGGATAATTTTGGACCCTAAGTATCTCCCAACATTTAAACTATTTCCAGTTAAACTATTTTATTTCAATTGAACTGTTTTTTCTTTTTTGTCTGCAATAGGTGGGATGGGGCCAGATGGTTAGATCACGGCCTCTAGTTGTACACACAAGTGTGTTACCAGGCGTGCTCTCCTTAGTAGTCACCAGGCCAGGAGACACCTAGACAAGCTTTGTTCTGTAGGGACTAGCAAGGACCAGGGGCACTGCAGGTAATCCTGGCCCCTCTTTGCTTGCTTTCATGAGCTCGGAGAGTTCCTTTGCCTCTTGCCCAGATCCCATCCTGAAGAGCCAGAGAATTTTATATGAGGTGGTGGAGTTGCTAAGGGACTGTTTAAATAATGTTCATAGACCAAGCTTATTGTCATCACCTAAAAGATGGGTTTCCTCTTTATGCAGCAGGTAAGAATATTTGAGAAGCAATAAAAAGCTACATTTTCTATGTTTTCTCTGCCCTGTGGTGTGACTAAATCTGATGGGATAGTACATGTCTTGAATGACCCGTTTCTCCAGACTGGGACACAATGTGCTTGCGTTTCTTATTTTTCCAGTTATAATTCATATATCCCCAAGCTCTGCCTCTTGAGTTCTCTCCTCCTATGTCCTCAGTCATCCATGGACCCCAGTCAAAGGCAATAGCTCTGCCTTAGCATTCCAGAGGAGATGGGGGACAGGAAGGCTGAATCGGTCCATCAGTTCTATGGCAGCAGTTGCTGTTGGGGGTCTGTCCTGCTTGTCCGCTGTTGCAGCTATGCCTTTGCTAGTTCAAACCCATCCCTGTGTTTTGGCAAGGGTTTGGACCAGCAGGTCACTGGTCCAGGTACTTCCCATGTCAGCCATATGCTGTTGCAGAGCCAGATTCCCTACCAAATCTCACTCCCCTGTGTTGAGCCCCCAGTACTATCCCACATTTCCCTTCCCTTCCCTTCTGGTGAGTGTTGCTGGGGGCTTTGCTATTCTTTCTTGTTGGCAGAACTTGGTTAGACCATCACTATCCCTTCTGACGAGCCCTCCTAACTTTGAATCTCAGCATAACAGTTGCGTTTCTTTCAGGAAACCATTGGCTTTCTGAAAATCAGTCTCTCCTGCCTTCATTGTCTATTAAGGGATCTCTGGGAAAATCAAACTCTACCTAGTGACAAAAGGTTTTCCTCACCCTACATTTGTTTAAGCAGGGCACTGCAAGTGATTATCTCCTGTTTTTGCTATTTGAAATTCACTCCAATAATATGGGCACATGTACAATGATTTTTTATAGTGCTATTTAAAATATGCAAATGATGCAAAATCTGTAACAATTCAAATAATCTTATCATTTGTTGAAATTTTTGGTAATTTCATTGTGTTTTCTTTTTTGCTGCTAGAAAACTTAGAGATGGCTTTTCCTTCTGGATTTTTTTTCTTTCTTTTCTTCCTCCACCCACACCCTGCAGTTTTCAGACCGTTGTTTCCTTAGCCATAGATGGGTTTTCAGTGCCTCAAGCCTGAGTTGCTTGAACACAGTCGTCTTCTTGGCACTTGGGAAGGCCTAAAACAATTGGAAAGATTAGGTAAGAAAGAAAGCAACAGAAAAAATGGAAGAGACTCTCTAAGGCTGAGAAGGGGACCACAGTCTCTGGGTTCCAGTGGTGTGGAAACTCACTCCCCAGGTGTCCAGGTGAGATGGCAGGACCCTGGGGTGAATGAGAGCACCTAAGACACTGGGCGTTGGGCACAGGAGTTCCTAGACTGACTCTATGATCATTGAGATGCCCAAGAGTAACATGAAAATGGCAAAATCTCAAACTTCAACTGGTTACATAAACTTGAACAATGGACATCCAGTATAAGCCAGAACCTAACATGTCCTTCCCAAATATTGTGCTCTGCTCATGCACACCAGAGCTTTTGGATTACCTATTTTGCAAGGAGTTGGAAGGCCCAATGAAAGCTAATAATAAAAATGAATTTCTGCTCTGAGTCAAAAGATCATGATTTTGCCAACTGTTAATTTTGTCATCCATGAGGATCACTTTTCTTGCCCAGAAAGTAGGGGTGTGCATTATGCTAAGTTTATGCTGAGCACATAACATGTGCTATGACTCCATGACTGAATATTCAAAATCCAAATTTCGGAGGTATTAAATGTTCTTCATTGCCTCAGGATAGTTTTGGAAGAGGCTTTTAAGATTAAAGCCATGGACTTAGATGATAAACCCTCAGGTCTGGGTCTGCACCACCTTTCACTCTTGAGTGTCTTGCAGTGAGTTACTCGTGGGTAAGGGGCCTACGGTCTGTTGGTCTCTGTTTGATCTCCCTTACTCCCCTATGCAAGGCTAGACTAGACTCTCCTGCTCTCATCTTGTTTGTTGCCTATCTTGGACCTGTGAAAGGGTTTCAATCTAAAATGGAGCCAGAGGATCCGAAATGGAGAATCTCACAATCCACCCCCAGAAGATTAGAACTTAAGGACTGAGAGAGTGATTTCCTGTAAGTGCCTGATTTACAGAGGATGGAGAATCTCCTGACCGATGAATATCTGCCAATAATCTCTCCCCATCCTCAAGTCAATGAACTTACTGCTTGGACTCTGACTGAACTTTCCCCTCTTTGCACTGTGTGTCCACAGATAGAGCCTGCCCCAAACCCTCAACAGACTCATCTATAGCTTGCTACAGCATGCATCTATCTCCCTAATTGCAGTTCTTCTGCTATTTCCGAAAAAATTCAATTTCTGATAATTGGGCATGCCTGCATTGACCTCCTTATTTAAGTTGACAGACCTATCATTGAAGACTTATTTCAGGAGTCATCTTCCTCAGAAAGTCCTCGCTGACTCCATGGAATCAGATAAATCCCTTTGTCGTGTGCTTTTGGAGCAACTGCTCTATGGCACCTGATCTGCCATCGTGTTATTATTAAGCAAGTAGTCATCTCCAAGAAAATCCTGATTTTTAAAAGACAAATTCTACTGAAGATTCTGATGCCTGTCAAATTTATCCAAGCTGGAAACTCACAGAGGGATAAAAATTGTACTTGAATGGTGAAGTGGTTAGGAGACCAGATCTTCGAACATAAGTTGCATGGGATCAAATCTTGGGCCCACACATGACTGTGTGAACTGGTGCAGGTTATTTAACCTCCCTGTAAGCATATATCCCACAGGGGTGTTGTGAGGGTCAAGTGAATTTATATATTCATATATTATATATTCATTGTGCCCAAGACAGTGCCTGCCAGTCCTGCCAGTGTTTGCCACATAGCAGCTCTGTTGTTATGTGAACTGAATAATAATATGTATACTGTGTGTGTATATGTATAAATAGATTAAATATATGTACACATATATATGGAACTCTAGGCCTCTTCAGAGTTCTCCGCAGGAACGTGATGGTGTGGGAAGAGCTGGGCCCTGGACCTTCATCCTTCTCTTTTATTTTCCCACCCCTGTGTCTGCCCAAGACAGGAAGGGCCTTTGCACACATTTATGTTCAACCTTCTTATAACAGCTGCCACTTGGCCAACTCCCCAGCATAGACGTGTGCACACCAGAATGGTCTGCTCTGGGGTGGAGGGACTCAGGAGAGGGCCTGTGCCAGTAATAAAATTCTAGGGTCTTCTCTACCTGGAACATGGTTTAAAAGGAGAGATACAGGCTCTAGGTTGGTATGTCTCCTTGGCTTCTTGGACCTCTCACTGCATGAGGAGCATCATGGCTGGAGAAGGACCAGAGAGAGGCCCTCTTAACTGTGATGCCTAAGTCAAAGTCCCCCTTGCCCCAGGTCAATGATTGATACTGGTCTGTGCTGTGCATTATTCAGACTGACTGAAACTCACTCGTGCTGGTTGATAGATTAAATTGTTTAGTGCCAAGCTTGGAATTTTCCTTATTGAGCAAGTCCTTTTGTGGTGTTTGTGAAATACTGTCAAATCTGCTTCAGAACTTTCCCAAATGTGAGCAAAAATGTCAAACACTTGACAACAAGAAGAGTCACGGTTCACCAAACTCTAACTGGGACACTTCCCCTTTTCCATTCCCAGCATGTTAGAGGCATAGACCCCCAGGAATGTTCTTCATCAGGGCTACAGAGAAAACTCAGTTTCTTCCTAAATGCTGAGAACCCAGCTTCCATCCATGATAGAAATCAGGGATACAGTGTAGTTTATAAACACTAAGAAGGGTAGAAGACTGTTTTCCTGCCCCTCCTTTCTCTTGTCTCTTCTCAGCATTTTTGACACTTTGAGGACTCCAAAAGCCTGGGAGAATCACATCTCCCATGATTCGGACTTGGTGGTAGCTTTGTTGTAGGGATTCCTTAATGGGTTAAATGTGTGCTGTTTGCTTTGCACAGAGAAGAGGTGAAAAAGGCAGTTTCGACCTCATTCCTTCCGTAGCCAGCTAAGCTAGAATTTGGAGAATTTGTCGTTTCTCCTGAAGTTGAGCTTATGCTTCACCAAAAAGAGAGGGCAGGGTCCTGGACCAACCTAAAAAGATCTATTTTTGCCATAAGAGGATTTATGCCATATCTGCTAGCTGTATTAAGATTGGTGTTCAACCTAAAAGGCTAATGTGTCATGATTCTTCCACAGGATGATTGCATCCATAAAAACAAACCAATAATAAGGAATATTTCCAAATTAAAAGTTCAGAAAGTCAAGAAGCTCAGACTTTAAATTTGATAGCGATTTCAGCGTACCATTTAACCTTTAAAGCCTTCCCATGTTCCAAATTTTGATCGACTCAATCAAAAAAAAATCTAGTGAAAGGGGGCATCATATTGGCAATGGAATTTAGGGAAGGGTGGCATCTACAGGTCAGAAACTTGGAAGATGTCATTTTGCGAGATAGGAGTAGGTGAATCTGGATTGATGACCCCTGATGGAAGGTTATCTAGGAAGCAGATGTAAAAATCTTCATCCAGCAGAATTCTCTAGAATTCTTCAACCCAGAATGGCAGTGCTGAAGACAACAGTGGTATAGCAGATGCTTTAAAGCTCCACTAGGATCCCCTTTCCCAGGCCTGGAAACCACTGCCCCCAACCCCACCCCCAGTTGCTACACCAACACCTTCTCTAGAGGACTGCGGTCCAATGAGAGGAGTTGTCTCATGTGGGGATGTCTGAAAAGTTATCCACCACCACTCCCCTGTCCCTGTCTCAGAGTGGCTCCCAGGCCAAAGACTGACCAAAGCACAGGGGTAACAGTTCAGGCTCCTTTGCTTCTGGGTAGGGGAAGGAAACCTGTGTGGTACAAGTCATGCTTCAGAGCTCCCAGTGTAGGTCAAGCTGAGCCACCCTTCAGCTGAAACTACTCATTTGCCCAGCTCCTCTGCAGCCCAGTCCTGCTCCCTCCCTCCCTAAGGATTTCCCCTGAGGACACTCCTTCAGTAATCACTGGTACCGGAGCCCTCATCTCAGATTTGGCTTCTAGGGAACCTGACCGAAAACAGTGACCGAGGCATGGTCCCAAGAAGCATATTGTAAGGATGGGATTCTGAAGTTGGTTCACTCCCTGTTGGCAATGAGGGCCCTGTCTCCTGGGGTAGGTGAAGTGTCAACCAGCCCTTGGCATGCTGTAGTGGTGCAATTGTTAAAACACTTATTTGTGGTGAGCAGGTGGAAGGAAATACACTGGTTTGTGCAACGTGTCTGCCCCATAGTACACATTGCTATTTGAAATTGTCTTCTTTGTATCATTATTTTCATGTTTATTGTTTGTTCTCTAGTAGAAATGGAAGCTCCACTACTGAGACCTTGTCCAACATGTTCACGTGTGTCACCCCAGTGCCTACCACAGTGCTTAGTGTGTAGGAGCTAATCAGTGACTCTTGGTCAAATTAATGAATAAAAATTAATGGATAGATTGGAAGAAGGAATGACTGAAAAGGATATTGGTTATTAGGTGTGATGGTCAAAATACTGATATGGCCCAGGGACTGACAACAGAAAGATCACCATCCATAGGGCATAGATATGCCCCTCTTGCCATGTGCTAAGACTTCACTTAGAAGGTCTAGGGAGGTAGTCTCTATTTAGCGTCTCAAGGGTTTAGCCAAGAAAAATGGTTTCCCCCTCTGCTGGATGAACATTTTTACTTCTATTTTCTGTTTTCTGTGTTCTATTTTCTGTCAGCTTGATTCCATCTGCTTTCAATCTTCCAGAAATATATCAAATCAATAGTCCACTGGGACCCCAGGTGGTGAGGCAACACATGCTTTCTTCCTTGAACTGGAAGTCCATCCAAATATTTAAAACCCCATTTTAACTATACTTAATGTAACTATGAATATATTATGGCTTAAGTCTGCCATTTTGTTTGTTGCCTTCTCTTCTCTGTTTTATGTTTCTCTGTTTTCTTTTTCCTGACTTCCAGTGGGTTACTTGAACAGTTCTGTGAATTCTATTTTAATTTATCTACAGTATTCTTAAGTATATCTCTTTGTGGAGTTTGTTCTGGTTGTTTTAGATATTGCATGATTTATGTGTAACTTCACGTGGTCTATAGGTGTCAACATTCTACCACTTCAGGTCAAGTTTTGAAACTTTGCCTCCCTTTACATCTCTTTAGCATCCCCCTGTTCATACTATAATTGCCTTAAATACTTCCTTAATACACATTAAGAACCCAGGGGAGTTAAAAAGTCTTAGTTCCTGACTAGACTCAGACTTTTCTGACACAAATCCTGCTCTTTATGAAGCCTTTAAGGTAGAAGTCTACCCCCCACTGACTTTGCAGGCCTGGGTCAGGATGAAGTCAGTGCTCTTTATGGTGTATGTGGCTGGAGTCGAGCAAGTATTGTGTAAAAGTTTTCTGTCTTGCTGGGCTGGTCCCTTGGCTAAGACAGCAGGCTTTAGCTAGTGCTTTTTTTGGGTATATGCCCATTGGGGTTTCTGGGCTGCCAGCTTTTTCAGCTCCAAGTCTGAGAGATTTGAGGAAAATCTAGGGAGCTCACCGTGTGTCATTCTTTGGGGCTGTCTTCTTAGCTGATCTGCCTTGGTCTCTCCACCTGCCATAGACTCCTTTTATTTGTTTTATACGTGATGTTCAGGGATCTGATTTCATTTAGTGGGAAGAATAGGGAAAAGCACATCTACTCCATCTTCCTGGAAGTGGTAGTCACTGTAGAGATTTTTATGACTAATGTTGACACAAGTAAATATATTATTAATGTCTTAAAATTAAATAAAAATGAAAATAATGCAGTTGAAACAGTAGAAAAGCAGACTGGTCTTTTAGGTAAGGGATGTGATGAATTAGAAAATCAGTTAAAACATTTACCCTATCTCAGAGGAAAATAGTATGAAATTAATATAATGAGAGTAGAGATAATCAATATGAAGGGACATTGTATGCCATACATTCTAATAGGGATTCCAAAAACTAGAAAAAATCAATGACAATCTGAAGGAAATAAGAACACACTTGACAGTTCACAAAATGACAGAAAACAGTTGATAAAAATACATGGAAAAAATCCACAATGTCTCCAGGAATATTAAAAAAAATCAAATTAAAGCAAGGAGATAGTTTCTCCCTTATCAAATTGGCTAAATATTAAAATCTGGTGGTCATTTAAGTAGCCAGAGTATGAGAAATGGGTACTTTACTATAGTGCTATTACTTGCATAAATTGTTGTAAGATTTATGGAGGGTAATTTTGCAACATACATTAAAATTCCTAAAAATGAGTCTGAACCAATTATTTTAGTTCTATTACAGTATCCTTAGGAAAAAGAATTTTGCAATGAGTTAGTGATAGTATGGTTCATGGCAGCTTTCTGTGTAATAGCAAAATTTGACACAATTTTATCAGCAAAATCCTTGGTAGTATCTACTGTGTGTCAGTACTTTCCTATTGTGCATTGTCTATATATTAACTCATTAAATCCTTTCAACAGCTTATGAACTAGATATTATTTATATATTTATTATTAAGGTATCATTGATATACACTCTTATGAAGGTTTCACGTGAAAAATATTGTGGTTACTACATTCACCCATAGTATAAAGTCCCCCCCCATACCTCATTGTAGTCACTGTCCATCAGTGTAGTAAGATGCCACAGAGTCACTACTTGTCTTCTGGGTGCTACAGTGTCTTTCCCATGACCTCTCACACCATGTGTATCAGTCATAATATCCCTCAGTCCCCTTCTCTGTCTCTCCCCAACAACCCTCCCTCACCCCTCCCGTTTGGTAACCTCTAGTCCTTTCTTGGAGTCTGTGAGTCTGCTGCTGTCTTGTTCCTTCAGTTTTGCTTTGTTGTTATGCTCCACAAATAAGTGAAATCATTTGGTACTTGTCCTTCTCCACCTGGCTTATTTCACTGAGCATAATACCCTCTAGCTCCATCCGTGTTGTTGCAAATAATAGGATTTGTTTTTTTCTCATGGTTGAAGAGTATTCCACTGTGTACATGTACCACATCTTCTTTATCCATTCATCTACTGATGGACACTTAGGTTGCTTCTATTTCTTGGCTATTGTAAATAGTGCTGCAATAAACATAGGAGTGCATATGTCTTTTTTAATCTGAGATCTTCCTTTCTTTGGATAAATGCCTAGGAGTGGAATTCCTGGGTCAAATGGTATTTCTATTTTGAGTTTTTTGAGGAACCTCCATGTTGCTTTGACAATGGTTGAACTAATTTACATTCCCACCAAGAGTGTAGGAGGATTCCTCTTTCTCTGCATCCTCACCAGCATTTGTTGTTCCTAGTCTTTTCGTTGGTGGCCAACCTAACTGGTGTGAGGTGATACCTCACTGTGTTTTTTTTTATTTTGCTATCATTAATGTACAATTACATGAACAACATTATTGTTACTAGACTCCCCCTATTATCAAGTCCCCACCACATACCCATTACAGTCACTTTCCATCAGCATAGTAAGATGCTATAGAATCACTACTTCTCTTCTCTGTGTTATTTTGCCTTCCCCATGCCACCCCCATCACATTATAGGTGCTAATCATGATGCCCCTTGTCCCCCTTATCCATCCCTTCCCACCCATCTTCCCCAGTCCCTTTCCCTTTGGTAACTGTTAGTCCATTCTTAGGTTCTGTGAGTCTGCTGCTGTTTTGTTCCTTCAGTTTTTGCTTTGTTCTTATACTCCACAGATGAGTGAAATCATTTGATACTTGTCTTTCTCCACCTGGCTTATTTCACTGAGCATAATACCCTCTAGTTCCATCCATGTTGTTGCAAATGGTAGGATTTGTTTTCTTCTTATGGATGAATAGTATTCCATTGTGTATATGTACCACATTTTCTTTGTCCATTCATCTACTGATGGACACTTAGGTTGCTTCCATTTCTTGGCTATTGTAAATAGTGCTGCGATAAACATAGGGGTGCATATATCTTTTTTAAACTGGGCTGCTGCATTTTTAGGGTAAATTCCTAGGAGTGGAATTCCTGGGTCAAATGGTATTTCCATTTTGAGTTTTTTGAGGAACCTCCATACTGCTTTCCACAATGGTTGAACTAATTTATATTCCCACCAGCAGTGTAGGAGGGTTCCCCTTTCTCCACATCCTCACCAACACTTGTTGTTGTTTGTCTTTTGGATGGTGGCCATCCTTACTGGTGTGAGGTGATATCTCATTGTGGTTTTAATTTGCATTTCTCTGATGATTAGCAATGTGGAACGTCTTTTCATGTGCCTGTTGGCCACCTGAATTTCTTCTTTGGAGAAGTGTCTATTCCGATCCTCTGCCCATTTTTAATTGGCTTATTTGCTTTTTGTTTGTTGAGGTGCATGTGCTTTTTATATATTTTGGATGTCAACGCTCTATCGGATGTGTCATTTATGAATATATTCTCCCATACTGTAGGATACCTTTTTATTCTATTGATGGTGTCTTTTCTTGTACAGTAGCGTTTCAGCTTGATATAGTCCCACTTCATTTTTTCTTTTTTTCCCCTTGCCTGGGGAGATATATTCATGAAGAAGTTAGTCATGTTTATGTCCAAGAGATTTTTGCCTATGTTTTTTTCTAAGAGCTTTGTAGTTTCAGAACTTACATTCAGGTCTTTGATGCATTTCGAGTTGACTTTTGTGTATGGGGTTAGACAATGATCCAGTTTCATTCTCTTACATGTAGCTGTCCAGTTTTGCCAACAACAGCTGTTGAAGAGGCTGTCATTTCCCCATTGTATATCCATGGCTCCTTCATTGTATATTAATTAACCATATATGTTTGGGTTAATGTCTGAACTTTCTATTCTGTTCCACTGGCCTGTGGGTCTGCTCTTGTGCCAGTAACAATCTGTCTTGATTACTGTGGCTTTGTCGTAGAGCTTGAAGTTGGGAAGTGAGATCCCCAATGCTTTATTCTTCCTTCTCAGGATTGCTTTGGCTATTCGGGGTCTTTTATGGTTCCATATGAATTTTAGAAGTATTTGTTTCAGTTCGTTGAAGAATTCTGTTGGTATTTTGATAGGGATTGCATTGAATCTGTAGATTGCTTTAGGCAAGATGGCCATTTTGACATTATTAATTCTTCCTAGCCAAGAGCATAGGATGAGTTTCCATTTGTTAGTGTCCTCTTTAATTTCTCTTAAGAGTGTCTTGTAGTTTTCAGGGTATAGATCTTTCAGTAACTTGGTTAGGTTTATTCCTAGATATTTTATTCTTTTTGATGAGATTGTGTATGGAATTGTTTTCCTGATTTCTCTTTATGCTAGTTCACTGTCAGTGTATAAGAATGCAACAGATTTCTGTGTATTAATTTTGTATCCTTTAACTTTGCTGAATTCAGATATTAGTTCTAGTAGTTTTGGAGTGCAGTCTTTAGGGTTTTTTATGTACAATATCATGTCATCTGCAAATAGTGACAGTTTGACTTCTTCTTTACCTATCTGGTTGCCTTGTGTTTCTTTGTTTTGTCTGATTGCCATGGCTAGGACCTCCAGTACTATGTTGAATAACACTTAGGAGAGTGGGCATCCCTTTTTCCTGATCTTAGGTGAAAAGCTTTCACCTTCTCGCTGTTAAGTATGATGTTAGCTGTGGGTTTGTCATATATGGCCTTTATGATGTTGAGGTACCTGCCCTCTATACCATTTTGTTGAGAGTTTTTATCATGAATGGATGTTGAATTTTGTCGAATGCTTTTTCAGCATCTATGGAGATGATCATGTGGTCTCTGTCCTTCTTTTTGTTGATGTGGTGGATGATGTTAATGGATTTTCGAATGTTGCACCATTCTTGCATCCCTCAGATGAATCCACTTAATCATGGTGTATGATCCTCTTGATGTATTTTTGAATTCAGTTTGCTAATATTTTGTTGAGTATTTTTGCATCTACGTTCATCAGGGATATTGGTCTGTAATTTTCTTTTTTTGTGGTGTCTTTGCCTGGTTTTGGTATTAGAGTGATACTGGCTTCATAGAATGAGTTTTGAAGTATTCCCTCCTCTTCTGTTTTTTGGAAATCTTTAAGGAGAATGGGTATTATGTCTTTTCCAAATGCCTGATAAAATTCAGTGGTGAATCCATCTGGCCTGGGAGTTTTGTTCTTGGGTAGTTTTTTGATTACTGATTCAATTTCATTGCTGGTAATTGGTCTGTTTAGTTTTTCTGTTTCTTCCTTGGTCAGTCTTGGAAGATTTTATTTTTGTAGGAAGTTGTCCCTTTTTTCTAGGTTATCCATTTTGTTAGTATATAGATTTTCACAGTATTCTCTAATAGTTCTTTGTATTTCTGTGGGGTCCGTCGTGATTTTTCCTTTCTCATTTCTGATTCTGTTTATGTGTGTAGATGCTCTTTTTCTCTTAATAAGTCTGGCTAGGTGTTTATCTATTTTCTTTATTTTCTCTTGCTTTCATTGATTTTTTTCTATTGTTTTATTCTTCTCAATTTTATTTATTTCTTCTCTCATCTTTATTATATCCCTCCTTCTGCTGACTTTGGGCTTCATTTGTTCTTCTTTTTCCAGTTTCAATAATTGTGACTTTAGACTATTCATCTGTGATTGTTCCTCCTTCTTTAAATAGGCCTGGATTGCTATATACTCTCCTCTTTGAAATGCCTTCGCTGCATCCCACAGAAGTTGGGGCTTTGTGCTGTTGTTGTCATTTGTCTCCATATATTGCTTGATTTCTGTTTTAATGTTTTAATTTGGTCGTTGATCCATTGATTATTTAGGAGCATGTTGTTAATCCTCCATGTGTTTGTGAGCCTTTTTGTTTTCTTTGTACAATTTATTTCTAGTTTTATACCTTTGTGATCTGAGAAGTTGGTTGGTAGAATTTCAATATTTTTAAATTTACTGAGCCTTTTTTTGTGGCCTAGTATGTAGTCTATTCTGGAAAATGTTCCTTGTGCACTTGAGAAAAATGTGTATCCTGCTGCTTTTGGGTTAGAGTTCTGTAGATGTCTATTAGGTCCATGTGTTCTAGTGTGTTGCACAGTGCCTCTGTGTCCTAACTTATTTTCTGTCTGGTTGATCTGTCCTTTGCAGTGAGTGGTGTGTTGAAGTCTCCTGGAATGAATGCATTGCATTCTATTTCCTCCTTTAATCTGTTAGTATTTGTTTCACATATATCGGTGCTCCTGTGTTGGGTGCATATATATTTATAATGGTTATATCCTCTTGTTGGACTGCCCCCTTTATCATTATGTAATGTCCTTCTTTATCTCTTGTTACTTTCTTTGTTTTGAAGTCTATTTTGTCTGATACAAGTACTGCAACACCTGCTTTTTCCTCCCTATTGTTTGTATGAAATATCTTTTTCCATCCCTTCACTTTTAGTCTGTGTATGTCTTTGAGTTTGAGGTGAATCTCTTGAAGCAGCATGTAGATGGGTCTTGCTATTTTATCCATTCTATTACTCTGTGTCTTTTGATTGGTGCATTCAGTCCATTTACATTTAGGGTAATTAGGGTAGCTTCTTTACTATCTATTCATCTAATTTAACTCTTATTTAGCTATTATAAACAAAGTCTGATGATTCTTTATTTTTCTCCCTTCTTATTATTCCTCCTCCATTTTTTATACATTAGGTGTTTTATTCTGTACTTTTTTGTGTTTCCTTTGACTGCTTTTGTGGATATTGATTTTATTTTTTGCCTTTAGTTAGTATTTGGTTGGTCTGCTTTCTTTGCTATGATTTAATTTTCTCTGGTGACATATTTAGCCTTAGGAGTGCTTCTGTCTAGAGCCGTTCCTTTAAAATATCCTGCAGAGGTGGTTTGTGGGAGGCAAATTCCCTCAACTTTTGTTTGTCTGGAAATTGTTTAATCCCTCCTTCAATTTTAAATGATAATTATGTTGGATACAATATTCTTGTTTCAAGGCCCTTCTGTTTCATTGCAGTAAATATTTCATGCCATTCTCTTCTGGCCTATATGGTTTCTATTGAGAAGTCTGATGATAGTCTGATGGGTTTTCCTTTGTAGGTGATCTTTTTTCTCTCTCTAGCTGCCTTTAATACTCTGTCCTTATCTTTGATCTTTGCCATTTTAATTATTATGTGTCTTGGTGTTATATTCCTTGGGTCCCTTGTGTTGGGAGATCTGTGGGCTTCCATGGTCTGAGAGACTATTTCCTTCCCTAGCTTGCGGAAGTTTTCGGCAATTATTTCTTCAAAGACACTGTCTATTCATTTTTCTCTCTCTTCTTCTTTTGGTACTCCTATAATGCGAATATTGTTCCGTTTGGATTGGTCACACAGTTCTCTTAATATTCTTTCATTCCTAGAGATCCTTTTATCTCTCTCTGCCTCAGCTTCTCTGTATTCCTGTTCTCTGATTTCTATTCCTTTAACAGTCTCTTGCATCTCGTCTAGTCTGCTCTTAAGACCTATCGAATGTTTCATTTCTGTTATTTCCCTCTGGACTTCATCCTTTAGCTCTTGCATATTTCTCTGCAGGTCCATCAGCATGTTTATGACTTTTATTTTGAATTGTTTTTCAGGAAAATTGGTTATATCTATCTCACCAGGCCCTCTCTCTGACATTGTCTGAGTGATATTTGACTGGACCAGATTTTTTTGCCTTTTCATGGTGATAGAAGTGGTTGCAGGCAGGTGATGCATGTGTCAGCTGGGAGAACAATGTTCCTTCCTGCTTGCTGGTCACCTTGCCCTTCTCCTCTGCCTGTGCCGGTTACCTGCACAATGGGAGCAGTCTCTGGGATAATCCCCTGTGCTGCCTTGAGTGGGCAGCCCTCAGGATAGCCTACAGCCCTGCGGCGGGTCACATCCATGCCAGGTGTGTTCTCCTGCAAGAACAGCACCCCTTCGTGCCTTCTGGACCTTGCTCCAGGTTCCTCTTTCTGTGCTGGGCAACTGTGTGCTGGCGGCAGCTTCTGGGTCTGTCCCGCATAGCTGAGTGCTGGGAGAAGACTCTGTATAGTTGCAGTGGGTGAGGTTGTTCCCTGGCTGCTCCTCAGCTGTGGCGGGTCAGCTGGTTTGCTTACAGCACCGGCTGGGGGGAATGAATGGCAGGCTGCTTATTGCCATGAGGGGCTTTGGGGCTGCATTACCACCCAGGGGGTTAAGGCACCTGAAGTTACTTAAGATTCCCAGCCTGCTGGGCTGAATGTGCCAGGACGATTTTGTCCAGCTATTAAGCCCTTGTTCCATTAAGACTTTTAAAAAGCGCCCACTTTTCTTTTGTCACAGGGGAGCTGGTTGTGGGGACCCACTCACAGTCTCCATCTCAGATTATACTTTTCTGTTTCTCTAATATCCAGTACACCATGCAATGTCTGTCTGTGCTCTCGGTGCAGATTACTAGTGCTGGTTATTTAGCAGTCCTGTGCTTCCACATGCTCCCCACTCTGATTCTTTCCCTCCCACCGGTGAGCTGGGGTTCGGGGAGTGCTCGTGTCCCAACGGGTCACAGCTTTCTATCTTATCCTTTTCCTGAGATGCTGAGGTCTTGCAGATGTAGATGTAGCCTGGCTGTTGTACTGTATTTTCTTGTCTCTCTTTTAGTAGTAGTTGTATTTGTTGTAATTTCAAAAATATATATGGTTTTGGGAGGATATTTCCACCACCCTACTCGTACCGCTATCTTGAGCCCCTCTCGTTCAGTGTGGTTTTAATCTGCATTTCTCTGATGATTAGGGATGTGGAGCATCTTTTCATGTGCCTGTTGGCCCTCTGAATTTCTTCTTTGGAGAAGTGTCTGTTCAGATCCTCTGCCCATTTTTTAATTGGCTTATTTGCTTTTTATTTGTTGAGGTGCATGAGCTCTTTATATATTTTGGATGTCACCCCTTATCGGATATGTCATTTATGAATATATTCTTCCATACTGTAGGATGTCTTTTTGTTCTATTGATGGTGTCCTTTGCTGTACAGAAGTTTTTAGTTTGATATAGTCCCACTTGTTCATTTTTGCTTTTGTTTTCCTTGCCTGGGGAGATACGTTAATGAAGACGTTGCTCATGTTTATGTCCAAGAGATTTTTGCCTATGTTTTTTTCTAAGAGCTTTATGGTTTCATGACTTACATTCATGTCTTTGATCCATTTTGAATTTACTTTTGTGTATGGGGTTAGACAATAATCCAGTTTCATTCTCTTACATGTAGCTGTCCAGTTTTGCCAACACGAGCTGTTGAAGAGGCTGTCATTTCCCCATTGTATATCCATGACTCCTTTATTGTATATTAATTGATCATATATGCTTGAGTTTATATCTGGGCTCCCTAGTCTGTTCCATTGGTCTATGGGTCTGTTCTTGTGCCAGTATCAAACTGTCTTGACTACTGTGGCTTTGTAGTAGAGCCTGAACTCAGGGAGCATAATTCCCCCCACTTTATTTTTCCTTCCTAGGATTGCTTTGGCTATTCAGGGTCTTTTATGGTTCCATATGAATTTTAGAACTATTTTCTCTAGTTCATTGAAGAATGCTGTTGGTATTTTGATAGGAATTGCATTGAATCTGTGGATTGCTTTAGGCAGGATGGCCATTTTGACAATATTAATTCTTCCTGTCCATGAGCACTCTAGATGTGTTTCCATATATTGGTATATTCTTTAATTTCTCTCATGAGTGTCTTGTAGTTTTCAGAGTATAGGTCTTTCACTTCCTTGGTTAGGTTTATTCTTAGTATTTTATTCTTCATGATGCAATTGTGCATGGATTTGTTTTCCTGATGTCTCCTTCTGCTAGTTCATCATTAGTGTATAGGAATGTGACCGATTTCTGTGTATTAATTTTGTATCCCGCAACTTTGCTGAGTTCAGATATTAGATCTAGTAGTTTTGGAGTGGATTCTTTAGGGTTTTTTATGTACACTATCATGTCATCTGCAAACAGGGACAGTTTGACTTCTTCCTTACCAATATGGATGACATTTATTTCTTTGTGTTGTCTGATTGCTGTGACTAGGACCTCCAGAACTATGTTGAAAAGAAGTGGGGAGAGTGGGCATCCTTGTCTTGTTCCCGATCTTAAAGGAAAAGCTCTCATCTTCTCGCTGTTAAGTATAATGTGGGCTGTGAGTTTGTCATATATGGCCTTTATTATGTTGAGGTACTTGACCTGTATACCCATTTCGTTGAGAGTTTTTATCATGAACGGATGTTGAATTTTGTCGAATACTTTTTCAGCATCTATGGAGATAATCATGTGGGGTTTTTTTGTCTTTCTTTTTGTTGATGTGGTGGATGATGGTGATGGCTTTTTGAATGTTTTACCATCCTTGCATCCCTGGGATGAATCCTACTTGATCATGATGGATGATCCTTTTGATGTATTTTTTAATTTGGTTTGCTAATATTTTGTTGAGTATTTTTGCATCTATGTTCATCAGGGATATTGGTCTGTAATTTTTTTGTGTGTGTGTGGTGTCTTTGCCCTGTTGTAGTATTAGAGTGATGCTGGCCTCATAGAATGAGTTTGGAAATATTTCCTCCTCTTCTACTTTTTGCAGAACTTTAAGGACGATGAGTATTAAGTCTTCACTAAATGCTTGATAAAATTCAGTTGTGAAGCCATCTGGTCCAGGGGTTTTGTTCTTAGGTAGTTTTTTGATTACCAATTCAACTCCATTGCTGGTAATTGGTGTGCAGATTTTCTGTTTCTTCCTGGGTCAGCCTTGGAAGGTTGTATTTTCTAGAAAATTGTTCATTTCTTCTAGGTTACCCCATTTGTTAGCATATAATTTTTCATAGTATTCTCTCATAATTCTTTGTAGTTCTGTGGTGTCCGTAGTGATTTTTCCTTTCTCATTTCTGATTTTGTTTATGTGTGTAGACTCTCTTTTTTTCTTGATAAGTCTGGGTAGGTGTTTATCTATTTTGTTTATTTCCTCAAAGAACCAGTTCCTGCTTTCATTGATTCTTTCTATTGTTTTATTCTTCTCGATTTTATTTATTTTTGCTCTAATCTTTATTATGTACCTCCTTCTAGTGACTTTGGGCCTCATTTGTTCTTCTTTTTCTAGTTTCATTAATTTTTAGTTTAGACTGCTCATATGGGATTGTTCTTCTTTCCTGATGTAAGCCTGTATGGAAATTAACTTCCCTCTTAGTATGTCCTTCACTGTGTCCTAGAGATTTTGCAGTGTTGAGTTATTGTTGTCATTTGTCTCTGTACATTGCTTGATCTGTTTTTATTTTGTCATTGATTCACTGATTATTTAGGAGCATGTTGTTAAGCCTCCATGTGTTTGTGGGCTTTTTTGTTTTCTTTGCACAATTTATTTCTAGTTTCACACCTTTGTGGTCTGAGAAGCTTGTTGGTACAATTTCAATCTTTTTGAATATACTGAGGTTCTTTCTGTGGCCTAGTATATGATCTATTCTTGAAAATGTTCCACATGCACTTGAGAAGAATATGTATCCTGTTGCTTTTGGGTTGAGTGTTCTGTAGATGTCTGTTAGGTCCAACTGTTCCAACATGTTCAGTGTATATATCTCCTTACTTATTTTCTGTCTGGTTGATCTGTCCTTTGGAGTGAATGGTGTGTTGAAATCTCCTAAAATGAATGCGTTGCGTTCTATTTCCCCCTTTAATTCTATTAGTTTTTGTTTCACATATGTAGGTGCTCCTATGTTGGGTGCCTAGATATTTATAATGGTTATATCCTGTGTTTGGACTGACCCCTTTATCATTATGTGATGTCCTTCTTTGTCTCTTGTTACTTTCTTTGTTTTGAAGTCTATTTTGTCTGATAAAAGTACTGCAACTCCTGCTTTCTTTCTCCCTATTAGTTGCATGAAATACCTTTTTCCATCCCTTCACTTTTAGACTGTGAATGTCTTTGGATTTGAAGTGAATCCCTTGTAGGCACCATATAGATGGGTCTTGTTTTTTTATCCACTTAGTGACTCTGTGCCTTTTGATTGTTGTGTTCAGACCTTTTACATTTAGGGTGATTATGGACAGGTATGTACTTATTGCTATTGCAGATTTTAGATTCCTGGTTACCAAAGGTTCAAGGGTGACTTCCTTACTAACATTCTAACTTAACTTACTTAATATGCTATTACAAACACAATCTAAGGTGCTTTTTTTCCTCCTTTTCCTTCCTCCTCTATTTTTTATATATTGGGTATCATATTCTGTACTCTGTGTATCCCTTGACTGACTTTGGGGTAGTTGCTTTGATTTTGCATCTGCTTAGTAATTAATTGGTCTGCATTATTTCCTCTGGTGACAGCTATTTAGCCTTAGGAACACTTCCACGTATGTCAGTCTCTCCAAAATACACTGCAGAGATGGTATGTGGAAGGTAAATTCTCTCAGCCTTTGCTTATCTAGAAATTGTTTAATCCTTCATTCAAAATTAAATGATAATCTTGCCTGGTAGGGTATTCTTGGTTTAAGGCCCTTCTGCTTCATTACAATAAATACATCATGCCACCCCCTTCTGGCCTTTAAAGTTTCTGTTGAGAAGTCTGATGACAACCTGATGGGTTTTCCTCTGTATGTGATCTTTCTTCTGTCTCTGACTGCTTTTAATAGTCTGTCCTTATCCTTGAACTTTGCCATTTTAATTATTATGTGTCTTGGTGTGGTCTTCCTTGGGTCTCTTGTGTTGGGAGATCTGTGCACCTCCATGGCCTGAGAGACTATATCCTTCCCCAGATTGGAGAAGTTCTCAGCAATTGCCACCTCAAAGACACTTTCTATCCCTTTTTCTCTCTCTTCTTCTTCTGCTACCCCTACAATGTGAATATTGTTCTGTTTGGATTGATCACCGAGTTCTCTCAATATTCTTTCATTCCTAGAGATCCTTTTTTCTCTCTGTGCCTCAGCTTCTTTGTATTCCTCTTTCTAATTTCTATTCCATTTACTGTCTCCTCTACTTCATCTAATCTACTTTTAAATCCCTCTATTGTATGTTTCATTTCAGGTACTATGTTATTCAACAGATACTGTATCTCATTCCTGAATTCCTCTCTGAGTGCTTGAAAATTTTTTGGTAGCTCAGTGAGCATGTTTATGATTTTTCTTTTGAAATCTCTTTTTGGAAGATTGATGAGTTCAGTTTCGCTTGACCTGTCTGGTGTTTGTGGGATTTTGGGTTGAACCAGGTTCCTTTGATGTTTCATATTTGTAGGTGGCACCCTCTAGTGCTCAGAAGCTCTACTCTCTGGATTTACTCAGCCCCTGCAGCGATGGCGGGATCGCAGGGGAGTGATGTTGGTGCCTTTTGAGAGGAAAGAGGTCTTTCCTGCTTCCCGGCTGCAGTGCCTGTCTCCACTGTCAGGGTTAGTGGGCCCAGTGTGCAAGGAGAAGCCTCTATGGTTTGCACTTGTGGCTTCTGTATGCAGGGCTGCCCTCTGGCTGGCCTGGTGCAGTGGTGGTGGCAGCCTTTTTCTGGGCTGGTGCCAGCGAGGAGGGAGGCACAGCAGGCTGCGTATCACAGTAGGAGGCCTCTAGGCTGCTTTGCCAGCCAGGGGAATGGAGCACTTGCAGCTCCTGAAAGTCCCAACCTGCTGGGCAGAGTGCACCCATTCAATTTAGTACACCTGTCCTTTCTCCTGAGCAGTAAGCTCTGTGCAATCCTTGCCCCTTTAGCAGTCCTCTCGCTGTTAGGAAGTCTCTCAGACTGCCCACCTTTCTTTTGTCCCAAAATGTCTGATTTTGGATACATGGTTTCCATAAGCAGCTGGAATCTCAGTGTCTCCAAGTATTCTGCCTGTCTTAGCTTTCCAGCACTCTAATCTCCAAAGCACCATGTAATGTAGGTTCATGCTCCCAGAGCACATCTCCAGGGCTGGGTGTTCAGCAGTCCTGGGCCTCCATCCCCTCCCTGCTCCATTTGTCTTCCTCCCTCCAGTGAGCTGGGGTGGGGGAAGGGCTTGGGTCCTTCCGCATTATGGCTTTGGTATGTTACCCTTTTCTTTGAGGTCTGCTGTTTTCCCCAAATGTAGGCTGTCTGCAGTATTCTTCTTTCCTGTTGCTCTTTCACGATTGGATGTATTAGATATATTTTCATATTATATGTGGATTTGGGAGGAGGTTTCTGTCTCACCTCTCACCCTGCTATCTTTAATCCCTCCAAGCCTGAACTAGATATTATTATAATTCTCATTTTATAAATGAGGAAAATTGAGGTATAGTGGGATTAAGTTAATTGTTGGGATTTGAGTTTGTGCCTGAGTCCATGACACTCTGTCACCCATCTACCTGCTGTCTTTCTAGGTCACAACCTATGCAATATATATATAATGGTTTACACAGCCATTAAAATAACATTGTAAATGTACATATTTAAAATATAAAAATATTTTCCAAATTAATTGTTAATGGAAAAGTGGCAGGATACTAAATAACAAGACAGTCTTGGGGGAAAAAAAAAATCTAAGTGTAGATTTTTAAAGTGTAGAATCTAAGTGTAAAAGATTAAAAAGATATAGCAAAGTATTTGTGATTTTTCTTTAGAGATGTGGATTCTTGGAATCTTGTTGATTGTACTGTATATATAATAATTTTCCAAGTATTGGTAAGTTCTGGGCAAGAGCCAGGTAAATTCATATTTACTCCAATAAAAGAGGTCTTTCATAAGAAAAACTGAATTGTCTCCAAACTTCCCTAAAATTGGATGAGTAGAGCATACTTCCTTCCAAAATTGTCTTAAGTGTTTTAAAAAAATGAAAACTATGGTTTCATAAAGCTTTGTGAAACTGATCTCATGACTAGAACTGGGTTTGTCAGCTATAAAACTGAGATAAAGATGTTTTCCCTAAAAAATTAGAGGCTTATTATTTAAAATTATCTTAAAAATTGTGACCCTTCAGGCATTTCCTGGTCATCTTTGCCTTCTTAGAACTTGAATGTACTTGTGGCTCTTTGCTCTCAGTGTCCTTCCTCTGTATCTCCTTCTTTCTTCTTTGGTCATTTTATTCATCTTCTGTTGCTCCTGAGAGCACTTTGGGGGACGGACCGGAATCAAGGTGGTTCTTTTTTCAGGTTGCCATAAACAAAATGAGCTGAGCAGAGTGATATGGGACAGAATGATCTGGAGAGTCTCGAGAAGGGGATCTCTGAGTCAGAAGGTGCTGTCAGTGAGTGAAGCTAAAATGAATGAATGCATGACACTCACTGGACTTAAGAACCTTAAATATAATACATGCCCTCAAAAAATCAAGATAGCAAAAGTGGAGTTGACATTAAATCAGATGTTTAGCCTGTGCTTGTGTAAGGCATCTGTTGAAAGAAGGAGATTACACTCACCACCATGGTGCTCACACTGCGAAGTCAGAAGGCAGTGTCATGCCAACACTTCTCATTTTAATAACAGTTTGAAATATTTCAGAGTGCACCCAGAAAGTGAGAGTGTCTATCTATGCCTGGTGTTTCGTGTGGTTAACAGCCCTCTGACAGAGCCTTAGACAGTGCAGGTAGTTTCTCTTCTTATGGGCACGAATCTAAATATGGCATATGCTTTCCAAAGGCTGTGGTTGAAAGAAGAGTAATGATGGCTACGTGTGTAATTAGAGGTATGATGAAAAAGCTTATAAGAAAAATACCCTTTGTGAATCTCTTAGAAGTTTTTAGTTAGGAGGGACCCAGGAGGAAGACATGTAAAGGTTTAGAAGTCATGTAATTATTTCCCTTCATCTTTATTTGGTTGCCTTTATACTCAGATGACATGATCTTTTAGAAGGCAAGGCAAATATATAGAGCCATATATCTTTATTATTATAAGAAATACACTGGCAAAGACTTTTGTCTTGTAATCAGACCCTCATGCCCATAAGTATTCCTACTGATGAACTTTCTGACCCTTTGTACCAAGTAGAATGACTCACAGTAGTGAAAACCACAAGTGAGGGGTACTGTTGTTTCTATGGTGACCTGTACCAAAGGAAAGGTCTATGAGTGCATGTATCTTGGTGACTGAGCTACTTAAATATAACTGAAACAAGTAAAAGAAAGGTAACCTGAGATATATTTGTTGTAAAGATTAGAATCTGCAAGGTTG
The DNA here is from genome assembly GCA_032199065.1 of Smutsia gigantea. Classification (NCBI taxonomy): domain Eukaryota; kingdom Metazoa; phylum Chordata; class Mammalia; order Pholidota; family Manidae; genus Smutsia; species Smutsia gigantea. The sequence continues at coordinate 300,454 of JAVSCE010016763.1, forward strand.
GGGCAAATTATGTGGTGACATGAACACAGCATCAAGTTCCCCCTCCCAGAATCTCTTACAGTGACACACAGATCACGTTAGAAAGGAAACATCCACATTAGCACAGCAAATCAGGAATGGGTAACAGGTACATGCAAAAAACTGGTGAATTTCTGATAGCTGTAAGGGGAATAGGTGAGGGTATCAGAAGCTATTAAAGTGGACACAGTCTGCCCTCTTGAGAATAAGACTGTAAGTCAGCAGTGCTAAGACACTAAGATTCCTCCATGACATGAAAGGCAACACCAACCTGTGAGGCAATTTTCAGCTTCACTCTGAAATCAAGCATAGATATAGAGCAGAGAGTCTGGCCCTGGGGAGGAGAATTTGAAGCTCTCATCTATAACAGGTAGTTAGAAATATGAGTATGAAGGTAGACAGAAGTTTCTGCTAAAGATAAACATTTCAGCACATAGGTATTTCTAACCATGAATGAGATGGCTGGATGAGGTCACTGAGGGACAGTATAGATAAGAGAGAGATGCTCCAGTATTCAGAGGCTGGGAGAAAGCTGGAGGAAAGAAAGAACCAACAAAGAAGATTAAGGAGGAGTGAGCAGGAAATTCCTGAGCTATTTCAGCTATTCCAGAGATGCTTCTTGATCAAAACAGTAGACTGAACCCTTTCCTTTCCTTTCTTCCTAAGATTTCATTGATATGACACTAAATGTATATGAATAAGAATATGTCTATGTACATGCTGAGACCAATCTAAGGGCCATCACTTTGACAAATATTTGGAAAGCAGAAGGTATCTAATGTTCTCAATCACAAATAATGCAGGGCAGAGGAACAGCTCTGCAACCTGCAGTGCGCATGCGCCAGCTGTCGGCGGCGGTGGGAGGTGATCCCCGTGAATAAAGGCTCCACGCTCTGAGTCAGCAGAGAGGGAGAGCAGGGATGGGCTGTGGGTTGTCAGTCAGGGTGGTCAATGGGAGGCTTGTATATAGAACAGGTGGACTGAGCGGCTTCAGCAGCAGCTGGAGGCCCACGAAATGCTCTGAATAGAGAGGAAGATCTGCCTGGGAAAGGCTCTTGGTGTGAGTGCTGAATCCAGAGAGGGAGGCAGGGTAGAATATGGGGAGAATCTTGCACCCTCACAGGGGATGGAAGGGGTGAGGGAACAACAGCTCTCTCCAGGAGTGAAATATACTAATGTATTACGTCCTCAAAGTAGAGTCTCTCGTCACTTCAGTCACTGCGGGGTGCCCTGACGCTGCCCTCCCCAGAAACGACAAAGGCAGAGCCCACAGTGAGCCTACCCGTTAAAGAGTGGCTATACCCCATAAACAGTCCAGCGGCCCTGCAAAGGAGCCCACTCCTGATACCAGTGTGAATCACACAAGTCTTCCTTCCTAATTATATACATTACATCAGTGATTATGGGACATTCTGTGGAAAACAGAAGCATGAGAGAGGGAAGGCAGGGGACAGAGGAAGAAAACAATAATGTAAAGAACAAAAAAGAGTATAAATACTCTGATATTTTAAGTGATATTTCATCCATGAAATAGAGGAAACAAGAATTCATAGATATTAAGATATGTTAACAAGCTAGAATACTTGAATACCATTATTTGGCAATGCATACATATTTACATAATGACATTGGTGTAGATATTCTCTTTTTCATGATCAGAATCAACCTATAGTGAACACTCACATCTTTGCTGCCAAACAAAATGAAAATACAGATTCTGATGGCGTAGAAACATGTGTGCCACTGACAGAGCATACAGGGAAGGGAAAAAGTGGTGGAAGAAAGTGTGGAAGCTCTGACTGTATCCTACATAGTCCGGAATTGATGGGTAACCTTTCTCTAAGTGTATGTCAAGAAGTTATAATGAGAAGCAATGCAGCTGATAACTAGTGTATCTCAGGAAATCAAGAGGAGTGGAGTAAAAGTGCTCTAAACTGAGCATTTTCTATGAAGGGAGAGATTATGTACTTTTTAAAACTGATCAATTCAGAAAGAGATGTAAGTGTATTTGTTAAAACTGCAGTGGTAATCACTGGAAGAACTGAAACCAGAAATGAGTTAAGCGGTTTCTACTCAGGCTGGGACTAGAGATGAACTAGAAAAGTGGACTGTTATTTTTTATTTTTGTATCCTTCTTAGGACTGTTTTAAAAACCATGTATATGTGTTGCCTTTATTAATAAGTGACAACTATTTAAAAATAAGCTAACAAGATCATAGAAACTCCTATGTTTTTGAAACAGTTGTAATGCTGATACCAAACTTTCACAGGGAGGGAAAAGATAAACTTTTAATTTCATCAACTTATAATAGTGATTCTAATAAATGTTAAAAAATACAGATTTGGTAATAAATTAAAAGATCGATGTGACACACCCAAAGAGAGTTTATTCCCAGAACATAACAATATTTCAACATTAGGAAATCAATGACTGCATTTTATATATTAACAAATTAATTAAGGAAAAAGCCACAATCATCTCAACAGAGTGAAAATTCAATATTCTTTCCTGATTAATAAAAATATTATAATAAAAAACAAAAGAAGTATATATGTTTAACATGAAAAAGTGGTTGAAACATGTTTGACAAAATTTAACTCTTTAATTATGTAAAGTGCTTTTACAAAGCAACAAGAAAAAGATATACCCAATAGAAAAATAACAGTAGGAGGCAAACCACAGAGTAAATCCATTGACCCCAAAACACTGGAAAACTATTCAAACATCTCTTATTTAAAGAAATATAAGTATAAACTACAACATAAAAATTGCAATTTATTTAAATTAAAAAAATTTAAAACGATTATATTGGCAATTATTAAAATGTTAATGCTCAGTATTGATGAAGTTCAAAGAAATAGGCTCTCTTGCCTAGCTGGAAGATACTACATTGATAAAATGACTTGGGAAGGTAATATGTCAATATATTAGAAAGCATTAAAAGAGTAATACTCTTTGATCTAGAAGTTCCATTTCTAGGAGTTACATCTAAAGAAATCACTTGAGATAGATGCTCACAAAATAGAGCAATAGGATCAAAATACTGTACTTCATTGTGAAAAATAGAAATCAACCAAATGATTAACGGTGGAATAATAGTTAAACAAATTATAAGTCCATATACCAGAATATTATTCAACCATCAGAAGTGATGTTGCACATGAATACTTGTTGTTATGAAAGATGTTTATGATAAATTCAGTGATAGAAATAAAGCCTGAAGCAAAAAAAAACAGTATGATCTTGTTTTTGTTTAAAATGATTATCTACTTATCATCCCTCTATTTATCTATCTAACCACCTATCTGAAAAAGGCTGAAATAATATTTATCATGACATTAATATTAGTTACCAATGATTAGTTTTTTTCATTTTCTTTATTATACCTTGTATATTATTATTGAATATTGTTGGTTTTTCTTTTCAAAAAATAAGAGTAAATTATATTTTAAGGTAAAGATATGTACATGTATTTTCTCTTTTGTGTAAAGTATGACAAAGATTTAATATTTTCTTAATAAAGTAACTCATACAAATAAATTAAAAAACAAACACTACAAGAGAAAAATGGGCTATAGATAAGTCCCAAAATAAAAACTTAAATGACCTAGGAACAGGAAAACTCAAACTAGTCATTTAAAATATAAAATTAAAATGAGATAATCTTTTTCTAAAACCAAATAAAAAAGGCTTCTAAAAATATAGAATTCTCTTTGACAGCACATGTTTAGAGCTATGAGATCTCTTGTACAATGCAGAGATGGGAACAATATCTCTAGAGGATATGACAACACATAACAAAAGCCTTAATACTGTGTATGCCATTTGGCCCAGATACTCCCTTTCTCAGAATTTCCGTAAAGAGATAATTATGGACATGTGCAAATGAGGATGACCACTGTGGTATTGTTTGTAATAGTGAAAATTAGAAAAACCTCCAATGTTCAAAAATACAAAATTAACTAAATTATATATATTCATAAAGTTGAGTATTTTTCAGAAATTAAATTAGACTTTTAGAAGACTAGTTAATGACATGGAACACTTGATTGCATATTGCAAAGTGGAAAGAAGTGTTCCTTTTCTCCATCACAATATCAGAGCACATGTCCTTTGGGTTACACGTGCAATACCCTGGTACTCTTGTCATGTTTGATATTCGACCATTTAAAATGACTTGTTAGTTTCTCACTGATGCCTATCCTGAAACTTAGTAGCAATGACACTGCCTCTCTTCTCTCTCTGAATTTATATAACAATGGGAAACTCTTTATTTAGAGAAGAAAACAATACCGGTAAACAATGAGTCCATGTTCCGGAGATACAGAACCTTGGGATGAACACTAAAGAAAAAAGACAGTGATCTTCACGTAACTTGAAAATGCATTTAGAACTAATGGAAAAATAAACATGGCATCTATTTGACTTTTTGATTAAATTGACAATGCTAAAATATGTTTTTTTGCTATTCAATAAAAAGACTTGGATAGGAAATTAGTCATACAAGGGGTATAGTGTGTGCTTTGAAACTACATGCAAATACAAATCACCTCCACACAGTCATTGAGATTCAGTTGTTCCCTTAATAATCACCTGAAGCACTGCAGTGGTTGAGAGCTCAGCCTCTTTTGGTCATAAACTAGGCTGTGTTGCTGTGTGTGCCTGGGCCAGTTACACAATCTCTCTGTGCCTATTTTCCTCACCTGAAAAATGGGCATAATGATAGTAATGACATCATAGGGATGTTGTATGGTTTAAGTTGATGTATTTAGAGGTCTTGGAATATGCATGGTAAGCATTCGGTAAATAAATGCTAGCTGGTAGTATTATTTTTATTACTACTATTACTGTAATGGGATTTCTACTTGTTATTTAGTTTTCAGTTACTTAAATATTAAATAAAATTGAATGGATTCCATAATATTTACCTGCTTGCTCACCCACTATTTTTTGCCTCTATCTCTGATTTCTGTGCTCTGGGATCTGGAATACCACTAGAGCCTAAAAAACACACAGAGAATCTATAAGTCATGAGGAAGAGATAGGAAAGTATGGGCAGTAAATCAGCAGTGGGAAGGGAATCAGAGAAGAGCTGAACATGGCAGATGCTAGAACTGGGCTACGGAAACCTGGTTCTGAGGGGCAACAAGAGCCACGTGGTAGGTACTCTGAGTAACTGTCCTGACCCTGCTTTTCTGTGGGGTAGATTTTTCGATTGGCTTGACTTTCTTATCTTTCTTTTATAACAAAACTCCGTCAGTTGATGAAACCTGAAGACATTTTTTTAAGTTTGCAGAGCATATATGACACACATATGTGAACCTTTTATAGTATGCTGTGGATTGCTACATGAAAGTTCTAGACTTGCAGGTGGCCTCTCTGATTTTTTTTCTTGGTGGCCTCTTGGCCTTCTGTTTTAGATTCATACAGCAACCTCATTCTTCATCTAGCCCTTTGGATGGCTGTCTTAATTTTGGACTTACAATCATGACTTTAAAGCACCTTTCAAGGGCTCAATCTTAACGTCTGATTTCCCTATTTATGAATCAAAACGATGAAGGGGCACATCCTTACACTGACACAGCCCAAGAAATCAGCTCTGGCTTGAAACAGGAGAAAGGTTAGTGAACAGGCAGTAATAGATTTTGAGTAATGGGCAGTTGGAGTGAAGGGAAGGGGATGTGAGCAGAATTTTATAAAGTAAAATGGTAGAATATGAGAGGTGAAGGAGAGGGCCAAATCAAGGGTCAGTTCTATGTTTTTGTTTCGGTTGCCTGGAGGGACTTTGCAAAAGGAATGGCAGGTTTTCCAACAAAGATGACGAGTTGCTGCATGAAGGCAGATTTAGGGATTTCCGGTGGGCCTTTCCAGCAGACCGCTGAAATCTGCTTTCAAGAATTCCGACCATTTCTCCATTGCCCACACTACCAATTAGTTTGGGTTAAAGGAAGCTGGTATGCAGTAGACTGCTATTTTCTCTTCCCTGTTTATTTGCTTTTCAGGAGAGTTTGGGTTGATACTGTATCAGGAATAAACTCACATTATTCACATTGGCCTTAGATAAAGATATATCAGGTGGGGCACCACTGAGAAATCTTGTACACCAGGTATCTGAGTTCTAGAGGGTTTTTAAAAGAATTGTAAAATGTAGTAAGATAGGTTAACAGTTATGCAGAAAGTCGGTTAGCAACACTATGCTAATTCTGCTGCATATCAAATTTGTTTCTAGAAGGAAAAAAAATGTCAGAATGCACAGAAACATCAAGTTTGAAATAACTCGGGGCCACAAGAATGTCTTTTGAAATCACATATTATAAACTATGGTCTAAGAGATTAGTAGATTGTGGTGATAACATTAGTGGATGGCAAATGTGAAATGTGTGGCTTCCAAAGCAAATACAGAAGAAAATGGTAGTTCTTTGTTACCAGTCTATAATGCTATTTGAAAAGTTCTTATTTCTACCACGGTGTTTACTGTATATGTGAGATAAAAAGAATTAAAAAAAAAAGCTAAATAACCAAAAAAGGACAGAAAGTTCTATAAAGAGGAAGAAACAAAATGAAAGCAATGGAAGAGATACCAATACAAATTTCAAAGAAAAAAGTAAACTTGTAAGACATGAAAACTTTTTTCAGAGAAAAGTTATTAAGAATAAGCAGATTAAGTTTATGCAAGTGCATACAAAGGGTAAACTTCTAAAGGCGCAGAAGCAAAAGACAGAAATGGGAGTTTAAAAATCACAGTCATAATATAGCCTTGTTGATGGGTCATTTTATTCCTTAGAAACTGCCTATCAATAAAGTAGAACCACAACTCCATAGAACACAAACATAAATGCGAGAAAGAAATTCAATTAAAAACTAACACCTGTCTTTGAACAGGGAGACAATGAACGGTTTGGGGGCTTAATTTATTACAGGAAGATACACTACTTTCGTAATGGATGGGAATGAACTCCATTAAAAATGAAGCTCTGTATCACATTTCACATTAAAATTTAATAGAGCAGAGCCTTACTATGCTGCCAGCTAATTCAGGAACTGAACAGGATAACATTCTTTCCTGTACACTGTGTGGTACAAACTTTCCCCATAAGGAAGAGTAGTCATCTCTGGTTATCTGACAAATTGCCTAGCCTGCCTTTCTAATCATCGACTTGGAACAGGTCCGTCTGGGTTCTGCACTGTCTTAATTTTTTCAGAGAAAAACAACATGCCACTCATGTGTACTACTATTCTGTCCTCACTGGGTCTGTCGGGCCTCCGGCGTTGGACTCCTCCGGCTCCCGGAGTCTGAGAGGAGACTGCAGGGTCATATTCGCACACCTCTGACCTCAGCCGCTTGCGGTCCCCACGGCCCGCTCACACATGCGCTCCAGAATTCGGTGAATGCTGGCGAAACTGGGTCTGTCCGCAGGCAGCTTGCTCCAGCACAGGCGCATGAGATTGTACAGCTCCAGGGGGCAATTCTCGGGGCAGGAGAGGATGTTGCCATCACGCACATAGTAGATGACCTCCTCGTGGGCCATCCCATAGTAGGGCTGCAGGCCGTAGGAGAAGATCTCCCAGAGGACCACGCCGTAGGCCCACACGTCAGACTCCGTGGTGTAGCGGTTGTAGAAAATGGCCTCGGGGGGCATCCAGCGGATGGGGATCGCGTCGTTTTCATTAGCTTTGTAGTAGTCAGCAGAGTAGATGTTCCTAGACAGGCCGAAGTCAGCAATTTTCACCACCATGTTCTCACCCACCAGGCAGTTCCTAGTGGCTAAATCCCGGTGGACAAACTTGCGCTCCGAGAGGTAGGCCATGCCCGCAGCCACCTGCCTGGCCATGCAGAGCTGCTCGGCACAGGAAAGGGGTGGGGGTCCGGGGCCCGCCGCCTGGTCACCGTCACTGAGGCTGCACACGCTGTGTGGAGACGCGCTGCGGAGGAACTCGTTGAGGTCACCGTAGGCCATGTATTCGAAGAGCAGGCACATGGGCTTACCCACAGCACACACGCCTGGAAACAAAATAGTGTCCTTTGTTAGGCTGGGTGTCTAAAGTGACACACTGGCAAGAGCTCTCCAAAAGAGAATGAGCGAACAGAAAACACGAGGGATCCTGGTTGTTTTGTTGACAATATCATAGTCATACCCCGACCATTTCTTTGTGTGAACATCTCCTATTTGCTGTTTAAGATTCAGCCTATTTGTCACTCCTCCTGGGGTGCCTCAGCTGCCGACCCTTCCAGTACCACATTTTCTTTCTATCAGCCTTTAACACAGCACCCACCATCCTGTCTTAACCATCCATTTATCTGAGGTTTCTCCCACACCATTTCAGCATTTTGAGAGCAGAGATGCTGTCTTACTCCTCTTCAAACTCTACACACCTGCCATATATCTGGCAGAGCAAGTGTTCAATGAGTGGTTGGTGAATGAACTTATGGATGGGCATTTTTCCTCTGAGAACATAACATAATTTGCTCTGTGTGCTTCTACTATTTTTCTGGAGGATAACCAGATGTGCAAAATTTGCAAAGGATAACAGAAACAACCCAAGATCTTAGATGAAGTATTCAATAGCTTGCTAGAGTAAACATCCTGAAATTTAGGTTCTGCAGTGTTCATTCTAGAAAGAAGAAAATGCTAATATAAGTAGAGTCATTTGGGCATGAATTGACATCACTGTAAAACCAGATTATAGAAACTTTCATTTTTTTTTCAAAAAAGATTAGAAGTAACTTCAAAAGGGAAGAGAAATTAAGAATACTGTTGTCTTCGTTTATTTAGTTTGTAGTAACTCTTTAATTCTAGGGACTTTAACAATCAGGATATTTATATATACTAGAGAGAAAATTAAAGAATAATGACCTATTTCCCTGAGAAATTAGAAACCACTGATTTTTGAGCTGAAGTTATTTAATGAAGTATTCCACTCTCCGGTACAGAAAATATATGGAAAGGAACAGAGATGTCTCTCTGATCAAGGAGTGAAGGACAAAGCTTAGGTGAAGTACAAAGGAGGAGAAACTTGGAAAGCCTCAGTGTTTGGATGCAATGAGTTTCTTCATTTATATTTTCATACCTAGGAGTTTCACAATGTTAGGGTTATCAAATTCTGCCATGAGGGCTGCCTCCCTCTGGAAGTCTGCCTGCATGTCTGCTGAGGCTTCTTCTTTGAGCATCTTCACGGCTACCATAGTGAAAGATTCATAGGGAAGTAAACCCGGAGCCCTGTGAGATAATTTTTTAGAAAGAAATAAAAAGTCAGGAACATTTACATCCACTTAAGTGATATCGACCCACCTTCACTCATATCCGTGCACTTACACAGCCTTTCCCAGAACCACAGAGTCAAAGAAAGATGCCAGTAATAGACTGTATGAAGAACTCCTTGACTCCAGTTAATAAAAATCACTGGGGTTATTTTCAACATTGATCGACTTTGAAAAATGCATATTTATAAATTATAGGAATTTTGAAGTACACATATCCAATGGTATTATCATTACCATCCTAACCTCTTAATCTTTGGCCAGAATCTAAATTCCTAGAAAGTAGGGAACAGGATTTATTCATTTTTATATCCCCAAAGAGCCCCAAACCATGCCTTGTATATTTTTTATTCTCAATACGTTTTTGTGTGAGATTTTCATTAATCATGAAACCTCCATGCCAGGGCTACCATGAGTGAAGAAAAGGTTGTGTCCTGTGTCCAACAGCCAATGTGACAATTGGTAATTAAGACCAAGTCTTACTTCTTTGCCTAGCTGTGTCTCTGCAAGCTACAAACACACAGAAATATTTTACTCCAGTTTACACAAAGGCATTAAATGGTCTAGTGTTGGTCCTCATACATACTTCTTTATTGATCTCATAGTTTTCTGCCATTTTTGCATTATTTTCCCCTTTCTGTTTTGCCATTCCAGGAAGCTCTATTTAATACTTCTACATGACAGGCTCTGAATTCTTAAATGGAAACACTAGTTTGAAATAAAATTTAAATGAAGTGGAGAATATAGCAATATAAAATGGAAGAGAGTAAATGTTGGAATTATTTACTAAAAACAATGCAAGAAATTATGATTAAAATGTATGAGAAAATTATTTTCTGAAAAGGAAATATGATTAAAATGCTAATTGCTTGTAATCTGAACACTACCTAAGTGGAGATTCTCTCCATAGACAAAGCTCTACTTGCTGGCAGAGACGGAAAATCACTAAGATTCAGAGTAATGTACTCAATACAAATAAGGCTAAAGGTATAAAGAATTAACTAACTTGATAAAATCTATTATAGATAGTGCATAGACCTCAAGGTAATGCTCTGGTAAATTTTCAGACACACACATTTCAATGGAGAGGTTTTTTTACATGGGTAACTTTACCTTGCTTGGAAGACCCTTCCAAATGCTCCCTCTCCAATATCTCTCACGTACTCAATGTTGTTCCTTGGGTACTCCAAGCTGAGCAATTTGGGATTCAGAAGGAGTGGCATCCTCTGGTACATGGGGTTGGGATGAAGTCTGTCTAGCAAGAGCTCAGAAGGAAGAGTAGTGAGGGTTACTGCTGCTGATTCTCTGCAGGTAAGACAGGTAAGATCAATAGTGAGCTCAGGATCAAGCGAGATTTCTAGAACTTAGGTTCTAGAGTGACAAGGTATTTAGGAGGAAACAAAACAAATGGTGATCAGGCAGCCAAAGATTCTTCAGTTTTAGGGCAAGAAGTAGTTTGGTCTGGAGTCAAAAAGGCACATTTTCTCAGAAATTTTGTCACCATCCAATTTGGCAATGGCCACGGGACCGAAGCGGAGGATGGGAAGCAGGAATAACCGTGTTCTTCCAAATTACTCTTTAGATTCTAGCTGCTGGGAAAATTAACCTTAGGACATGTGATCCTATGCAAAAAGTTATTGATATTTTTAAAGATCATGGTGGAGATGCTTAATTTTAAAGCCAGGCGGTGGATATCGTAAAAAGACTGGCCATGTTATATATATTCCTCCTTCTACCCCCAATTCCAATATTAAATATGTGGGTTTTAAAATATTACTATGTGTGATTAGCTTAGACTAGAATCTCACCTTTTCTTATTTTTCCATTGTTTTCGTCTTCGGCAGCAATAAAGAGTAGTCATGGTAAGAAGCACAAATATGGCAAAGCTGGACATGATGGAGATTACTACAGTCATTGAGTATGTAGGTGAGACAGAGGAAGAGGAAGTGGAGGAGGAAGGCAAATTTGGAATGTCCACACTTGGCTTTGAAGATGTCATTGGTGGGAATGCTGTAAGTAAACAATAATTCTTTTCAATCATTCTTAAACTTTTAAGAAGCAATCTTTGTATTTAAGTGATCAGTAAACCAAATTTAATTTTAAGAATGTATTTTCATGTAGCAATTTATCCCTGGTTATTTATCTTATAGTCCAATTGCAAGAATCCAGTGAGATCCAGTTGGAAGTAAATCTAGTTTATAGAATCATAATCATAGAATTTTAAAGATGAGACTCAGAGGAAGGAAAATATTTCTTTCCAAGACAAATGCAGATCCTGGGCTCTTTACACTGTGTCACATCATTTATGACCTGACAGAAATCATGGGAATTATGACGTTAATAAGTAAAATAAATTTCATGAAATTATATTTGAGATCAAGCCTGCCTAAAGCTGAGCATTTATACACGCTGTTGATTTGCAAACAGAAAAAAATAATGAAAAATGAAATATGGAAATATTAGGACACAAATCCACAGAATTTCATCTAAAAACTGAATACCTGTCAAACTCCTATTAAAAAGGTCAAAGCAACAAAACAGACTCAAAGACACAGAGAAGAGACTGGTGGTTCCCATGGGAGAAGAGTTGGAATGGGTGGTGAAATAGTTGAAGGGGATTAAGAGGCACAAGATCTCAATCATAGTATAAATAAGTCATAGGGTGAAAGTACAACAAAGAGAATATAGCCAGTAGCTTTGTAACGTCTTTCTATGTTGACAGATCGTAACTACACTTACTGGGTTGAGCATTTAATAATGTAGATAACTGTCAAATCGCTATGTTGTACACTTGAAACCAATATGATATTGTATATCAACCATAAGCAAAAAAGTCAAGGCAGTATGAAAACAAGGTAAAATCTGCATTACCCTGGAAACCAAAAGATGCTATACTCATATCAAGCAACTTTATTAGTTATATTTTACATAATTTTAATTGAATAAAGACAAAAATATGGAAAGAAAGTATCTTAATAATATAATAGGTATGTTCTAATAGCAAATAATGACCTTGGTACCCTAAAAGGAGAGAATAAACCTTATTTTCAAATAGCTGTGGAACACTGACAGACATGATCTTTTGCCAGGCCACATAAGTAAATCTCAATAAATTTCAAAAACAGAAATATATGCACATCTATTCATTAACCAAAATGCAAGTAACAATAGGTTAAATATTATCCAATAGGACGTCGGGAAAAGAAATACAAATAAATAACTTTTCAGTCAAAAAGTAAAAAGTAGCCATAATTACATATTAGAAGATAACTTCCTAATAGTGTGTATGAGATTTGGCCAAAGCTGTGCCCAATGATAAGCTCACAGCATTATTGCTTTCCATTGGATAAAAAAAATGAAAGTGAATGAACTACACTTAAACATTTAACTCAAAAATTTGGAAAAAAGACAAAAATTGTAGAAGACAAAGGAATATAGGTGATAAAGTAACAGCTATGAACAAGCAGAAAGTAATGTTAGAACACAAATACCACAAATGATAAAATTAAAAAATAGGTCAATAGTTAGCCTGATGAATATTTACAAAATAGTCTAATCAGTGGAATTTTAGCTTTAAAAAGATAAGAAAGGCACAAGCACCCAACATTAGGAATGATAAAGGAGTTATGACAACATATTTAAAGGTCAGTAACAATGAAGTAATATATAATTATGCAATTACATTTTTAAAAAGCTAAGGTAAATGACAGGAACATATTAATTGCCAAATTTGAAGAATTATAAAATCTGAATATTTCCATAACCATGACAGTTAAAAGTCATTATAGAATTATGGACATATTCTTTCAGTCATGGAAGAGATAAAATGTCCATATTTTGTATGTTCCAATAAGAAAAATCTTTCAGGTTATTTTAGGAAGTTATTATACTACTAATATCACAACCAGATAATGTGAACACAAGACAAAAAAAACCACATACATAGATTACAGAACATAGATTTAAAAGACCCCAAGTGAAATATTAGCAGTTTGACTACAATATGGTAAAAGAATAATGGTTTAATATGAGGAAACATATTACTATGACACACCACAAAGTCAAAAGGAAACTTTTATTGCAATAGACACCTAAAGCCATTTTAAATAGGACACTTGTAAAAGCAGAGATTACAAGGGGTGCCTATGGATGACTTTTTAGTCTAGGAGTGGACACAGTGCTTATGCCCTGAGCCCCAATGGTGAAGCAAGTAGTTTTCACTACCGTGACTTGAAGAACCTCAGCGCAGCAGTAAAACATCCATGCAGGACCCCTGACAGCATTTCTCATCGTGCCTCATGGCAATGGTGAGCTTAACAGATTTCCCAGATTCCTCTAGGATTGGTTTGGAAACTGCTCTGACTTTCTTTGGGCTGAGTTATCTCAAGGGGTTTTTTAGTCCATCCAAGATGGGTGGGGAGAGGGCTTTAAATTGGGAAGGTAAACTTCTTTGCTAATCATAAATTTGGAGTAATCATTAAAAGACAAGGAGAAATGCCTATTTTTGTATCTGCATTTTACAGAGCAGTTCATACCATATTTTAACATGTGAGGGAATGTAATACAATTTGTAAAAGTGGTAATGTAATCTCTTTAGTAAATATAAGGGTAATTTCTAAATAAAAAATATCAGAAAATAGAATTTAGTGGTAAGGTAGCAGAATAACCCATGATGATTTAGTAAGATTTATTTTCAAAATGCAAACATTGGCATAGTTTGAACAATAATTTTGCTTTATGGATTTAATTCTTTCTTCCTTCTGGGATAGTTTTGTTTTTCCTTGTTTAATGCTTCTGAGCTATTTGCTCTGGCCTTCCCCTTATCTCCTTGGATCCAAATGATCATTTTGGATCTCCAGCTTCTTTCCTTTTGATCTTTTTCTTCTCTCATCAACTTTATCTCTTTATCCTTTTCCTTTGAACATCAGGGAAGTTTTATTCACTCATTCATCCATACAATAATGTGTGCATTAAATTAATATTGATTGTTAGGTACCAAGAATACTATGGTGGACACAAGTCTTTGTGTTAAAGTACCGAACTGAGAAATTATTAATAAACAAATAATTAAAATAAAATGTCAAAACTGTTACAAGAATGGTAAGCTCATGAACATCCAGGGCCAGCCCAACTTCAGGGCTAGGCATACCCGGCAGGCTTTCTAGAGTCAGTGGCTTTAAGTTAAATATGAAAAGTGAGTAAGCAATAACCAGTCAAAGATGTATGTGTATATCTGGAGGTGGAGAAAGGACTGGGGTGGAGCCAGAGAGGGGAGATACTATTCCATAAGGAAGGAATGGCAAGTACTAGGGTCCAAACCAAGCCGTGGTAGTGATTTTCTGAAAGTGTAACTTAAAGTATCTTTGTTGAGTGGGGGGAGTGTCTTCAGGTAAGATTGCAGATATCAGGTCTAGGTCATTAAAGATGTTGCATGCCAAGTTAAGTAATTTGGAATTTGCCCTGCAGTAAATGAAGAGAATCAGCAGAGGGTTTTAACCAGTGGAGTATAACCACGAGCTTCTTGCTTTAGAAAGATCAGCTGACGACAGCCTGGCTTGTGTGATGACTAATTTAAAGCTTCTAACATGAAGTCTCGAAAGTGGGGTCGACAGGGGTTTTCAGTAACACACCGTTGTATGAATTTCCACCGTCCAGATAATGAGGATAAAGAGAAAATCTAAAAGTTTCTCTCTAGACAGAGAGAACAAATTACTTATAGTAAAAAGTAACCAGACTTATATCAGACTGCTCATTTCCAAAACAAGAAATTAGAAAAGAGGGAAATCATGTCTGTAGTCTGACATGTCTCTAGAGAAAAGAAACATCACCCAAGAATTCCTATACCTAGCTAATAGAGATCTCAACTGTCCAGGTAAAAGAAAGCTATTCTGAGGCTAAGCAAGGATTCAGACTCTGTCACCATTTCCATCTGAGGAAATACACCAAGTATGAACAGTCCCACAGAATTCAGAAATAATGAAATGCTTGCTGAGCAGACAAAGTAAATAGCACAAAGACATTACAGGCTCAAAAAGATATTTCACTTCAGTAAAAGAAGTTATTAAAATGAAAACTACTGAAATTCTGGCCTGTGTGTTCAAGCAAAGAAAGAAAGAATGCAAAAGATAAACTAATGATTTCAAAAAATCTTCCATCATCCTTCAAGGAGAACTGGTAAGGCCCTTTAGAGTTTACTCAGAAATCAAGAAACTCTAAAAGAAATGTTGGAGGGCTATCCACGGTCCCATACTGGGTCCCCTGGTTAGGTGACATGATCAGTTCATGACATTTGGAGTTCATTTTCTTACATGTACCAAAGATTTCAAAAATATTATTTAAGACGAGGAAATTAGTTTACTGTGGCTAATTGATGTTGCCTGCAGTTCTTTATAATCAGTGTCTAAGGCAGAAATATGGATTTTTTTGTGCATGATGTTTCTAATAGAGGATTTAAGTCAGCACCTTGCATATGGTGAACCCTCAATGCACTCTTAAATGGATGAATGAGCAAACGATCGAAGGATAACGAAGACCACAGTCATTAATTAAAAGTCCAATCCAAGTAAATTTTGGCTGCATATATAAAATAAATTGAAACATTTTTTTTCATTCCTTCAATTTGGGAGTAATCATTTGACAGGCTTCCAGAATAATAAATTTTTAGTGTTTTCCATAACTGCTCTGTTTACTAGCCCTGAGCAATTCAGGTGGGACCAGTAGCATTCTTTCTTTTAAAACTTTAAGTCTTAGTCCTTTAAGTAAGCTGGAAAATCAAGTCCTGGCATTTGGCCAAGTTTTAGAGACTCTTAGGCTTGGAATCCATATATAGGAGATGACTATGATTTAAGCCTTAGAACACTCAGATCGGAGGAGGGTACTTGAAATAAAAACTTTCTTAATTTCACTTTGAAGATTTCTGCATTCTGGTACATTAAAGCACCATCTGTTACAAGTTAGTTGCTAGGACATCTCTTTGCAAGCAACCTTCTTGAAATATTAGGGATTTTGAGACAACCCCTTTTAAAACCATTCGATTTAGCTCTGTAAACTTTATACTGGAAATCAGCTGTCTTAAAAAACACCTGTCTTCCAAAAGAAGGCTCTGTGGTTGTAAATGAAGATCTTGAATTGGCTCAATGAAGAAATAAATATTTGTTTTCATCGATAAATTAGATGATACAAAAATCATGAATGCAAAATCAGAAGGTGGCAGTTTCAGTTTGGCTTATTTTATAGCCATAGAAGGGATAAAGCAATTTAATAACCTTGGGGTAGGAGATATTATTTTTATCAGTCACTAAATATTGTGCTCTCCGTGGCTTAATTAGAAGCTATAAGCTGAGATCTACAATGACCTTTCTTCAAAATGTTCCAGCCATGGTACGTACAGTAAAAAGCCTTTGAGAGGAGCCGTACATTGTGTTCTGGACACGAAGTAAGGAGAGCAGATGCATCCCAGATCTGTAAATATGCATGCATGAATCCAATTACATACACATAAGATTTCAAGGGCACAAACAGAATTACTTACTTGTTAGGTTTTCTTTTTTATAATCTGAGGGGGAAAGGATAAAAATTTGTTTTAAATGAGCATCCAGATATCTCAGATAGTCTGTGAGAGAGTGCTAAGAAATATAAGTTCTCTTTCAGTTTTTTTAATATACAACTGGAAAACATTCTTTGCATTCAGAGGCAAAAGGATTGTATCTTTGAAATTAAACCAGCTGTTAGAGCTAACAACATAGTTCCTACAAATGAAGTTCATTAAAGCAACATGCAGCAATTCAGCTTTATTTTGTGAGGTCAGCACTTTCCACCACGCAGCTTATTTTTGCATGCATAGGAATCTGCTTCATTGGCTAAGAAAGAGGACTTTATTCCTTTATTCCACTCATCTGACAAAATACGAGGTGTTTCTTAGCCATTTCTTGGCACATTCCAGAAAATATTACAAGCTCTCATAAGATCCCCTTAGGAAATAAGGTTAGACCTCGAGCAGCAGTTTAAAATGATCTTTAATTTCTTTCAGAACATGAAATAAGTTCTTGGGTTAACCTGTGCAGTTAGGATAGCAGTAGGATTCTGTTATTAGGTATCTAAGGAGGGCAGAACTCAAAAAGTAAAATAGACAAGAAATGCCTGGAAATATTAGGAGATTTTAAGTTCACACCTTAGTTTCTTCAAAATAGTAAATTTCTTTTAACCTCCAAAGTCTTGAGAGAACTGTGTTACCTAAATATGGCAGTCTGGTACAGGCCATGGGGCCCCAGTGCATGCTGGGGAGCTTGTGACATTCCAGCAAGGAGAGCAGATGCATCCCAGATCTGTAGAGTTCTCTGTGGGTCTTTTCTTCCATCGCCAGCCATTCTTTCGCACAGAAGAGCTCCTTGACTGCAAGGCAGTATTCTCTAAAGTATTTTATGGAGAACAAAGCTCAATGAATCATAGCATGTGAAAGCCAAATTTGTGGCAGATCCTAAATTCTGCATTTTCAAAACATCATCATAGTATATTGTCTGTTCTGCCAAAGGGTTTTTTGACAGGCCCCTTTCATTGTAAATAATGTGAGACTTTATGAAGTACAGTGTAGTATCCTGGGAGATGAAGTGCTGTCTTGTTTTGTTTCTAAAACATAATTAATGCTGCTGTGGGAAAGAGCTTTCGAGTTCAAAAGATAGTAGATTAGGAATCCCTAGGATGTCTTCTCTCAACTTTGAGTTAAAATAAATACAAAGGCATAGAAACTAAGTATACAGCGTTAAAAAAACAAAACACTCCATTAAGGTCATGCATCATTATCAATCAATTTCTAGCCTGAGAGATTTCTCTATAATCTCAGAGCTCAGGGGCAGGGCCTGTGGGACACAGTGCCTCTGCTTGCTTTGTCCTCTGGAAGAGCAGTACCACCTTCTTGGCAGGTTATAAGAGGGCATCTTGTCCTTACCCAGATCTCACCTTGGAGAAGCTGACTCCTGTCCCATTGCTGTTTGTGCTTCCAGCTGAGAAAGCCAGAGTCATGTCTATGGGACTATGAGCTGTTAGGTTCATCCATATATTTTATTATGAGTGAAGAGGCTGAAGAAGGACTCATTGAACTACTTAGAGTTTTGTGGATTAATATTTGTTCAAGTTTATCCTATAGAAAATAGGATAGACTACATAGAAGAAACCTGGTTAACTCTGCATTAAGATATTTGGGATTAATAATAAGAGGAAATTAAAGATAATTAAGAAATTAAAGAAAATAGCAATGCTATTCTTTCAATATGAAGGATTCAGAGAGGAGGACATTGTATATATGTGTATACATACATATACATGTATATGCCACAATGGTGTTTTCTAATGCTTATGTCTATTCTGCTGCTTTCCCAAGCAACCAGTTGCCAGTATGGGCCAAGTGAACATGTGTAGATTGAAAAAGCAATGCATATGAACTAATGGGATACAATAGGAGTCATGAGAACAGTAGGACTTAACAATTCTTGATATGTCTGTCAGGAAAAGAGGAGTAATGGGGCTTTCAAAACTTCTGAGAAGTGAAGAACTGGAGGAGCGATGCTTAGCTTCTTATTATGGTCCCACCCTTTGGTCACATGAACACAACTCTGCTTCAGGAAGCACAATTAGTGTTGTGCAAAAATCAATATGGGACAGACAAAAAAAACCCTCTGTAGCCCACATTATGTGGAAGAAGCAAAATACCTGGGAAAGTTATTTCTTATTCTAAATGGAAGAACACATTAGAGAATTTTTTTTTTTGCTTTGTGTTCACTGACATGCATTAAAACATGACCTCTAGAAGAGGACAAACATTATTTTCACAAGGAATAAAATCAAGATGAAATGCAAATGGACTGAAAACTAGGTTAACTTGAACATGGTAGTAACTGAAAAAAATAAAGATCAAAAGGAGGGAAACTGACATTGACAGACTTAAATTTTTCATTAAAAAGAGGAAAGAGACAACATTGTAAGAAATAGAATAAATAATAGAAGAAAATTGTGGAAGTACTAACTGAGGGCAGAGAAAAAGAATGAAAGGTGAAATGGATGTGTGAGGCAATCACTGAGATGGGGAAGCAAGCAAGAAATCCAAAGGACAATTCCAGGTGACCCTGGAACCACATGAGGGTTAGGGGTGTCAACCCTGCTGTGGCCAAAAATCCATGTACAGCTTTGACTCTCCAAAAACTTAACTACTAATTGTTATGGCAGTCACTATTGTTGATTTTATGGTAGCAAATGATTTTATGGTAGCCAATTTTATGTATTCACAACATACCTAACCTCTTCTTAATTATTTTGGTATTTCTAGGCTGTGCGATTCATCTGCACATGTTTCCTTGTAACAAATTTCCAGAAAAGATTACAAGATTATTTACTAAAAAATGTACATATAAGTGGACCCAGGCAACTCAAACCTGTTGTTCAAGGGTCAACCATAATAGTTCCCAACAAGAAAACTAGAGACAGACAAAATAGAAAATACTCAGAGATATACTATAAGATAAAGAACTCACACACCTTAACAAACAAAAAGCAAATAATCCAATTAAGAAATGGGCAGAGGACATGAATAGACACTTCTCTAAAGAAGAAATTCAGATGGCCAACAGGCACATGAAAAGATGCTCCACATCGCTAATCATCAGAGAAATGCAGATTAAAACCACAATGAGATATCACCTCACACCAGTGAGGATGGCCAATATCCAAAACACAAACAACAACAAATGTTGGCGAGGATGTGGAGAAAAGGGAACCCTCCTACACTGCTGGTGGGACTGCAAATTAGTTCAACCATTGTGGAAAGCAGTATGGAGGTTCCTCAAAAAACTCAAAATAGAAATACCATTTGACCCAGGAATTCCACTCCTAGGAATTTACCCTAAGAATGCAGCAGCCCAGTTTGAAAAAGACAGATGCACCCCTATGTTTATTGCAGCACTATTTACAATAGCCAATAAATGGAAGCAACCTAAGTGTCCATCAGTAGATGAATGGATAAAGAAGAGGTGGTACATATACACAATGGAATATTATTCAGCCATAAGAAGAAAACAATCCTACCATTTGCAACAACATGGATGGAGCTAGAGGGTATTATGCTCAGTGAAATAAGCCAAGCCAAAAAAGACAAGTATCAAATGATTTCACTCATATGTGGAATATAAGAACAAAGAAAAAAAAACTGAAGAAACAAAACAGCAGCAGACTCACAGAACCCAAGAATGGACTAATAGTTACCAAAGGGAAAGGGACTGGGGAAGATGGGTGGGAAGGGAGGGATAAGAGGGAAGAAGGGGCATTACAATTAGCAGACATAATGTTGGGGGGGGGGCACAGGGAGGGCTGTACAACTCAGAGAAGACAAGTAGTGATTCTATAGCATCTCACTGTGCTGATGGGCAGTGACTGTAATGGGGTTGGTGGGGGGTACCTGATGAAGGGGTAGTTTAATAACCATAATATTGCACATGTAATTGTAGATTAATGATACCAAAATAAATCATATAAAAAATAAAATAAAATAAAACATTCTTAAGATAAAAAAGTACATAAATATGATGATTAAAGTATATTATCCATTAGTTTTATATTTTATAAGAAAGAAATAGTGAAAATAACTACCCCCAGAAGAATTTTACAAATTGAATAATCTTCCTATCATCTGGCAAGAGAAAAATTTTCCCGTCAAAGGAACAAAATTCAGGATCACCTTAAATATTCTTCATTACAACAGCCAAAAAACAACTGATCAGAGCCTATAGAATTTTGAGGAAAATTGAATGTAATACAAATAACCAGTCAAACACACACACCCACACATACATATTACAGAAAAAATATTTTAATATGTAATCTAAAAAAACACTCCAGTGGAATAAGAGATGAATCAAATTTGAGAATTTAAGAAAAAAATATTTTCTATAAAATGAATGACAGTGGGCATCAGGGATAAAAAAACAGAGCTCCTACAGGTATTTGTATATATGATTATGTCATCAAATGTATAAGCTAAAAATAATGGTCCAAAATTGAGCATATGCGAATCAAACATAATAAATAATGCTAATCTGGTGTATATTCCAGATAAAATTTCAAGGATCAAGGAAAGCAGGGATCCATATCCACCATCTCTGGGACAAAAGAAAGGTAGGCAGTCGGAGAAATTTCCTAACAGCAAGAGGGCTGCTAAATGGGCAAGGATTGCACAGAGTTTACTGCTCAGGAGAAAGGACAAGTAGACAAAATTATCCATGTGCACTGTGCCCAGCAGGTTGGGAACTTTCACGATCTTCAGGAGCTCCAGCTCCCTGGCTGGCTACAGAGCTCCAAGGAACCACTCCATGATATGCAGCCTACTGAGCCTTTCTCCCAGCCAGCCCCACCTGGCTCACAAACTGGCAAACCCTACCCTGGTGTTAGGCCAGACAGAGGGAAGCCCTGTCAACAGCAACTACAAATGCAAAGCACAGAGGCTTATACCTGTGTTCTTGGCCCACTAGTTCTGGCACTGGAGACAGGCATAGCAGCCAGCAAGCAGGAAACAGCTCTTTCCTCCCCTAAAGCAACAATACGGCTCCCCTATGACCCCCGACATTGCTTCAGGGGCTGAGGAGCTCCAGAGAGTAGAGCTTCTGGGCACTACAGGGCGCCACATACAAGTATGAAATGCCAAAGGAACCTGGTTCAAAGTAAAATTATGAATAAAACGCCTGAGAACAATTCAAATGAAATCGACCTCATGATTCTGCCTGAAAGGATTTCAAAATAAAAATCATTCCCATGCTCCTGTAGGTGCAGAAAAATATTCACGAACTCAGGAATGAATACAGGTCAGAGATCCAATCATTACAGAACACAGTATCAGAAATGAAATATACAATGGAAAGTTTTAAAAGCAGATTAGATACAGTGGAGGAGACAATAAATGAAACAGAAATTAGAGAAGAGGAATACGAAGAAGCTGAGGCACAGAGAGAAAAAAGGATCTCTAAGATTGAAAGAATATTGAGAGAACTGTGTGACCAATCCAAATGGAACAATATTCTCATTATAGGGGTAGCAGAAGAAGAAGAGAAAAGGGGATAGAAAGTGTCTTTGAGGAGGTAATTACTGAAAACTTCCCCAATCTAGGGGAGGAGATAGTCTGTCAGGCCATGGAGGTGCACAGATCTCCCAACACAAGGGACCCAAGGAAGACAACACCAAGACATATACTAATTAAAATGGCAAAGATCAAGGATAAGGACAGACTATTAAAAGCAGCCAGAGAGAGAAATAAGATCACACACAAAGGAAGGCCCATCAGGCTATCACCAGACTTCTCAACAGAAACCTTACAGGCCAGAAGGGAGGGGCATGATGTACTTAATGCAATGAAACAGAAGGGCCTTGAACCAAGAATATTTTATCCACCAAGGTTATCATTTAAATTTGAATGAGGCATTAAACAATTTTCAGAGAAGCAAAAGCTGAGAGAATTTACCTCCAACAAACCATCTCTACAGTGTGTTTTGGAGGGACTGCTATAGATGGAAGTGTTCCTATGGTTTAATAGCTGTCACCAGAGGTAATAAACCACAGTAAAGAAAGTAGAACAGTTAATTACTAAGTAAATGCAAAATTAAATCTATTATCCCTAAAGTCAATCAATGGATAGACAAAGAGTACAGAATATGATACTTAATATATAAAGAATGGAGGAGGAAGAAAAATGGGGAGAAAAAAGGAACCTTTAGACTGTGTTTGTAATAGCATATTAAGTGAGTTATGTTAGACTCTTAGGTAGTAAAGAAGTTAACCTTGAACCTTTGGTAACCACGAATGTAAAGACTGCAATGCCAATAAGTACATACCTATCCATAATCACCCTAAATGTAAATGGTCTGAATGCACCAATCAAAAGACAGAGTCAATGAATGGATAAAAAAACAAGACCCATCTATATGCTGCCTACAAGAGACTCACTTTAAACCCAAAGACATACACAGACTAAAAGTGAAGGGATGGAAAAAGATATTTCATGCAACTAATAGGGAGATAAAAGCAGGAGTTGCAGTACTTGTACTAGACAAAATGGACTTCAAAACAAAGAAAGTCATGAGACAAAGAAGGACATTACTTAAAGATAACGGGGTCAATCCAACAAGAAGATATAACCATTATAAATATCTATGCACCCAACACAGGAGCACCACCATATGTGAAACAAATACTAACAGAATTAAAGGAGAAATATAATGCAATACATTCATTCTAGGAGAGTTCAATACTCCACTCACTCTAAAAGACAGATCAGCCAGACAGAAAATAAGTAAGGGGACAGAAACACTGAATAACACATTTGAACAGATGGACCTAACAGACATCTACAGAACTCTACACCCAAAAGCAGCAGAATACACATTCTTCTTAAGTGCACATGGAAAATTTTCAAGAATAGATCATATCCTAGGCCCCAAAAGAGCCTCAGTAAATTAAGAAAATTGAAATTGTACCAACCAGTTTCTCAGTCCACAAAGGCATGAAACTAGAAATAAATTATGCAAAGAAAATGAAAAATCCCACAAACACATTGAGGCTTCACAACATGCTTCTAAATAACCAATGGATCAATGACCAAATAAAAACAGAGATCAAGCAATATATGGAGACAAATGACAACAATAATTCAACACCACAAAATCTATGAGATGCAGTGAAGGTGGTGCTAAGAGAATACAGGCCTATCTCAGGAAAGAAGAACAATCCCATGTGAACAGTCTAAACTCACAATTAACGAAACTAGAAAAAGAAGAACAAATGAAGCCCAAAGTTAGTGGAAGGAGGGACATAATAAAGATTAGAGCAGAAGTAAATAAAATTGAGAAGAATAAAACAATAGAATCAATGAAAGCAGGAACTGGTTCTTTGAGAAAATGAACAAAATAGATAAACCCCTAGCCAGACTTATCAAGAAAAAAAGAGTCTACACACATAAACAGAATCAGAAATGAGAAAGGAAAAATCACCCTGGACACCACAGAAATACAAAGAATTATGAGACTATCATGAAAAATTATATGCTAACAAACTGGATAACATAGAAGAAATGGACAGCTGTCTAGGAAAATACAACCTTCCAAGGCTGACACAGAAATAAACAGAAAATCTGAACAGACCAATTACCAGCAAGAAAATTGAATTGGTAATCAAAAAACTACCTAAGAACAAAACACCTGGATCAGATGGCTTTACCACTGAATTTTATCAAACATTTAGTGAAGACCTAATACCCATCCTCCTTAAAGTTTTCCAAATAGTAGAAGAAGAGGGAATACTCCCAAACTCATTCCACAAGGCCAACATCACTCTAATACCAAAACCAGGCAAAGACACCACACACAAAAAAAGAAAATTACAGACCAATATCACTGATGAACATAGATGCAAAAATACTCAACAAAATATTGGCAAACTGAATTAAAAAATACATTAAAGTGGTCATCCATCATGATCAAGTAGGATTTATTCCAGGGATGCAAGGATGTTATAACATTCGAAAATCCATCAACATCATCCACTACATCAACAAAAAGAAGGACAAAAACCACATTATCATCTCCATAGATGCTGAAAAGCATTTGACAAAATTCAACACCCATTCATGATAAAAACTCTCAACAAAATGGGTATAGAGGGCAAGTACCTCAACATAAAAAGGCCATATATGACAAACCCACAGCCAACCTTCTACTTAACAGTGAGAAGTTGAAAGCTTTTCCCTTAAGATCGGGAACAAGACAAGGATGCCCACTCTCCTCACTTCTATTCAACATAGTACTGGAGGTCCTAGCCACAGCAATCAGACAACACAAAGAAGTAAAAGGCATCCAGATTGGCAAGGAAGAAGTCAAACTGTCCCTGTTTGCAGAGGACATGATATTGTACATAAAAAACCTAAAGAATCCACTCTAAAACTAGTAGATATAATATCTGCATTCAGCAAAGTTGCAGGATACAAAATTAATATGCAGAAATCTGTGGCATTCCTATATACTAACAATGAACTAGCAGAAAGAGAAATCAGGAAAACAATTCCATTCACAATTGCATCAAAAAGAATAAAATACCTAGGAATAAACCTAACCAAGGAGGTGAAAGACCTATACTCTGAAAAGTACAAGACACTCATGAGAGAAATTAAAGAAGATACCAATAAATGGAAACACATCCCGTGTTCATGGATAGGAAGAATTAATATTGTCAAAATGGCCATACTGCCTAAAGCAATCTACAGATTCAATGCAATCCCTATCAAAATACCAACAGCATTCTTCAATGAACTAGAGGAAATCATTCTAAAATTCATGTGGAACCACAAAAGACCCAGAATAGCCAAAGCAATCCTGAGAAGGAAGAATAAAGCAGGGGAATTATGCTCCCTGACTTCAAGTTCTACTACAAAGCCACAGTAATCAAGACAATTTGGTACTGGCACAAGAACAGGCCCATAGACCAATGGAACAGACTAGAGAGCCCTGATATAAACCCAACCATATGTCAATTAATATAAGATAAAGGAGCCATGGACATACAATGGGGAAATGACAGCCTCTTCAATAGCTGATATTGGCAAAACTGGACAGCTGCATGCAAGAGAATGAAACTGGATTATTGTTTAACCCAATACACAAAAGTAAACTCGAAATGGATCAAAGACCTGAATGTAAGTCATGAAACCATAAAACTCTTAGAAGACAACATAGGCAAAAATCTCTGGACTATAAGCATGAGCAAATTCTTCCTGAATGCATCTCCTTGAGCCAGAGAAAGAAAAGCAAAAATGAACACATGGGGGTACATCAAACTAAATAGCTTCTGTATGGCAAAGGACATCATCAACAGAACAAAAAGGTATCCTACAGTATGGGAGAATATATTTGTAAATGACATATCCGACAGGGGGTTTACATCCAAAATATATAAAGAACTCAGACGCCTCAACACCCAAAAAGCAAATAACCTGATTAAAAAATGGGCAGAGGATATGAAGGGACAATTCTCCAAAGGAGAAATTCAGATGGCCAACAGACACTTGAAAAGATGCTCCACATCACTAATCATCAGTGAAATGAAAATTAAAACCACAATGAGATATCACCTCACACCAGTAAGGATGGCCAGCATCCAAAAGACTAAGAACAACAAATGCTGGCGAGGATGCGGTGAAAGGGGAGCCCTCCTACACTGCTGGTGGGAATGTAAGCTAGTTAAACCATTGTGGAAAGCAATACGGAGCTTCCTCAAAAATCTAAAAATAGACATACCATTTGACCCAGGAATTCCACTCCTTGGAATTTACCCAAAGAATACAACTTCTCAGATTAAAAAAGACATATGCACCCCTATGTTTATTGTGGCACTATTTACAATAGCCAATATGGAAGCAACCTAAGTGTCCATTAGCAGATGAATGGATAAAGAAGATGTTGTACATATACACAGTGGAATACTATTCAGCCATAAGAAAGAAACAAATCCTACCAGTTGCAACAACATGGATGTAGCTGGAGGATATTATACTCAGTGGAATAAGCCAGGCAGAGAAAGACAAATGCCAAATGATTTCCCTCATCTGTGGAGTATAAGAACGCAGCAAAATTGAAGGAGCAAAAAAGCAGCAGACTCAGAGACTCCAAGAAGGAACTAGTGATTACCAAAAGGGAGGGTTGTGGGATGGCGGTTGGGGAGGGAGGGAGAAGGGGATTGAGGGGTATTATGTTTAGTACACATGGTGTGGGGGGGGCGGGTCACAGGGAAAACTGTAGCACAGAGAAGGCCAATAGTGAATCTGTGGCATCTTACTACACTGATGGGCAGTGACTGTATTGGGGTATGGGTGTGTACTTGATAATATGGGTAAAAGTAGTAACCACATTGTTTTTTCATGTGAAACCTTCATAAGAGTGTATATCAATAATACTTTAATAAAAAATTGGAAATAAATTTCAAGGAGCAAGTGTGGAGTGTTCAGTAAAATTATGCTAACCTGATTAGGCTTACCCTCAACACCCTGCTTATGGAATCACAGCTTTCTCCCCAAACTTTGGCCCTAGTATCTCTCTTACCCTGGTGCTCTTTTTTTTTTCTCTCTCATGACACTTAGCACTATCTGAGGTAATATATAAGTTAGTTATTTATTTATTTTGTCTCTTTCTCATGTTCTTCTCCTGCTGGACTTTAAGTCCCATGAACAAATGCCCTAGAATAGTGCTTGGAGCCCAGTAGGAGCTCAGTATATATTTGTTGAATGAATGAAATGCTTTGTCATTCATGGAACGAGGCACAAATTATTGAATGACTGTTTATGATAAAACACCACGAGCAATAGTTTGTTTTCAATATCTCACATAAGAACTAGAAGTAGAATGCAAAATGGTTGAAGACCTTGGAAGCACTTTGAAGGATAAAGGCAAACAAAACTATTATAAAAGTTGTAACAGGAAGAAAGACATAACAAAAAAGCATGGAAACATAAAATGAGAACATTTGAAGAACAAATCTACTAGTTATTAACAATAAGCCCTATTCCAGTTCGAATGTGATTGGTACAAAAAGCAGAAGTTGCCAGAATTGTAAGGAAACATTTTTAGAAAAAACAATTATTGTGAAAAGTATGTAATCAGTGTATTACTACTAAACATTGAATCAAATAGACCAGACTCACTTAAGAGGAGAAAGGGTTAGACAATTTAATTACTGATGATACTAATATCTACAGAATATAGAATGCTGTACCTTAAAAACAGAGATTAAGTTTTTAAGTGTATTTTTTTACAATTATTCATTATATATCAGCTAAAAGAAAACCTCAATAAAATAGAAAAATGAAAACATTTTAGACGATACTCTCAGACCTCAATGGGAACAAAATGTCTAACTCTAAGGATTTTAAAAAATAGAAACAATTTTCAGATAAAAAATACGTAAGTGATAAGTGGAATTAGGAAAAAATTAAGTACACTACAAATGACTTACAAATTTGGGAGATAACATGCTATTCTAATAAATTTGAAATCTCAATGAAAAGGGATTTTTTTCTAAAAAAAAACCAAAATGTTAAATTATTTTCAATCTTAAGAACATCTATGGCCCATGCACGTAAACAGATCTGGGACATAAATGTTGGAAAGTTAGTACATTTATTTTGTGCTAGCATGCAAAGATCATATTCGCTTTTAATTCTGATTGTCCTTAGAGAGGTACTTAGATGTCATGTCTGATGAAAACATAAGCTTCCTAGATGAAGGAACAACAAACCATATTACTCTTACAGTGTCTTCAAACCCTCAGGATCTGCAGTAAGTTCAGTAATACAGCATTCTATTTTAATAACTTCACTGTAGTCCTCTTATGCTAAATAGAGAGCACCCTAAAATTATTTCAATATTTAAATAGCTTATGGTTTTATCAAAGCAGAGGTGTAAATATGCTGTGTTGGTGGTTTTGTGTTTTTTTTTTAACAAAAACATTATCTAGTTTTTAATATATGCAATGGGTGCAATTTATTTATCAATCCTGTCACCTCTATTTTGCAGTTGAGGAAATTGAAGTTTAGTTAAGATCACATACATCTTGAAAGAAGTACAAATAATAATTGAACTTGGTTGTACTTGGCTCAAAAGCCAGATTGGTTCCTGTCTTTTTCTGTATAAGATGTAAATAAAGGCAAAGATAATTCTATTGAACATGGATTTATGATTTCAGTGTTTACAGAATATGGGGATTTTAAAGAAATAGCTATTTATTATTTATCCCCTCCCCTCCATGAACATGATACAAGTAGTGTCAGCACTTAAATTAGAATGTCAGGTAGAATGCATTTTTAAATAATGTACATTTAAAATAATAATTCTGAAATGCTCACCATAAGCTCCTATTTATTGGCAAATAATGCTCAGCCACCTGAACCGTAGCTTCATTTTCTCTTCTCTGTCTCGGGTTATAATGAGGTCCTTGTTAGTTTAGGATTTGCGTTTACCTCGCACAAAGCAGGGATATTTGTGAATATGATAATAATGGGAGCAGTAACAAAAGTAATAGAATATTTTACCTTTCCAGAAATTTAGAACACTTGAATTATAGGATACACCAGCGATTTACATGGGAGGAATTTCGTCCCTTCAAAACTCTTCCTGTTTGCAGACAGACAAATGAATGTTTCGATTTATTTGTTTTAAAATTTTACCTGCAAATGGGTGTAGAACTAGGTACGACTCCAGGGTTGCATTCCTGGAAGATGTCGTTGCATAGCAAAGCTCGGGCAGCTGGCCGGCAGAATGGGCTCACTGCCTTCAGTTCATTCCAGGCTGTGTGGACCAGTAGTTCCTGGGCCTCCTCAGGATCTGCGTAGGAGTTGTTGAAGAAAACAAGAGCATCTTTTGCCAGGACAGCATTACACACTTCCCCTCTGTACTGGGCACAGTAGCCTTTGTTCTCTTTCTGTGATTTGCTGAAAGAGGCAGTGAACAATGTTCCCCATCACATGCTATTCGCATTTGGTGTGATACCTTTTTTTTCCCCCCAGTTTCCATGGAAACAGGAGAAGACTGTACTAGCCAGTTCATCAAAATATTCCATCTGTTTTCATTTCTAGCGGTCATTATGTCAACTCAAGGGTTATTACGAGAATCAAATGTGATAATGGATGTGGAAAGTTTTAAGAACTATCAGGAACTGAATGGATTTGAGCTTTTTAAAATTATTTATATTATAAATGGAATTTGACTAGTCTTAGTTAAGCTGCCTCTCGTGCATCTTACAAATGAAATCGATTTAAGCAAATAAATACCTCTAAAAAATATACTCTTCATCATGAATAACAAATGCTTAAGCCTAATAATCATTCTAATCCAGCTTTACGAATATAGTTTCAAATTCTCTCACTTGCACATCTTCCCAGCAGTCCATTAAAGAAAAAAAGCAAGCCACATAGGGAAGGGAAAGCTCTCAGAGGAGCTAAGGGGCATCTTCAGCTTCATTATTTTCTCATCACATGTCTTGGGGAAATTCATCTGCTCACTTAGAGGCCCAATGCCCTGATCTGTAGAGTGATATAAGTAATTATCCTGAACTCATATTACTGTGTGTTAATGGATAACATATGTGGAAAACTGTAAATTCTATAGCGCTAACACAAAAATAAGATTGAAAGCTTATCTTCTATAGCAATTAAAGATGCCAATAGAGAGAATGAGAAATGCTGCTGGAACTCTCTCCACATACCCACTGTCTCCTTAATGGAATGCTGGGAATCATCATAATAACTCCTATATTCACTTGGCAAATATTTACTGAGCGCTTATTATGTGTAGGCACTGTGATGGTCTCAGCATATCTTTATGCCTTCCATCAGATCTACATTGTTAGCAATGATAGAAAACTCCTAAGTTGTATTCTCTAAGATTTGTACAACTGTTGGAATTTGGCATTTCCTTATTTTTATACAAAGAATTTTTAAGGTAAGAAAATTAAACAAATTGGACTTTGTGGGAAAATTTTAAGTTGTTAAGAGGCCCCCTTTGAATTTGAAATATTCATACTTTAATTCAAAACCGTCATTGACTAGTCCTTAAAGCCAATCTATTAAATGAGATACAACTCATTCAGGTAAAACAGTGAAGCTCCCATAAATACTTTACTTTAAAACAATGTTTTGTACTATAGGATCTTCCTCTAATTCATACTAGTCCTTTACTAACTAGCCAACATGAATTTTGTTGCATTGCTTGTAGTTCATTGGGTATTTAAATAATGAAGTCCTTGAATAAGGAAACACAAAACTCCCATGAAAACTTGCACCAGGTTAAGGCTGAGAAAACACCAGAAATAGCTCATGATACAGCCTCTTAGGGAAGGGGTCTATGATAACACTAAGGAAGTTCAAGAGAAGCAAAGATACCATGCTTTAAGAAAATGAATAATACCCAATAACCAGACATACCTCAAATTGGTTTATAAAATGGTCCCACATATTAATATCTTAGTAAAAAGAAAAGATGGATAAAAGCCAATGTGACTTTCCACTAACAGAAAAAAAAACTGTATATGTAAAAGGTAAATAGTCTGCCCAGTGTCTTTGAGCTGAGCATTACTCTATCCAGGTTCTGCTGGTAACATGGTAACTATTGAATGACCCTGTTCTTTATTTTTCTGTAAGTACTTTCTATATGAAAATAAATTCATGATATTTACTTACACAAGCAAAAAACATTTTTTTAGAAAACATTTGAAACCAAGAAAAAGTACACAAAAGAAAAATTAATGAAAATAGCCTCAGAGATGAGGATTATTGACAATCAATAATCACTCTCTGCATTTCTGCTGTCTCTCTTAATAAAAGCCCTAGGAAAGTCTTTGGAATAACGTCAGTTGGTGTCATAGTATTGAGTCCTTATTTATTTTTGATCGTTAGCTACATAATGCAAAAGAAAACATAAACAACAACAAAAAAAGCAAAATAGGTTTTGAATCGCAGTGAAATCTTGGTTGTAATTTTGCGTTTTTCTTTCTACTAGCCTGAAGATAACTAGCCTGTGAAAACTCTGCATGCTGGGAAAAAAAAACATAAAATAAAAAATACGTGATTCTTTTATATACAGAGATTAACTATATTCCAGATACAAAGAAAGAGAGAGAGAATGAGAGACGCACCAGCCATAGCTTCAGAGTTTTAAGCAACTTCCTCTTTTCCTTTTCCTCTCTTCTTCTGCAGACCTATGAATCTCCAATTTTATGCAGTGGTCAAATTTTAGAGGCAACACACAATGGCACATTGGGTCATTTTGTCCCTCAACCTCTTAACTCTCTCACTTGAAAAACATTTAAAAGGAGCTCACAGCAAAAACTGGGGAACAAGGTGAATGCAAAGAATTTCCACGGGTGTCTTCTGCTATCTTTTCCAAGTGAGGAGACCCCACCCTGTTCGACTGAAGTTGTGCTTCTCTGCTCACGATTCTTGGGACACGGAGCAACCCCAGGAGCAGCTGGTCCTGTTGCTTGTTTGAACAGTGGGGCAGAGGTCATGGGGATCCATTCATAGAATGCTGGTTATTTTGGAATGGTCTGCTGGCCTATTTCCAAAAATGCTAGTTAATAATGCACGTGGAGCCAGTCCCTCTCTTGCCTCCTGACAAACGAAACCTGGCTGACTTCTCTTTCTATAAGGTTTCTTTATTAGAGGCAGAAATGGATATTGATCCCAAATTCCCCCTTTAACTTCTTTTTCAACAGAACACTCTCCATGGTCAAATGAAATATTTAAAAGATTCTCACTACACCTTTTCCTCTATTTCTCTCTGTTTCAACAGATATGAATCACATCCAGTAGAATATTTTCAAATATCTTGCAGTCCCGTGAGGGAGACCTCTTCTCCCTTTGAGCACATAGTGTTTTGTTCAAGTCCGTAGCCAGGCAACCAGACAACCAGACAACCAGACAACCAGCCGAGACTAGGATGGGTTAAGACAACCCTATCACGCCAGTGGAAACGCCACATCTTTTCCCACCCTCCCTAGGGGCGGCACCCCTGATAACTGCTCCTCTCCTCTGGTACAGTGTCCCCCCCTCATCTGAGGTATTGTTTTCTGCAGTTTCAGTGGCCAGTGGTCACCTGTGGACCAGAAGCAGATGATCCTCCTGACGAATCTAACTCTATGTCATGATGCGGTGCCATCCACCTCACTTCATCTCATCCCACAGGCATGTTGTCATCTCACATCATGACAAGAAGGGTGAGTACAGACAATAAGATATTTTGAGAGAGAGAGCACATTCACACAACTTTTATTATGGTATAGTGTTATAATTATTCTATTTTGTTATTGCTGTTCATCTCTTACTGTTCCTAATTTACAAATTAAACTTATCTTAGATATGTACATATGTATAGGCAAAAAGTGTATATATAATGTCTGGTGCTATGCAGGTTTCAGGCATCCACTGGGGGTCCTGGAATGTATCCCCCATGGATAAGAGGGGACTGATGTGTAGACAGGTCTTTCCTGATACAGCAACTGCTTGCCAACAAGTGTGATGACAGGGTCCTATGCCATTTCTAATCGCCAAAGCGAACTGGGTTGTTTTATTCTCTCATGCCCAGTGTCTTAGTGTATGATGCATTCTCTAAGGCTGGGGTCAGCAGATACAAGGTCAGATTCAGCCTGCTGCCTGTTTATATTGCCCATGCACTAGAATGGTGTTTACATTTTTAAATGATTGAAAAAAATAAGTGAATACTTATGAAACTCAAATTTCAGCATCCATAAGGAAAGTTTCATTGGAACAGAGCCATTTATAATTTTCTATGTCTGCTTTTGCTAAATGCAGAGTTGAGCAGTTACAACAGGGACTCTATGGCCCCCAAAGCCAAATATATTTAATATCTTGCCCTTTACAAAAAAAGTTTGCCAATCTTGGCTCCAGGTCATAGGTCAAATGTCATTTTTCTGAAATGCCAAACCTAGTGTCCTCAAGAAGAAGGACACAGCATCCTCTGAAAAATACCTCTTATGTTTCTTCTGACTAAAACTAACTCCTATTGATTGTGAAAAAACAGTGATGTAAAGACAAAATTAAAAATTTTTAAACATTTGAAAATTTTAGCCAAATATATAAATACTTTATATGTTTTATATATTTGTACATATATCTGTTATACTCAGTATACACATAAGTATAATATATGGTAATATACAGTATATATACATAGTATATAATTATACATACAGTATAATTTGAATTACCCTGTAAATATATTTTTGTATCCCACATTTTCACTTAGAATGATAATAGAAACATTTGCCTATGCCATTATATTTGTCAAAAATGTTTTTTAATCACATCACTTCTCTTATTAGGTAGATATTGACATTGCTCATATATTTCTGTAATAAATATAAGGTTGTTTTGTATTTTGTTGTTCATACACTTATTTCCTTGACATAGATTCCTGAAAGTGGATTCATCCAAACAACAGATATAAGGTTTTAAATGAAAATTGCCAAATGCTCTCTAGAAAGGGTATAGCTATTTCCTCTCTTCCAGCAGCATTTAAGTGCTTGTGAAAAATTGTATGGAATTTTTCCCTAATTAGCATTTATTTGACTACTACAGAGTTAAAATTTTTTCATTTGCACTTACTTGCATGTGAATGATCAATTTCTGACCTCGAGCCCTTGGAATTTGTACATGCCTCCATATTATGTTGTCTTGTAATTAATCTTTGTGTGTATGTGTGTGTGTATGTGTGTGTGTGTGTGTGTGTGTGTGTGTGTGTGTGTGTGTGTGTGTGTGTGTGTGTGACCCCTAGTAAAATGTAAATTCCTTGGGGGCAGGGAATATGTACAAGTTGTTTTGTTTCTCTTCTTTCTAATATCATGCCAAGGATAGAGTGAATGGTTTAAAAATGCATAGGAAGGACAGGGGTGCTGAACGGTGTCTGAATGAAAGATGACACCTCTTCTGTCGGTGGCCTGCATTTTAATTTAACTTTTACCACATTTGTGTCATATGCCTTCAGGAGATAATCAAATAATCACTGTTGAGTCCTTAAGAGTTAGAACTCTGTGGCTTGGAACTATGTTAAGTAAATGAATGCATCAAAACTATGTGAGCTGCGACAAGATTAAGAACTAAGCAAATTTTCTTATGCGTTGAATTATTTCGTTCCATGGAGTTAGAATCAATGGCTGGGGTTCTAGGTCCTGCTCAGTTACTGTGCTGTGACAGGTCAGTGTAGTGGTTCCCAATCTAAGTTCTTGAGTCTGTCTACCTGAGATCAGACTGAAGCTTTGTAGTTTGCCAGTCATGTGGCAGATGTACATCAGGTTCCTCAGACAAAAATAAAACATGGATAATTATTGTTCTTCCCGCATAAAATCACTGAGGGTTAATGTGAGAAAAGTGGTGATTATAAATGTACCAGAAAACTTAGCTGCTGTTATCATTATTACTATTGTTAATTAACCATTCTGAATCTGTTTGATTATTTATAATATAAAATAAAAATAGTTATCAAAATTCATAGTTTTTATGAAAGTCAATTTTGCTGCAAATAAAACACCGGAAGTTGTAAAATGCTACATTACAGGTAATATATACAGGATAAAGCTATGAAGGAGAATTTGGGAGTCAGTTCTGAGTTCTATTTCCAAGCCTATCATTAACTAGCTGTGTAAGTCACTGGTCATTAACTAGCTGTGTAAGTCACTGGAATTCTTCAGTTCAGAGAAACTCTTGGTTTCTTTTCTCTACAATAGGGATATTAATAATACCTATTTTAGAGGAATGTCCCAAGGATAAGTATAAATAACATATGTAAAGCTCTCGGCACAGTGCCTGAGATACAGTAAGTATTCAACAGATGTTGCCTATCTTCATCTTTATCATCATTATCTTATAACAGTTGGGGTTCTAGGTCCCCAACTAGTAAGAGGATTTGAAATTCATTTCTGAAAGATTACAGTACCCAGCAAACAGACAATAAACAGCATGTCAAGAAACAAAACACAACAAAATAAAACATTGATAGAATAACAATATCTTACCTCCATTCTATTAACAGGAAAGGAAGTTCCCACAGGAGATCACATTAAAAAGGAAAAGAAACAGTTAGTACATTTTTCATCTTATGTTTTGCAAGCTTTGATACCTTAATCTGTAAAAGAAAAGTTCTGAAAAGCTCTCTCCTTCTGCCAGGAGGCCAGATATTGCATGAACAGGCAGAGTTAGAGAAGGAGATGAAGAAAATATTGAGGGTCTCCAGGAACTGAAGTCTTTTCAAGCTGAGGTAACCATGGGTATCATTAGCTCAGGCAATGTTTTAGCTCTGAATTTCCCTCTGTTGGTCACCATGGGACTTTGCATCAAGAAGGCAAGATGTGGAGATTATCAGGAAGAGGTGAGATGTGAGAGGGGTGGAGGAGAGAATAGAGAGTTGAATAGCCCCTCAGACCCACTGGCTTCACAGCCTTGTGACCTGTGGAGCCGCACAGGGTCCTGTGCTCAGAAGGGCCCTGGGCTTAATTTACTGAATGGTTGTCACCATTTTGAAATAGTAGTTTTGTAACAAGGGTCTCTGCATTTTTTGCACTGTGCTCCATGGATTAGGCCCACGGAGGTGAAATCTCGGGCCACTGAGGGGACTGCCCCTCTCAGTGAGTTATGGGCCTCCCAGTGTGCATGGTCCCCACTTGGACTCTCCCAAGGCATGAGGACCCTTGGGAGGGTGTAAAGTGACCAACATTTCTGAATGATTCCATCTTTTTTTGTATAGCAAATGTAAAACCCCACACTCTTTACCAAGCACAGTGTGGTTTACTCCCTCCTGTCCCCCCAGCTTCCACGATTAAAGTGAGAAGTAAAAACCTAGGCTTAGTCTCAAACCAATTTACCTTATGTGAATTGCTCTCACTATCATGTTCTAATTCCCACTGAAGGTTTTAGGTCCATTTGGGTGTCACTCTCTTGACATTTTAAGGATTCTATAATGAATTCCTCCTAGAAGTCAGTCTGTTTGAAAAACCTCGTAAACTCAGGGTGCAAATTTAAAATCCTTCTCTTTTACATCTGTGGGGGTGCGTGACTATGAGGCTTTTGTAACCTTGAGCGTGTGGCTTTTTTGTCTTTGCGGACTTCTTTTTCGGTTAGCCTGAAGATGAGGCTTAGAAACCAACCTAGAGCAGGCACCTGCATGGCCCGAACCTCATGGCACTTCTGCCGCTGTGCAGAGAAGACAGATGGAAAGTGACATCAGGAAAGTCTTCCAGAGAAAGTGGTATATAATTTGGAGGGTAAAGGCAGGTTCTAATAGCAGCTGAGCAGGAAAATCTGTTGAAACACGAGGAGCCCAGGGTTATATATATGAAAGAACCTTCAATTTGAGATGGAAAAGGCGGATTCAATCCCATGGAGATGCGCTAGTGTCAAAGAGAATCCAGCCTTAGTCCTTGGCAGGAGATCATAAGATAGGTTTCTATTTCAAGGAAGTAAGGAAAGGAGAATGAAATCAAGTTAAGGATGCTTGCTTGTCAGAGGGTGCTCTCGTTCATTAGGCTTCCATGTGTTTCTTACAGAAAATTTTCCAGTCACATTTTCTTTTTAGAGGAGGGTGGGTAGCCAGGAAGGGGTCCAAGAATTTTGCAATTATAAGCAAGTACTTTTATCTTGAAACTGGAATTTTTAAAGTTCCGAAAGTTTCCAACAGTCATCAATATGGGTAGTACCTATAAAATTATCTGCAAAACTTCTTTCTATGTCAGTAAAACTGGCTCTGCACTGAAACATATAAAGACTCTGATATGAGAAAGCTGCCTGGTTGTAAAAAAGGTTGTTTGCCTCTTATACCTGACTGAAGAACAGGCTGGTAAAAAGTGTGGCTACTGGCTATTACTCATTTATTCTTTTCCCTCTTATTAAAAACAAAACAAACACTATCAATCAGTTTGAAACCAGATAAAGCCACCATAAAATGGCAAGGGACAATGTCTGTTTTGTTGAAAAGAACACTCTCTACCTATCATGGCTAAGTGGTACCACCACTGAGTGGTAAAGGGGGTCATGTGCACCTGCTACATCCCCGCATGGCTCATAACTGAGAAGAACAGTGGGCAGATGTGGGAGCATGACTATCAGATGTGAGTGAGAGCATGGAGCATGGTAGTACCTTCAATCAGCTACATCAGTCATGAAATATAATTCAAAGTTCTATGTTTTTTTTAATAGTGTGAAATACCAACCCTTAAAATATACAGAATAAAAATATGTGCTGTACCTGGGGGATGGGGAACTCCAGTGCCACCACATCAGATATCTCCCTACTGCCCATTTTGGATTATGCTATATATATGTATTTAGGTTTTAACTTTAGTGACCAGAAGTCCCAGACCTTGAGGTCAATCCAAAGAAGGTACATTGAATTATGGGGGGGTGTTGGTAGAATGAGAGTGGCTTATATTAGAGGAGGGATGGGCAACAGACTCATTCCTGTTCCCTCAGACTGGATAAGCATAGACAGAACTTTAGACCTTAGTTTCCCATGAAGGACCTATTAATGCAATTGAGAATGGGAAATACAAACATGTATATTCACTACTGAATCCTTCTATTTTTTTCCCCCAGCTTTTTTGAGATATAATTGACATAAAACATTGTATAAGTTTGAGGTGTAAGATGCATTGATTTGCTACAGTTATTTAATGCAAAATGATTACCACCATAACATCAGCTAACACCTCCATCATGTCACATAATTACCACCTCTTTTTTGTGGTGAGAACATTTAAGATATATTCTCTTAGCAACTTACAAGTATGTAATACAGTGTTATTGACTATAATCACTGTGATGTATATTAGATCCCCAGAACTTCATCATAAAATGGAAGTTTGACCTTTGACTAACATCTCTTCATTTACCCCGCCCCCAGCCCCTTGTAACCACCACTGTTTCTGTGAGTTAGACTTTTTCAGATTCCACATACAAGTGATATAATACAGTATTTGTCTTTGTCTGACTTACCCCACTTAAAATAATGCCTTCAAGTTTCATCCATGTTATTGCAAATGGTTGGATTTCCTTCTTTATCATGGCCAAATAATATTCTAGTTTGTGTACCCACAGACACACACACACTACATCTTTATCCATTTGTCTATTGACAGAGACTTAGGTTGTGTCCATATCTTGGCTATTGTGAATAAGAGTGCAGTGAATGCCAGGGTGTAGGTATCTCTTCAATATCCTGTTTTCATTTCCTTTGGATATGTAACCAGAAGTGGACTGATAGATCATATGGTAGTTCTATTTTAATTTCTTGAGGTACCTCCATACTAGTTTCCTTAGTAGCTGAACCAATGTACACTCCTACCAACAAGGCACAAGGGTTCCCTTTTCTCCATATCTTCACCAATACTTGTCTTTTTGATGATAGTTATTCTGACAGGTATGAGATGATATCTCATTGTGGTTTTGATTTGCAGTTACCTGATGTTGAGCATCTTTTCATGTACCTGTTGGCCATGTGTATGTATTCTTTGGAAATATGTTTATTCAGGTCCTCTGCCCATTTAGTAACTGGATTGTTTTTTGTTTTTGTTTTTTTCCTAATGAGTTGTATGAGTTCCTCATATATTTTGGATATTAACCCCTTATCAGGATATGATTCACAAATATTTTCTTGCATTCCATTGGTTACCTTTTCATTTTATTAATGATCTCCTTCGCTGTGCAGAAGATTTTTAGTTTGATGCAGTCCCACTTTTTTTTTGTTGTTGTTTTTACTTCTATTGCTTGTGTTTTTAGTGTCATATTTAAAAAATCATCATCAAGTCAAGGAGCTTACTGCCTGTGTTTTCCTCTAGAAGTTTTATAGTTTCAGGTATTATCACCAAGTCTTTAATCCATCTCAAGTTACTTTCTGTGAGTAATGTAAGATAAGTGTCTAGTTTCATGCTTTTGCATATATTATCCAGTTTTCTCAACACCAATTATTGAAGAGACTGTCCTTTACCATTGTATATTCTTGGCCCCTTTGCTGTAAATTAATTGACCATATATGTTTGTGTTTATTTCTGGGCTTCTGACTCAGTTCCATTGGTCTATGTGTTTGTTTTTATGCTAATTCCACACTTTTTTGATTACTAAAGCTTTGAAATATAGTTTGAAATAAGGAAGTATGATGCCCCCAGCTTGGTTATTTTTTCTCAGGATTTCTTTGGCTATTTGGGATCTTTTGTGGTTCCATACAAATTTTAGGATTATTCTATTTCCCTGAAAAATGCCAGGGGAATTTTAATAGGGATCACATTGAATCTGTAGATTGCTTTGGGTGGTATGAACATTTTAACAATATTAATTCTTCCAATCCATGAACACAGGATTTTCTCATTGCTTGTGTTTTCTTCAATTTCTTTCATCAAAGTCTTACAGTTTTCTCTGTACAGATCTCTCACTTCCATTGTTAAATTTATTCCTAAGTATTTTATTGTTTTGGATGCTATTGCAAATGGGATGGTTTTCTTTATTTCTTGTTCAGATGTTTTGTTGTTAGTATATAAAAGCACAACTGATTTCTGCATGTTGATTTTATATGCTGCAATTTTACTGAATTTGTTGATTAGTTCTAACTTTTTTTTTTTGGTGAAGTCGAGGATTTTCTATACAGAAGATCATGTCATCTGCAAAGACAGCTTCTTCATTTCCTATTTAGATGCCTCATTTCTTTTTATTACCTTATTGTTCTGGCTAGGACTTCTAGTATTATACTGAATAGGAGTGCTGAAAGTGGGCACCTTTGTCTTGTTCCTTAACTTTGAGGAAATACTGTCAACTTCTCATGGTTAAGTATGATATTGGCTATGGATTTGTCATATATGGCCCTTATTGTGTTGAAGTGTGTTTCTTCTGTACCCAATTTGTTGAGCATTTTTATCACAAAAGAATATTGTAATTTTCAAATGCTTTTATGCATCTATTTGGATGATCATATGATTTTTATCTTTCATTCTACTAATGTGGTATATCACATTTATTGGTTTACATATGTTGAACCATCCTTGCATCCCAGGAATAAATCCCACTTGATCATGATGCATGGTCCTTTTAATGTCCTGTTGAATTTAGTTTGCTAATATTTTGTTGAGAATTTTTGCAACTATATTCATCAGGGAAAGTGGTCTTTAGTTTTCTTTTCTTAAAGTGACCTTATCTGGCTTTGGTATTAGGGTAATTTTGGCCTTGTAAAATGTGTCCTCTTCTGGCTCTGGGAGAGTTCCCTCCTGTTCAATTTTTGGAAGAGTATGAGAAGGATTGGTATTAATTCTTCTTTAAATGTTTGGTAGAATTAATACCTATGTCTATTTTAATGTCCTCTGGTTCTTCCAGGACTATGCTCATTATAGGGAACATAGACTGTCTTGCTGGTCTCTGTCACAGGGCACAGTGTTCTGATGACAATGAGAAGACATCTTGCCAAATACCCAGCATCCCGGTAAGTTTAAATTGCAGTTTGAGCCTTTCAAGGTTGTGACTGGAGGGGAAATGGCAATTTCCTGGTTCATAGGAAGAGGTTCCAAACATTTCTTTGACTTCTTTTGATGACTAACAGCAAATGTAAATGAGTCAGAAAGAAGTATATCATATTTCTCCAACAATGCATAATGATTTGGACATACACATGGAAGAGTTTGGGGAAAATGAAGGCTGATCTTTATTTTTTGTTGTCCTTCAAATACTAGAAATATCATCAGACATAATCCTAAACACTAGGCCATATTTTTCCACTTCTAGTTTTCCTGCTGGGATGAGTAAATAAACCAATGGAATAAAAGCTTCAAAGTGAAACACAGAGAATGTGACAAAGCGGCCTGTTGACT
Organism: Smutsia gigantea; assembly: GCA_032199065.1. Taxonomy (NCBI): domain Eukaryota; kingdom Metazoa; phylum Chordata; class Mammalia; order Pholidota; family Manidae; genus Smutsia; species Smutsia gigantea. The sequence goes on from JAVSCE010016763.1 coordinate 342,156, forward strand.
GCAGAACACTAGGGGACCATGGGGGTCATTGAAATGAGAGAAAGGAGAATTTGGAGTAAGGAAGCATTGCCAGAATGTCAAGGGGAGGCACCATATCTGACTCAAAGCTCTGGACCTCTGGCCAGTCCCATCAGAGGCCAAAGAAGAAAGGAGCCAAAGGAGGAAAGGAAGAAAGCAAATGCCACATCTAAGTTCTGGGAAAGCTGGGGAGCATAAGACCATGCTTCTTTGAAATGATTCTGAAATAAAGTGGCTCCATAGACCTCTTTTTCATCCGAGTGGTCTTACTTCCCTGGAATATTGGTTCAGGGAGCATCCCAGAGTTGGGAGGTAGTTTCCTCAGTCATGGAAGAGGGACCTATATGAGGCAGGCAGCAGGTTTAATTGAAAAGAACAGGTCACAGAGAAAAAGAGTATGCCAGGTGTTTCAGGGGGTTCAGAGGTCTTAGTTCATTGCACTCCTGAGATACCCTGATTAAATCTGCCTGGGGAGATACTAGAAAAAGTAGGGAGTTAAGTCTCATAGTCAGTGAGACCCAGCAGGAAAAACTTCTCAGGGGATGAACAAAACACTCTTGCAGCTTTTTATGAATTAGCTCCTTGGGGGAGTCCCTCTTTACTCATCTTAGTAACTTTCTTCCATGTGCAGAACGATTCACATTTATTGGTTCAAATGCAGGGCCTAATACTTGCTAAACATGCTTTGCCAGGCCCACTGGCTAAAGTCAGTTATTGTTGGTTCCAGTCTGCATGACCATTGCCCTGCTGAGGCCATTGCTTTTTGTTTGCATTCAACTCTGCTGCTGCAAAAGATTTCAAACTCTCTCCGCCTCTATATGCCAATCTATGTACTGCTCCCACCATCCCTTTCCCCTGCAAATTCTATTGCTATTTTTCCCAGGTTACTACTGCAGTTGCCCTCATCCTCAGTCCATTCTCAACACTGATGTCTAAGACCACTTCTCCCTGCATCCTGGGGCATTGCCTTTCTATGCTGCCTGTCTACGCCTTAAGGCTTTTTTTTTAAGCGCAGAAGATACCATTACTTTTTTTAGGAATAGAGCTTCCTCTGTTGGTATATCCCATTTATTAATGGAGTTGAATCTGGTTGTCATTTGGCCTAAGCCATGGATGGTGTGCAATGTTGCTGTATACAGTATGGTGGCAGTTTGTTCTGTAGTCCTTTCAACATCATAGAAGTCATCTGTGTGCAAGGAATCAGCCTTTGTGTGGGATAGGTATATCTATTTTATTAGGTTCTCCTCCTTTTTGGCTGTAGCACTGCCTTCACACCCATTTTTATACTTAATGATGGTAGGCTCTGAACACTAAAGGGATGTCCCTAACAAGTCCCTCCAGCTTGGTATGCTGTGGAAAGGAGGAAGGTAGGAGAATAAAGACTTCAGATACTCATTCTATAGATCCCTGAGGTGTAGTGATAAATTAAAAAAGAGAAAGCCAAAAACAGGGAATTTTCCTACTTATCTGGGACTCTGGAAGCAGAGAACCTTATAGGGTAAACCTTACAGGGGTCCCTTACCCTCAGATACGATGGCCACATTAGTGTAAAAATGGTAGCATGACATGGTAGGCTAGACAGCAGAACTGAGTTAGCAGGTCTGAATGTCTCTTGGATTTGAATAACATGAAAGTGATCCAGAAATTTCTTCAGGCCCCATGAAGTATGAGGAAGGAGCTGAGTTGGAATCTAGCATGCCTGCCACAGTGGGGAGAGACAGGGTGATCTTACTGCAGAGGTTGCAGAGAAGACTCTATAGAGGGGCTTGATGAAGGATTTGACTGAGATGTAGAGGGCTGTGCTGGAGCCTCAAAGGGGCTTAGCTGGCCAGGGAGGTCCTCTGGGTCCTAACTGAGCCAAGAGATGAGATCACAAGACGTCCAGCTGCAAACTTCACCAGAGATCAGGGGGTTCCAGAGGACAATACTGCATGAATCTAAGTCCCTTTCTCCTGGCCATCTAGGGAAGATATAGAGGGAGGATGGGGAGAAAGAGTCCTGGCAAGGAATTGATCTTTAAATGACTCATTACCTGAAATAACTCTCTTAAGTTAGTGACATTAATTTTTCTCTTCTGCATAATGGAGGTATAGGTTAAGCTAGATTGTATCAGTTTATTTTCTTGGATTTGAGTATTTGTATTTAAATGTTTCTGCACACACACATTATATAAATTTGTCTATCTACCATCTATAGATTATATAAATATATACTTTTCAACATTGGGTTGATCAAAAAAACATAAGATAATAAGACTAGAATAATTCCAAGTAATTCAATGATATCACAAATTTTAATTACTGTCTTTTGGACCTTCTCATGTTCTTATGTTTCGTTATTGTTTGTCCTTAACACCTTCCTCAAAAACTCATCCTTCTACCATATTGCCACATTCAAGCACTTCCAAATATTATCATTTCTATTCTGATAGGTCCCATGGATCTCTTTTTTTCTCTCTGTACCAATTGCTGTTGTTTTTCAGGCCTTCATTACTTTTCTAGACTCCTGGAATAGCTTCCTAACTGCATACTATGTCTCCCAATCTTTTGACACCTAACCTCTGTTAGGTTTGATAAAGTATATATCTGGCCATATTACTTGTTTCCTTTAAAATAATTAAGTGACTTCCCATTGATTGAAGAATACATTCAGCATACTCAGATTCTTAATAATATGGCTAGAGCACACATTTCAAACCTTTCTTCCCATTCTCCATCTTACTTCCAGTCTCCTTTATTCCCACCTCTTCATCTCATACTCATGTCTCCTGTTTAAATGGTACCTCTTTCCCAAAGATTCCCTTCAATTTCCCCTCTCTTGTTCTGCTATTGAACTTTATGCCACTGCAATAGAACATATTCCATGCTATAATTTCCATAGCTGACTGACTTCTTTCTAGAGTGAGAATCCCTGGAATACAGGATTTCCATTGTTAATTATCTCATTTGTTAATTAAGTTTGAATCCTTTACTCAACCTAACACTTGGCCTGAATCCAATGTATTTAATAAATGGATATAAGAGTGCTTTATAAACAAAAAAGTGCAATGTAAATATAATCATTTTATTATTATTTGTTAAATTGAGTTGAATTCATTTTTAGGAATTCTCACCGTTCTTTGGGAGAAATGATTTCCAATTCATGGAAATTCTAGAATAATGGATATGAATTATGTCTTAAGATACGATAAGCACATATATTCCTGGAGGAGAAGACAGAAGGGGTCCTTTGTTCTGGAATCTTCTCTTTCCTTAATGGGCCTGCCTCAGAGGGCCAGCCTTGTCCAGTGCTCCCTCTGTATTTCTCTGTGGTCTCCATTCATCTCATATTAAGTCATAAACATTTCCCCATCCAGGAAGATCAAAGTAGTACTGTAATAAGAAATAGCAGCTCTTGGGCGCTGGCCCTCAGTATAGACTCCACCAGCACTTGCATTACATGTGTGGCCAAGCATCCCTCCTCTGACCCTTGGGCAGTAGGCAAGCTATGAATATAACAGATCTGGCATTTCCTGACGCGGGGATTAGTGCCATCTCCAAGAATTCCACAAATGTTCTCAGGAGCCTTTGGGATATTTCCATTTTAAAAATAAACCTTTATAACTCAACACAAATATCCTAGAAATCCATGTGTCAGCCTTTTTCTTTGAAAACATTTGTATGTCCTGATATCACTTTCCTGCAGGAAACAGGAAAGGGACACCCCACAAGTGGATCACATCCTCGTAAGTAAAAGTGCCCTCAGTAAGTAGCCGTGTGGAAATAGGCACAGCCGTGTGAATATCTGCTCACTTACTGTGTGAGAACTTTGGAAAGTTTGGCCAAAGAGAAAGGAGGGAAAAGACAGAAAAAAAAGAATGTGGAAGAACCAGAAAGAAAGGAAGGGAAGAAAGGAAGAGGGAGAGGAGGGAGGAGGAAAGGAAAGAAGGAGAGAGAGAAATGAGGTCCTAGAAGCCCAAGTTACCCATCACTTGGGCAGTTATTTGAGGATTTCATTTTTGAGGTAACAAAACAGCTAAAATCAGTTATCTAGGTTGGACCTTGGAGTGTCCCCAGGGAGGAGGAAATAGCTCAAAGGGGACTAGAGTAAGAGATAAAAGAAAAGAGATTTTCCCCAATGCAAGATGTTGTGGAATAATGCCAACTCTCCCCTGTCCTGGAGCCATGCAGTGGTGACAATCCATCCTACCTGCTATACTGATGGTGGCTGCAGCCTTTGCAGTGCTGAATTTCTCGCCATGCTTATTCATAGCTATGCACGTGTAGAGTCCTGGCTTGGTGATGAACAGCTGCAGTTTTGAGTCAATCACTCGGTCTTTCACACTTTCTTGAATGGTCCCAGAAGACACCTGGTGGGGTAGGGGAAAAAAAGCAGGTAGAATTAGGTCAATGATTCCTTAATATGCTGCATTAGTAGACTTAAAAGAAAAAGTATTAAGATTATGGTCAAAAGGCATGTGATGGACAGCAAAAATAGACAAAAGTGTTTCTTTCCTTGTGCCAACAACCTTGTAGTATAACTTTATAGCTCTTCACCCAAGTAGCATCTTTCTATTTTGAATCTAGATTGGCCTTGTGACAGTTTTAGAAAGACACAGAGACTTGTAAAGTTCCTGCACATGATGGCTTGCTTTCTTATTCTTGGAACCTGTGATCCCCTGTGAACAAGCCAGAGCTAGCCTGCTGGAAGATGAGGCGCACATGGCTCAGTCATCCCCACTACCCCAGCTGGGAACCAAGAACAGCCGCTAGATCTGTCCAAACAGCACCCTGTCAACCTGCCTATCATAGGAGCTAAAATCAGCCAAGATCAGGAAATGCTGGCCCAAATCAACAAAACAACCCAGTTGACCCATAGACCTGTGAGCATTAATGAGTGGTTATTGTTTAAAGCCACTAAACTTTGAGTTGTTGTGATATAACAATAGATACTAACATAGGTAGGAAAGATACTCAGTGGATCCTCCAAGATGTGTTCTATATCTTGAAGATGGAGACAGTCGGTTGTGAGAGGTTGCAGACATTTCGACTTATTTTCATAGCTCCTGTTTAGTTCTCCACAAATGCACATTATATAAATAGATAGTTATTAAAAAAGTGGTTGTAAAGCCAACTCTGTCTCTGAGGTGTTACAATACAGCATGCTGCATGTATACTACTTAAGTCAGAAAGTCAAATGTCTTTGCAGAGCCAGGATTCCACTGCAGGATTGTTTATAACTGACAGAGAAATTTATGTTAGTGCTTATTTATTAGTCATCATCATTCCAACTCTGTGGGAAATACAGCTGCTCAGCACATTCTATTAGGTTGCAGAGTTAGAATTCATATCCTGGCTTGTTTCATCCCAAAGCCTGTGCTTTTAATCATTATGCTATAGTGCCTTTCCTAGTATGAGAAGACAGACAAATGAAAAGTCATTAGACAACAAGAAAACCCACCATGAGCAATGCAAACATATGACAATTGTCATTGCTACTGTGGTGGCATTTTTTTAAATGGTGATTCTTTTTCAGTGTTTTCTTTAGCACTGTGCCATCTTTTCAATAATTATTCTTTAATTGCCACAGCTTATATGAGGGAAAAGTGCCAGTTTGAAGGAAATTTGAATGGAATCGCACCAAGGACTCAGCCTCTGGTTTGCCTTGCCCTTATCCCAGAGGACAGGAGGTGGTTACCGTGGTGGCCTTGAAAGGTCCAGTATTTGGGAATGAGAAATTTGGAGCCAGTTATTTTGTTATTTTGCCTGAGGGAGGATTTTCACAGTTAGACTAGCCAGGGGGAGGGAAACTCTGGGGTGCGACCAGCTTTCTTCCTTCTGCTGCCAGGTGGCTGGCTGGCCTTGGAACCAAGCATCTCTCTGTAGCAATTAGGCAGTGAAAGTTTGTCCAGCTAGCTTCTTTGTCTTTTAATTCTCTACCTGCGCTACTAGTTTCAATCCTTATGATAAAACTGTTTTTTGTGAGCATCAATTTACCTTAACTGGGGAAACTTCCCAGGTCAGATCAAGTATTGAGGCATTTTCCCCAGATAAATAGTGTGGACTCCATGAGAAATTGACAAGACAGAGAGAAAAATATCTTTAAGAGACATACACTAAGTTAGGAATGAACTACGTTGGGATACATTCAGATTGAATTAATCATTATCATATTTATCAGAAGTACAGCTTCCTAAGAATTTGAGAGTTCAAGCTGATAAAAAGGACTAAGCAGTTTGAAATACAATTTTGGACTCTCCCTGAATTTTTAATACAATTAACTTCTATACTCTAACCTCTAACTTCTATACTCAATCAACATGCCTCATGCTCTAAGGATCTTTGGTTTACAAATATAATCCCTCTCCAGTTTATAGAAGTGAAATCTCTAAGGCAGCTGCCTTCCTCCTTTGCAAAAAAGTTCATTGCCTCCTTCAAGAAGTAGGTCCAAACCATGCCTAGGAGACAACTCAGAAAAGAGGAATCCCCCAAATGCTGACTAAACTCAGTGTTTTCATGTTCATACCTAAGAAAGTCATTCCTAAACTTCTCCTCAGGGTCACAGAAAACATTCTTGGTAGGAAAGAGAAGTGAGTTTTTAAACAGCCTAAAGGCTCTCCTCCTGGACTTCATCCAGGTGTTGAAATAGCTCAGGGAATAGACCAGCAACGGACAAGGCTCATTGCTTGATTATGATGTGGCTTCTAAATGCTTTTCCTCCTGTTTCCAGAGGCCTTGCTTGATTCAGTTTGTGACTCATGCACAGCAGGCCTTGTTAGTCATAGTTTGAATTTGTTTTTCTTTCTTCATGGATCATCCTGACCAACAGTTTTGTATTTTTGATGACCTAAATATAAAAACAACACTTTGCTCTCCATTTTGATCTTTTTCCCCTGAGGGTCAGAAGATCAAAGGGATGAGTTCAGATTATTACTGCGACCTTTGATCAAGGTATGTCTCGGCAAAACTGAGTACTTAGTTGAAATGACTGTATCTGGTATTTACGGGGAATATGTTATTTTCTCCTGGTCACCCAGGCACACTGATTTGAAGGAGCTGGATGCAGAGCTGTCTGCTCTGTGGGTGGTGTTCTCTTTCTGCGACCAGGACCTCAAAAAGAGGCAGTTGAACAGGAAGTTCTACCAAAAGGCAGAACACTGCACACCTGAGATACTGTGTGTAAAAGATTTTTGAAGGTAGCAAAGTAGGTATTAATTGACATTAATGCTGTTTTAAGAGAATCTATCCCTAGTTATGGATAATCTCATAACTTTGTCATGATTTGACCTTCGCCTAGGAAGACCTCTGAAAGATATTCTGGCCTCAATCGCCTTGTCTTGCAAATAGATCCAGGTGGCTGGCAACACCTCATGAAACTGTTAGGGTATGGCCCAATAGTGCCCATGTTTAGGGAGTGGTAAAGTCTGTCTATGCATCACAGAAAAAAAGATATTAGACTGAGAAAATTTTCAATATTGTTTCTGATTAACACAGCCATAAATATTGACCTCCTTCAATCTGGCTGATGAAATATTCCACATAGTATACTCCACTTGATATATGTAATAACTTCAGTGTACACAACTAGTAAGATAAGTGATTTATCCAAAGCTCATGTGCTTTGAACCAAAAACACTGCCTCTTAAAAATATGTGCAAAATATAGGTGAGCCTCCCTTTAAGAAAATTCGAAGACACAATCCTCAACATAGATGATCTATTTTTTAAAATTATTCTAATTAAAGTGATTCAACTTTTAAAATATATTTGTTGGAAAAAGTAAGAGAGATGTCATTTTTCTAAATTTTTTATTTGAATGCCAAAATAATAGAGATATTATTGGTGTAACTTTAAATAAATCTGGTTATCAAAATACAAGGATTTTTTTTTTGAAAAGTAATTTCTGCTCTGTCCACACCAAACTATTTCCAGTGTTGCCAAACAAACGGAATCTCACCACTCACTCTGAAGTTCATCTAAGACTATAGATTTTCATGAAAAATATATGACATTTCTATAGGAAGAAACCAAAATAATTCTTGATCATTCTGGGGCATGCTGTTTGCCTTTCTCTAACTGTTGCTTACCTTGGCACTAATGGATCAGGGTTTAGTTTATTGCACATTCACAGAGGGGGAGAAAAGGAGCCTTCGTATCTCTTAGAGTACCTGTTGTACTTAGTAGTGTGTTAGTGAAGTTAGACTTGTAGTTGGTAAAGACCACAGTTCAACCTCTGTTCTATTCTGTGCCAAATAGTTCCCAGCTCTGCATTCTTCTTCATTCTAAATGGTATCAGGGCTGTGGGCCTGTTCTCCTCAATAGACTTTTCTGGTCTGCTACTTGTATATCACTGAATGCCTGAAATTGCCTCCATTTCCTGTGATGTACTTCTGGATGGGCAAAATCATCTCGATTTTGATTGGGACTTGGTAGTATCCCCAAGAATGAAACTTGGCTGTAAGAGCCGCACTCTTTCTGACCATGAGAACTACAGATGGACTTTTGCTTACTTCCTGGAAGAAAGTCACTATTTGCTTTATTCCTGTTTTAGAATCTGAGGCAATGGATCTATTTTGCTCTCTGCTTTTTGTGAATCGCATCTTAAAAGATTAAGATGGGTTCTCAAAAAGACCAAAACGAACTCAAACCATATGACTTTTTTTATTACTACTCCCGAACGCCAACAGAGAATAATAATGTAACTTCTAGTTCTAAACTTGTAGGAGCCTTTTGAAAACACTGAATTTTTTAAAGCATATGCCTTTTCCATTTTCTTTATTGCTGTTTTCATGGAGTAAGACAAATTAGTAAAGTCATATCACTAGTACCTTGGTTTTCCTAGGCCTATCTTTACACTGCCTTGAGAGGCATAAGACAACCACAACAGCTTCCATAGAAGAGCCACAAAAACAAATTGCCAAAAATATTCAAGTGTTAAATGACACTGGAATTTAATTAAAGAGCAAAAGAAGAATATGGACTACAAGTTACTTTATTGTAACTTAACAAAATTGGAGAACTTTAGCTCTAATGTCATTCTTAGAGATGACTTCCCCCAGCTACCTGACACCTTTGTCATTATAGACATGGGGGAAAACTCAGAGAGCTAAATGGACTCCGCTACAATTACATTAGCTGAAGAGGGGCATTTATAATGGACATCTTCAAATGCCTCACCTAATTCTCATTCTACCATACCACACGTTACAAGGTTATAAAGTAATATTGATTTGTTAATTACTATTTTGAAGGGATGAATGATAAAATGAGCCAGAACCAAGTTTAATAGTAAATCATGAGAAAACCTGGTTTAAGGTGATCCAAGATTAGTGGGAGCTCCTGGTCCCTGGAAGAAACAAACAAAAATTCTCTCTGGAAAAATGTTCCTTCATCTAGACTTCAAACTAATTCCTAACTTTTTTTTTTCCTGAAGAAAATGAACAGCAGGCAGTCAGAGATTAACTAGGCAGACAAGAAAATAAGATACAATGAACAAGAGTCAGCAGGGAAACAGAGAAGAGCCACAGACCTACAATAGCATGCCATCTCATTCAAATAAAAGCCAAAGTTGTTTCAATGACCTACACAAGCCTACATGATCCACAACCCCTTACCTCTGTCCTCTTTGCTCACTCACCTCTAGCCACACAGATCGACTTCCTGTTCCTCTGACCTACCCTGTGTACCCTTATCTCAGAGACTTTCCCTGGTTATCTTCCCCCAGTTTTCTATATAGCCGTCTCCTTCAGCAACTTTCAGATTTTTAGCTCAAATGTCTTCATGTTAATGAGGCTTCCCTGATCCCTCTATTGAAAATAAAATCTTTCTGCTGAGGCTGTACTTTGTGTCATTTTCCTGCCTTATTTTTCTCTATAGCACTTGACAATATCTGCATAGAATATACATTGTCCTATTTGTTTGATTTCTTGTTTGTCTTTCCCTATCATAATGTAAGCTGTTTGAGGGCAGGGAAATTTACCTGTTTTATTTTTTCCTGTACCCACAATGCCTAGAACACTGCCTGACGGCCAGGAGATGCCCAATATTTATACAATGAGTACATGAATGCTTATATGTAAAGTGCCTAGAACAGAGTCTGCCTCATAGTAGTCATTTCATATACATTAGTTGTTACTACCAGTATTAAAAAATTGGGAAAAGAATGTTGAACAGACACAGGTTCTAATTCTGGATTACTTTTCATCAGAGTGGCCTCCAACACTGAACTAATTCTTAAGCTGATGATTTTTGTGAAAACTATTTTACTTGTGTGGGAAGGAATTGTTATCACTTCCCTCTTACACAAAGGTATAGAGAAAAATTTGATTTTCTACACTTCCCTATGATACAAGGAAAGAAGCAAATCCACAGAGTTCCATTTTTATGGCAGTGACTTCTAGGGAAAAAATATTAGAAGGCTTTGAAAAATGGAGATGCAGTGTGACCAAAGAAAGAGACCAGGTTAGCTCTACAAATCTATGGTCTATCCTGAAATTCACCAGCAGTGAGTCTTCCTCAGACAAGCCCCATACAGATGGCACTCACAGCATTTCCGTTTTCAATCCAGGTGATGGTGGGGACGGGAATGCCTGTTGCTGTACAACGCAGGGTCACAAAGGAGCCAAAGGTGACATTGTGGGATTCAGGAGCCCGCAGGATTCTGGCAAAAACTGTTAGGAAACAGAAGTGGTGAGTGACTCTCCTATAGGAATGGTCAAGCTGTAGTGGTCTTTCAAAAATGCACATTAGTGATACATATACATGATGGAGTATTATTCAGCCATAAAAAGAAAACAAAACCTACCATTTGCAACAACATGGATGGAACTAGAGGGTATTATGCTCAGTGAAATAATCCAGGTGGAGAAAGACAAGTACCAAAGAACTTCACTCATTTGTGGAGTATAACAGCAAAGCAAAACTGAAGGAACAAAATAGCAGCAGACTCACAGACTCCAAGAAGGGACTAGCGGTTACCAAAGGGAAGAGGGTGGGGAGGCGGATGGCAAGGGAGGGAGAAGGGGGTTAAGGGGCACTGTAATTAGCACTCACAATGTAGGTGGGTCACGGGGAGGGCAGTACAGCACGGAGAAGACAGGTAATGACTCTATAGCATCTTCTTGCACTGATAGACAGTGACTACAATCGGTGGAGGGGGGCAAGTGGTGAGGACTTGATAATATGGGTGAATGTTGAAACCACAAGGTGTTCATGTGAAACCTTTAGAAGATTGTGTATCAATGATACTTTAATAAAAACTAGAACTAAAAATAAATACACATCAGGTCACGTCCTTTTGCATAAAATCCTCCCACGTTCCTTCTGTCTTAAGGATAACAGCAGGGACCATGCCCTGGCTTCTAAGCATTTATGCTATGACCTTACATTTCTCACCACTGCAGGGTACTCCAAGCTTGTTCCCAGCTTAGGAGCTTGCCCATGCTATCCCTCAGCCTAGAGCACAAGGCCCCCCCCCCCCAAGATCTTCAAGTGGCAGGTTCCTTGTATCATGCAAGTGTCTGTTTAAGCGACATTTCCTCAGAAAGGCTCTCTGTGAGCACCCAACATAAGGTATAACCCTTCCCCCATTGACTTTTTGTCATCTTGTTTTATTGTCCTTACAGACCTTTCACTATCTGAATTTATTTATTTTGTAATTGTCGATTTTCTGTTCTCCCACCTGTTAGATGGTGAGTTCTCAGCAACAAAAAATTTTGTCTATTTTGTCAGTACTTAGAAGAGTTCCTGGCCAAAGTAATATCATTTACTTGAATTAATGAAGTAATCATACTTTACACCTTCAACTGTATCATAGTGGGAGGACAGACAAAATCTGTCTAATCAAACTCTTCAGAGAATGGGATAAGCATACTGGGCCTAAAAGGAAAGGAATATTTTCCGGAAAGTGTGGGCAGGCAATAGGTAATTAGTATTCCTTTCTGAGGTTAAACCCCTCCTGATTAGATAAGAGGAAGTTCTTCTGATGTGAGAAGAAATTTCATCTTTAAGGAGTGGAGTATGAGGCCCAGGATGTACAACAGATTGAAGTATGCTTAGAATCACAGAATCGCTAAACTTGGAAGAGTTTTCAGAGATCAGTGAGATTCCTGCTCTTATTTTATAGATGGAAAAACCAAATCCCAGTTCATTTAAGTTGCTTTCCCAAAGTAATGAAACCGATGGGCAAGAAACTTGAACGCAAGTCTTCTGACTTCAAATCCAGTGTTCTTTTGAATCTTTTAAATCTTTTAAATTGCCCATTGTATTTTAAATATAGTATTTCATGCTCCTGCATTTTGTTTCCAGGACTTAAGCACATAATATTAGACTATGAAACCCCAACAAGCACGATGCTTTTGAAGCTTAGTTCTTCTATTTACTTGAAATTTATGGAGTTCAGATTCCGAAGGAAAGTACAAGGGAGGTAGTATATGCTAGATAGGAAAATGATAAATCAAGTTCAGAGCTTTGTGCGAAGTTGGTCAGATGGTTGAATACCTCTTGAAAGAGGATTACATAATTCAAGGAGGGCAAATGAGTTAGCTTTCTCAAATAAACGGCATCAGGGGAAAAAAGAGGAACTATTATAGATTAAAAATGTCTTAGGAGGCATAACCCCAGATACAATGTGTGGATCTTTTTGTATTCTTACTCAACGAAACTGAGGTAAAAAGATATTTTTGAGACATCTGGATAAAAATTGCACAGTCCTGGCAGTCAACTGCATTAAGAAATGAGTGCTAATTGGGGATGGATGGGGTATTGAAAATGGTAATATGATAAAAAAAAAATCCTTATGCTAAAGTACATACAGATTGATTGAATTCATGTTTAGGATTTGCTTTAAAAGAAACCAACAATAGAATTAAGAATGGGATAGATGAAACAAAAATGATAGACTATTGCTCACTTAGCAATAGACTTATGCTGTTGGGGTATGGGAACATGGGAGGTCACTCTGTTACTCTATCTACTTTTTCATAAGATTGAAAATTTTCTAATGACATTTAAAAAAATTGCAGCAGAGCCTACCCAACAGCTCCACGAAAACATATGATGGACACATTGAAATAGCATAAGTTCTAGATAAAAAAACTGAAGAAAGGTAAGGTTCTGAGGAGAAACAGTTGGCAGTAGTATCAGTCCTAAGAGCTTCAGAAATACCTACAACAGTTTTAGATGAAAACTGTGGGGCATGGTTCTAAGTTGAAACAAACTTTGGAACTCAGGGAACATTTTTCCCTAGCAGGAGGTATTTACAGCCTGAAAAAGTGCCCTGGCCACAGGAGTAGCAGAAGCCACTGTGGCCAAGAGAGTCAGGTTAAAGAGCAAGTGACCTGCGTAGTCGAACAGGACACTATGTTTTGAGGGCCTCATGCTTGCTGCTCTCCAGCTCTTGAAATTATTAGTCAGTTTTCAACTAGTGGCCTCACATTATCATTTGCACCTGACCCATAGATGATAGCACCAGTCCTGGTAGTGAGGCCTTAAAGTGCCTTTTTAAAATAGGGGGTGAAGGTTGCATCCCCATGGCAGTTCCAGAAAAGTAAGGCTCAGAAATGAAATGAGAAATAAACAGTTGCAAATATGCTGGATGGGTCTGAAGGAAGTGTCCATCAAGGCTAGGGGACAGAGGTTGTCCCCACTGGAAATTCTAAATATCACAAGAAGACCAGCTAGCAAGGAGGCAGGGTAGGTACATTTCTTCCAGCTATGCTCCCATTTGATCACCTGATAGATGTCTCCCAACTTAGCCTAAGTTTACAGGTTGTGGACCTTTAACAACGAACTCAGACTGATGGCATTCCAGCAAGGGTGCATCTACGTATTCTTCTCTTTTCTAACATTTTTTGGCAGCAGTAATGAAGACCTAGATTGCACAACGTATTTGAATTCATGTTCATCACTTGGCCAAAATAACTCTCGGTCGTGCTTTACCCACATGTCTTAAATTTTTTGAGTGTGAAACTACTGCCATGATCACTTTACTGGTCTCCTTGCCTCTGAGACTCTGAAAAAAAAAGCAGGATCCTTGAGAGATCAGGAGTGGGATTATTTCTGTCCCATAGGTGTTGGAAATGTGTAGACAGCAGTTGCTGAAGATAATACTGACTCTACCCTTGAACCTGAATGAGAGCCTTCTGGCTGAAGATGAGAATAAGAAGTTGGAGAAGAATGAAATCTAGGTTTTTTCCTGCTATAATTTATAAAGACAAGAGTTTTTATTTGGGGACTTTTATTCTTCCTGGAAATTTAGCAATAAGGGAGGATTTATTTTGTTCTAATTTATAGCTTTTTTTTCCTATTTGGGCTGGCATTCTATTATTTGGAATATCACTGGGGCCCATTGTGAAGCCTTTGAAGATCTATATTGCACAACACAGCTAAGCATAATGTGACATGCTAAAAAAAATAGTCAATTATCCTAGAGGTCAACATGCCTTGGAGTTTAATTAATATACTGCTCCGTCCCATGTCAGAACCTTCTGTGGTGTCCAGTGGGACAGGGGGAACCCAGAGGGGGACTCTCGGCATTGCAGGTGGTGTCATGAATGGGAGACTGTATGACAATTTTCTGGTCTCCTCCTCTTGAGAGGAGCAGATACACCCTTCACCAGTCATGGGTTTCATAACAACTTGTGAGGAAAACAACTTCGATTTTCTGACTTGGCTGTTCAGGTATTTTACAATATGATGGCTCGACTCAGACCCAGAGTCTGGCATTGAATTTAGTATCCCTGCCGTAAGTTCCTGCTTTGCCCTTTGGAGACATGTTTTAAAATGACCACTTGATGTTAAGCCTGGGAAGAGTTCCTGACCTCTGTCCCAGTCACCTTGTAAGTAACAGGTGTTAGCTACCCTGCTCTCTGTCTCCTGTTCACTCCTGAACTGGGCTGCTCGTTGTGCTGCTGGCTGTCCACCCCCCTAGCCCCCCACGTCTGCACACACAGCTTCTGGGGTTTGCACATAGTAAATCTCGTGACTCTGCTTCCTTGGTGAGGGTATACTGAAACTGTGCCTTCTATCAAAATGACTCCATGGGCTTCACCTCCCCAGAGTGGGAGCACAGATGCTGAGGGAGCTACCTGCCTACCCCTTGGGGGTGGCAGTTCCTATTCAAGTCATAATCTGCATATTCTCAATTCAAAACACCAGCCCTGGCTTTTCAATACATATTGTTAAATCTAGTAGGCTAAGAGAAAAAAAAAAAAGGTTAGAGAAGCTGGTCTCTCCTGTACTCCCACATTCTTGCCAAAAGGTTAAATAGAAACTTACCCCCTCTTTTCAGTATTGAAAGGGAGCTTCCACCCTTCCTGCCAGTTTCCTTCTGTCCAAGAAAGTTTGTCTTTTGGGTTTCAACTCAAAGCTCTCCTTATTATAATGCCTTCTCAACTCTGTACCCTTGTTTATATGTCTGCATGACACTTGTCACCATGTTAAAACTATTGATTTGTTTGTTTTGGGTTTTTTTTGGCTGTTCCCTGAAATGTAAGCATCACAGGGGCAGAGAGCTTGCTTTGTCCATTGACATAGGCTGATTGATAAACAGATGATAGCTAGATGGATCCAGAACCCTGCTTAGTACATGGTAGACACTCAATAAACATTTGTTGAGTGAATAAATGAATGAGTGCGTGAGTGACTCCTCTGATTGGTGAGATTGGGGAAGGGACTTGAATATGTTTTGAATATCTCAGCTGTCTCTGGGCATCATTCTTCCAGCAGCCCTTCAAACAAGAGGGTACGTGGGTAATGTACAATAAGTTCCCCAGGTCCGGGGTTCTGCATCCTACAACATGGGATGAAGGATGGAAGACTGGGGAGGGGCTGAAGAAACTGAGGAAACAGAAGTTGTGTTGGCCTAATTCTTGGATGATGGCATGAAAAGCTTTATTTCTTCAAACCAGCTTTATCAGCAAGGAAGCTGATATTTTTATACCAGTCTGTATACTAGTTCCAAGCATAAAAGGTGAAAGGCTGGTGAAAGAAATCCACCACATCTGTCAAATTGAAAACAGTAGAGCCAGTTGCAATTAAAAATAAATGCCAGATTAATCTCCATGGATAATCAGACACCTGTAGTAATAAGCTTAGATATGGTTCAGTAATAAGCTCCTGTTCTTTTACTGGTAGCCACAAACTGAAAATGCATTCTAAGTCATCAAGTTTTAAAAGCAATATGATATGTTCCACATCAAGTAAAATGTCCATTGAATCTCTATTTTGCATGTATTTGCATGAAACAATATGAAAGTGTTTTTGTTACATAAATAAGCTGCTTAATAGAGGGGACCTGACATTACTTAGTAATCTGGAAAATGTTTACAATGTTTTAATGTGAATTTTTAAAGAAAAAAATTATTAATCTCACTTTTCTATAGAGTGTCTTACCCATCATTCTCCAAATTGCTGTGAGCTCTTTCCCATGGGCAAGGAAGTTATTGTTCATCTGCAATCTGGAACATAGACCTGGGCTATCTATTTATCCCTGGGTTTTCTCTTATGGTATCTAATCTTGAGTTCGGGGCTTTAATTTCTCTTGGGTAAGTTTATAATGCTACCTTCAGGTTGAGAACCCTACATTCAAGAGTGGGTTAAGCAGGCAGAGATTCCAAAGTTCTTTACAACATAAGCATATTATATTCTCATTATCTCTCTCTGTCATATTTCAAAGCACTTTCAGATACATAAAAAGGTTTCTGATGGATTGTCATTTGAAGGGGTAATCTGAATTTGTAGTATGGAGGTAGAGCTATTGTTCATTCTGAAATTACACTGGTGGTATAATGGAAAGCCTAAATGGGCAGGGGGCCCAAATTAAGTCCTGAAGTTAATGAGCAGCTTGGCTGATGATGAATTACCTCTCTGTTCTTCGTAAGGGAGTAGGACCAGAGGAATACTTAAATCCCTTATAAATTCTATTCCTGAGCAATTATTTCAAAGGACACAGTGAGCTCTCAATGGGTTTTATTTTCTCTTGTTCTTTTCTTTCTTTAATATTTTCTACCTTTCTTTAAGGAGGTTTTTTAGATTACTTGATTCAACCAATAATGACCAATAAGAGTAAATTGAAAACGAACGAAAACTAAAACTGAAAAGAAAAACAAAATCACCCAGAAGCAGGTGAAATGATTTTACCTAAATTTAGTTGTAAGCAGCCTGAGGTTTAGAAATAGGAAAACATCTCAAATACCATATTTGAGATATTAAGATAAGGAGGTGCTGTTTCAACTGCTTCAAACAATAACTAACCTGAAGTTTATTCTTGAAGATGAATTGTATTATATGAGAACTTGTGAATTTCATTCAAAAATATAGAAGTTTAGGTTAGAACAGTATAAAATTGAGTCTTAAATCAGAATGGAAGGTGCTTTCTTGGAGGAAAAACTCTTGTTTTACAGTAAGGTTTGCTCTAAACATACTCCACTTAACATGTATCTGTGTGCAATTAAAATTAAGTTTGATCGATGTGCTTTGGTTTGGAGCAATTGCATAATATCTATCCTTTTAAAGTACAAAAAACCCTAAGCTGACACCTTGATATTTTTACATTTCTCCAAAAATTGTAACCCCTCTCTCCTCCACACACACACAAAAAAATAGCTTTTAGAAGTTGGTTCTGGGGATGGTAGTACAGCATGGAAAATATAGCCAATGAGTCTGTGACATCTTCCTATGTTTATAGATAGTAACTGCACAAGTGGACGTGAGGATTTAATAATATGGGTAACTGTTGAGCCACTGTGTTATATACTTGAAACCAATATAAGATGGTATATCAACTATACTTCAATGTTTTTAAAAAAACGTTTTTAGTCAGAGTAACTTGCTATTTCAGTCTATGTGAGATTTATATTCTCATGCTGATTTATGTCATTTCATTTTTTTTTTTTTGCACTTGCAGGGTTTGGAACGTTAAGTTTAAACATATCTGTTGACTCAATCCTTTCTTAGTAAAAGCAAATGGTCAATAAGTATATAATATAGCAGCCCAGCTAGTAACATTCTGTTAAATGCTGACTTACTATTCCCCGTATATCATTTATTTCCTAACAAAATAATCGCATTTACAGTTGTTCATGATGTCAGCAAAAGTAAACAATTGAACAGAACCATACATTTAAAAAGAAGCAATGCAGAAAGAAAAAAATACCTTTAGTATCTTGCTCGGGTTCAGTTTCTTCTATTAATAGAAATGACAAGACAAACACACACACATGATAAACACACAAACAAAAACAACACATCATGAAAAGGGAAATTTTGACCACAGAAACATCGGGTGTGCAGCAAGATTAATTAGAATCTGCTTGTTTCTTATTTCAATAAGAAACAAATGCAATCCAGGGAAACTGCTGACTTTTTAAAAGCAAACTATTAAATGATATAAAGTTTCAAATTCTTACTTTCTGTCAGGCAATACTACATAGAAAATAAGCTGCAGCATACCCAACAACTTAGCTCGTTCAAGCATTTTTAATTTTAATGTGGACAATTACCCTTTCTTTCAAGGCAACAGACCGCCTTCTATTCTGATAAATTGTGTTTCCCCTTGTTAGTTTGGCTTCTCCTTTTACGAGGCCCTGCTGTGAAGTCAGTGATGTTGAATCTGGGATCTCAGCTATCATTTCCATGGCAATAGACTCATGTTGCGGTAAACAGGGATTAGGGGGTTTCTGCAGAACAAGGCCTACCACCAACAGAGATTCTCTCCCCTGGATCAACTCCCAGAGGCTGCTCAGGGAACAGAGAAGCAAATCATCTTCTAGGAACCTACCAGTGAAGCAAGCTACAAAGAAAGATGTGAAAATGTCTAAATTGGGTATACAGAATTGAGAATTTATAAATTTTGTAAAAGCCTAGAAAAGAGACAACTAACTTATTCCAAAAGGTTTAATGTAACCGTATTAGATGTAGCTCCCACACGGAGCTCAACTTTTCTTTCCTGACGGTTTATTTTCTCATGTCAGTTTAGACCTCCTTGGAATTAGTGATCAATCAGCTGCAACATTTGTTTATAAGTATAAAAGAGCAATGCTCTTGTTAAATACTTTAAGAATACATTTGCATAGTTCTAAACAGACTATAGATACACATTCTAGATGATCTCCTTTAACCCTGGCCATATCCCTGTGATTGTACATAACTGATATTATTTCAGCCCATTTTCCAGACAAGGAATCTGAGACTCAGAGATTCGCTGCATGAGAGCAGAGCCAAATATTCCACTCCAGTTATCAGACATCATCTTCTGTTCTAATCTAGCATCATAGTGAGAAGGCTTAGCACCCAATTTTTTTTCACTTAACATTTTTACACCTAACACTCAGTCCTCTTAAATTTAAGTGAATCTCTCTCTACTTTCCCCATTAGGTTTTACTCTGAATTTTTCCTATATCCACCAACCAAGTTCGTGACACATTCTTGTTTTATTTTTCTAAGTATCAAGGTCAAAGATATGTAAAACTTCCAAACTGAATACATTTATGGTTAAAAGAAGAATTAAATCTTGTTTGTCCAATGTACCTCCCAACAAATAAATCATTTTTTTTACAACATCCCTGACAGTGCCTGGTAAAGTTTAGGTATCAGATAAACAGAAGTTTTTTTTTCCATACTTAAAACTGGTCATCTGAGCACCTAAGGCTGGAGAGATTCCCTGTTTTGTAACAGAAACCTTAATCTGAAGAAAAAAACGAAGGTCCATAGTTGGGACATATTAGGCCTGAAATTTTTCATTTGAATGCTTTTGGGTTGGGCATGTCTTTCTAGTTCTTCAGCACAATTTGTGCTTATTTCCAAACTTGGAAAAAAAGTCTTATTTATTTCTATGTTCACCAGCTGAGTACCTATTTATGAGTGGCTGAGATGGGCTTGGGACTCCTATGGGAATACTAAATGTCTTTTTTTCCCTGGATGCAATAGCTCCAAAATTTCATCCCACTAAAGTTGAAAGGCCTCAGTAAGTTTTGAGAATCCTATTCACTCACTGTTTTCTTCTGTTAAACCACGTTTTTCAGGGTTCAGAGCAAGTGCAGGTAAATCCTGCGTCTCCTTTCAGCTTTGCTTCAGTGATCTTTTCCTGGACTATATACTTCAGAGAAAAGCCTGGGGGCAATGCTGGCTTTCCTTGGCTGTTTTCCACTTTGTTGTTATTTTGTTATCACTACTATTGTTCATTGTGCTTGATGTGTTTGCAATTGGAAGCAGTGCAAAGTTTTGAAAGAATACACCCATTTCCTCCACTCTTCTTTCAAAAGAAGAAAAGAATGCCTAAGATTTGCCAATTTCCTAGGAGACCTAGTTCTCCCAAAAATTACATCTTCATATATAGACCCTCAAAATATCTCTCTACACACAAATGCAAATATACATATTTGTACATACATATTTATATATGCTTATATGTTAATAAACATACACGCACACATTCACATACATGCACACACAATTGCAATTACTTTAAGTTAGAGAAAATTCTGTGAGAATAATCAGCAAAAGCTACTTAAGCTTAGGTACACTCATTTAGTGTGTGAGGTGTTTTTTGTCATGTCAAGATCAAACCATACTCCTGGTTGTTCATGTATTCAGCTATCTAGCCTACTAGGATTCTCTTGGCTTCTGAACTTACTGTTTTACCATTTACCAATTTTCCTTCTCTGCTTTCTTGGGATTGTTCAGTAGGATGCTTAAAGAGTCAGAGATTTATTGGAATAATCTGAGATAAGATCAAAATCCAAGCTAAACAGTATACCCATCATTTTCTTGAATATTTTGGCTTATGGGGAACTTAGTACTGTCATAACAACCCATTTTAAACAAGTCTGCTAAAAAATAAAAAAGAATATGTTCTAAATCATACCAACACCAGTCTCTTTATAATTACGACCTATAAGACCTCATTTCTACTTCTATCCACTGGACAAAAATGAAAAAAGAAATCCATCAAATAGTTTCATTTTCCCAAGGTTGTTAGTCCCAGTTTGCCATTCTGATCGCTCAATTTTGAACTTACGCTCCTATCTTAATTTATCCTCTTTATCTTTTGACACCCAGAACTGAAACTAAAGCACACATGTAGTCTTACAAATTCAAAGAACAGCAAGACTCTTTCTAAATACTCTACCTCTATTAATATAAATTTGTACAAGGTTTTATTTGCATTCATATAATAATACAGTTAGATCATTGATTCCATTGACAATCATGACGATCCAACACTTGTCTTTATACTTGTTCGCGTAAAGGAGGCCTATCTCCCCAAGTTAGAATGTGAATGTGAATGTGTGTGTGTGTGAATATGGATTCTAAGAAAGATAAATTAAGTTTTTCCTACTTAATTCACCTTACTAGTTGATTGGGGAAGAAATTTGGAGGGGAAATGCATTGCTGTATAGGAGAGAAAGTAAAATCATACAGGTTGTGTAGACACTGGAGAGAAAGAAACACCCAGAAGAGAAAACAGGCAGAACCATGGGGTGATTTCTGGTTCTTTGCCTGGAAGAGTGAGGAGGGTCAAGATGATAGGAGTTTGGCTACCTAGAGCTGAAGTCTCAAGGGAGGCTCATGAAATATACATTCTTTGCACTTTGTAGGATGGCATTGTTTATAATTTTCTTCATGGGCAATAGCTTAAAAAAAATCTCTGACCATCTGGTACTTTAAGAACACTCTTCTTGGGCTTTTTCTAGGGACATACTCAGAAATTGGGAAATCAAGCCATATTAATAGAATCATTTCCTTGCAGTCATATACAATACCTTGACAACAATCCAGACAGGAATATCTGGGTTGGAATCCTCACTCTACTGATTAGGGGCAGTTTGATCTGGGCTGATGCTCGACTTTCTGAACTTCAGTTTCTTCATGCAGAACATACAGATATCCACTCCAACTCACAGAATTATGGAGATTAAGTGAAATGACTTGTACTAAGTATTTAATATAGCACCTAACACATAGCTAGAAAGTATTGGAGGCTAATTTTGAAGCTAGGTCTCCTCCCTTGCCCTTCCTCCGTCCCTTCCTCCCTCCCTCCCTTCCTTCCTAGAGCTATTTCTATCTCTATGGCATCTTCCTGACTGATAAAAGCCCTCTGACTTCAAAAGAAAATGGTTATTTTATTATTTTACTTTATTTTATTTTAAACTTTCAGTCTGCCTTAGCTGGCTGCATCCCAGGTATTGCACCTATTGAGTACCCTTTTTGTAGGCATTAGAAGCATGTACTTAAATCCATTCCTCAATTAACTGAGAGGAAGCACTCTGTAGAAATAGAAATCCAATTTTCAGACCCTATTATTAAAACATGGATGCTAATCAATACTAGATTATTTGACTATTCTTCCAGGCTACAGTGTGTCTCATCTAACATTATATTTTAAGAATTATTAAGTCAAAGACACCTGTTACAAGATGAGCCCCACAAAGAACAAAAAGGATCAGTTTAATTATTTTATTTCTTATTTTATAAGCAAAATATGGCCAGGGGGTGGTTGAAAAGTAATCCTATAGAAGTTCTGTGGTACTTTGTTTCTGAACAGACTCTACTTTTGTTTTCCAATCATTAAAAGAAAACCTGACAATAATAATGATAAACCCAAGTAAATACCTGCTTTTCCTTTCCTGGCTTCTGGTAACTAAAGCAAAGAAACCCGATCCTGGGTATTGCCACTGTTTACACATTTCTCCCCTTTGATGCAGAGCAATGTATGAGGAGGATGATCCGCTGTGGCTCCATCTCTGAAGGAGATGGAATGCAAGCTCCTTTAGAAAACATACACAGCACCCCCCAAACAGTGAGTCTTCTCCAAGTCCTCAGTGTAAGACTTGCTTGCCTCTGTGCATCAGGCTTCTCTAAAGTGGCTTGGGCTGGGAACGTTTCTGTGGCTTTTGAGATAATAACATTTTCTTAGCTTGTAAATATGTATGGTGAATAATGACTACGAACAAGAGTGTTTACCAAGTAAATCAAACAAGAGCCACATGAAGTTAAGTTGTTTTTATTTCAGTCCTGGATGTAGATAGAGCAGCTATTAAGAATATTTTTGTTAAAATGGTTCTGAAAATATATTAGGGGGTTAACTATAAACCAATACAAAAGTTGGATTTTGGTTCTCATTCACTTTTTTCAGTCTTTAAAAATAATAATATTTTCTGGTTTTAATGGGAAGAGATGCTAAACTGCTCAATCACCAGGACAGAAGCCTTTTTTAGTTTATTCTTCTGAAAGGTTTTTATTTTGAAATAACTTCAGATTTACAGAAGAGTTACAAAGTTAGAATAGACAGTTTCCAAGTACCCTTCACTCAACTTCCTCTAATGTTACCAATCTTACACAACCATGGTACATTTATCAAAATCTTAGTTTACTTTTAAATAATACATATATTTATTTATTTATTTTTACCTAATTTAATGAGAAGGAAGATACCTGAGTTCTGATAGCAAAGAAGCTAAAGTTTATTAAGAACCAGAAGTTTTTTAATTTTTAAGTTGTACTTTTTTAGCTAACCAGAATTTTAGCTGGGAAAAGAAACAGGAGCCATAACCTGAATCTTAACCTTAATCTTAGTATCCTGGTTGTCTAAAGAGGCTTGGATTTGGTACATTTCTGTGGCCTTTGAGAATGGGATTCTGTTGTCCAAACAGGACCTGTAAGTCCTCAAACTGTAGGTTCCCAAGCTGACAAGATGGTAGAGATATACCCATTTAAAAATCATGTCCAAGAAAGGACAGCATGCAGTATAATCCCAGTGTTAGCCTGTGAGTCAAATTATAGCTCATTCTGGTTTTTATAGCACCACTAACACATACTGTCCTAAACTCTCTAGTTTATCTTTTACTCCTTGGTTATGAGTCAGTGTCAGCCTGATTGTATGATAAATCTGCATTTTCCCTTCCTTCACTGACCTGTAGCATGAGCTGTAGCATGAGCTGCTATTCATCCGTCAAAGCCCTGTTGGACCTCACCTCTCTGAAGCCTTCTCTTACCTATCACACCATCTCCCCTGTCCTGTGTATGTATTCTACACAAACTTCTATCATTGCAATTATACTGAACTGTGATTATTATAATTTCTTGCTTGCATGTCCATCTTCCTCACTAAATTTGAAAACTTGTCAATAAATGTACCATGTCTTATTTATCTCTGTGTTCTTAGGAGTAACCTATTATACAGGATATAGTAGGCATTCAACAATGAATAAATTTGAAGCTATCCTAATGTTTATCTACTAATTATGGATAAGCTAAGTTTCTTCTTAAGATTTTAAGCTTCATCTGGCATTAAGACATTCCAAGTAGAAATCCTCAAGTCAATGTTTCTCAAAGTGTGGTTCATGGACTACTTACATAAGGATCATTTGGGAAATTGTTAAAAGGCCCCACCAAGACCCATCAGATCTGATTCTCTGAGGAATCCTAGAGCTGTGCCTTTTAATAAGATCTGCAGATGGTCCTGGTGTATACTGGTGTTTAAGAACCACTAACCTGGAGGGAGAGTTCCATTAATCCATCAACTTTGTTATTTCCATAGAGGTTTCAAAGTGAATATAATCAAGGATGTGACAATACATTAAATGAAATGACAACACACTAGGTTCAGGGAAAATGAGAGTTCTTGTCATTTTAGTATAACTATGACTCGGCTTCAGAATGAATTCTGAGGTATATGCCAAGTAAGGCAAAAAATAAGATGAAAAAAATAAAATAGAGTTTTCACTATTTGAAACAAAACAAAATGCCAGTTTCTCAGGAGAGACCATTTTTTCCCACAGGCACAATTTTTTAAAAGCAATTTCTCACTTAAGGTTTACTGCAGAACAATGAATGATGGAATGATCAGTATTTCCAACAAGATTTCTGGCAAACAGCTCTTTCTGTAGTGAGTAAAATATGATGTAAGCTCAAGGTATGCATTGAGGCTGCTTTGACTTTCATGTTGTTATGCTGGTTTTTGGAAAAGTTGACTCCAAACAGCCCCTCTCCAGTTTACCAGGAAAGGCACATCTTCATAGAGCTCCTGAGATAAGCTTCCTGACATCACTTGTCAAGGTGGGGCCAAACCAAAGTTATAATCTCTAATAAGTACCAAGAATGCAGATACAAAGCATTGCTGATTGAGGGTAGATTTATGTTCTTTGGAAACAGAGGAGCAGTTGGTAATGTTGACATTCTATTTATGAAATTTGAGAAGCCTAGCCAGCAACATTCTCTCTGTAGAAGTCATCCAGCTTTACAGCAATGCAAACAACAGATGACAATACCAACAGCCAAAATTTTCAAAAAGCTACCCTGTAGATGCTAAAATCGTCCACTTTAAGGATTCTACATGCTAAGGAATAATGCCCCCATTTCACACACGAGGAAACAGACTTGCAGAGGTTAATTAAATTATCCAGCCTCACAAAACTAGTACGTGCAGAGCCAGGATTAACACCCAGGTCTATCTAATGCTAATTGAACACTCCAGGGTACTGATAATAAACATAGAGAAAGAAAAGACTCAAGATGGGCTAATGAAAGATGTCCTGGCATAGGAATGGAGGCATCCAAGCTCCTTGCTAACCTGGGCAAAGAAATGATTTTTCTGGTCTCAAGTTTTCGTTATCTGCAAAATAAGGGATTGAGCTATGATTTCTGGGGCCCATGCTGGCTTTAAATCCTGTGGTTACTATTGTGATAGATCCAAAGGTAATAAAAATCAACTCTATTTTAAATAAAATTTAGTTTTTGCCATTCAATTTCATTTTTCCTACTCAAAGATAAAGATGACACATGGAATAAAGAGCTACAATTTTCTTCACAGGTGCTTAAATCATTGCTTCTGTTGTACAAAAATTAATTAGTCTTAGAACTAACATTGGTAACCATTATTTGAGTGATTACTCTGTGTCAAGCATTCTTGTAAGAGCTTTAAATATGTCATCTAAGTTTATCCTTTAGAACTTATAATGTAGAAAGTATTATTAGCTTCATTTTATAGGTAGGGAAACTGAGGCACAAAGAGACTAAGTAACTGATCTGAAATTACACAGCGATGGAGCCAGGATTTGAACTTAGGCAGATTACTCTAGACTCCAGAGCCATGTTATTAGCTAGTACATTAAGTTCCCTCCCAAAGTCATGCCTTGTATAGTTTATCATTTGTGGAAGTTCATATATTACTTAAAATCTGAAATTCATATCTTTGGTTTCTGAAGGAAATAACTGAATGTAATATTATTTAAATTCCATGTTGCCATAGAGTTCTAATAGCTTTCTGTGATATTCTCCCATGATTCAAAATAGTTACATTTTGAAATTAAGCCCAGTGAAGCTATGACCTTCTCTTTTTTTCACAATGTCTGGAATATCACTCAATGAATCTTTGTTGGATAAATTAATCATTAAGGAGAAAGAACTTTTCCTTTTTTGTGTATATATATTTGAACTTGTGCCGCTCATTTTAATATCTAAAAAGTGAGCATAAAAGCTTACGCATTAGAGTGTGCATTTTCAGGTCACAATAACTTTACATCTCAAATAATATACTGTGAACATTATATTAAATAATTTGATATCTTAAGTAATTTAAGACACATCTTTGAAACATATTTTTCTTCAAAACTGCAGTTAAAGAGGGCCTACCTATTCTTTAACCCAAATTGTTATCTGCTCAGGGCTAAAATTGTTATATAACTTCTTTTTCCTTAGAGAATTTTCCTGGCAACTCTTCAACTAAAGGACCACTTTACCATTGTTTCTTGAAACACTACAGAACTTTTTAGATGAGACTGCAACATAATATTCCCTAAAGTGGAAATCAATGGGTCAAACTCTTTGGGCACATGCACCCCATTAATCATGCAGATTTAATTTCTCCCCCCTGCTAGCCCCCAGGGATATCAAAGGTTTATGCCTTATTCTTTTGTTTGGTTTTTAAATGCACAATGTACTCATGACAGCAAATCAAACCTGTTAGTGGCATCAAAACAAGTAGAATTGATACCGGGCACAGGACCACTGCAAATTTTATTACAAGTTCAATCGCTGAAAGCACAGCACACACTGGTGTTTGAAGTACCTCTTTCTGTGGCATTTGTCATATTAAGAGCTGCAGCATAAACAAAGGCAAAAGCAAATCAAATGTTGTGTAAACATTACATGATTGCTTCCACTTTTCTAGATGCATTAAAGAAATCTGATCTCTAGGAAAGAAGGCAGCCAGAAGTCTAATATTTTCTAAACAGGGCTGACCTCATATCGACGTATTGACATTTGACTCTGTCATATCACATATATAAATATGATGTGATTTGTTTTTGTCTTTTAGAATCCTACTAGTTGTCTTATATACCACATAGGCCTGCAAAAAAAATAATAATAAAGAGAGAGAAAAATACGTCTGATAGACCAGGTCAGCCCTAAATGTCCATGGTGAAGTCAGCCCGCAGAGAAACTGACTGACAGCACTAAGTACCCTGACAAGTGATCACATGATGGAGACTCATGCAGGGAGGCCAATTACATTTGTCAAATGGCTCGTCTTCCCTTTTCACTTCCCAAAATGCCTCTCCCAAGTGCTGAGACAGGGTTCTGCTTTTTGAGGGCCCTGCAAACGAGGAGTTATTTAAACACGAGAGAAGTCAGCAGGAACCCTCTAGAAGGGTTGCTTGATCTCGGTCTTGATACTGGTCTGCTTCTAGAGCTCTCATCTGCAGCTCTGGACAGTGCCAAGCCTCCGTGTGCCATGGTGATTGCTGACTGAGAACCCTCCTTTGGTTCCAGCTTCTCTTCTGGCCAGTCTTTTCCTTAATGGCTTATAGCTCCCAGGGTAAACAAGGTAATAATAGAAAATGCAGTCAACAGGGAGCCCAGTATATTTCAACATCCATCAATTTGAATTCAAGTCTCAAGTATTCTACACTTAACCAGATTCTGTACATAAAGCAGGATTGTCTGAATGTGATCGTCACAGAATATAAGATCCACACTCAGCTCCAAATAAATAAATCATTTCATAATATTTAAGTCAAAGACTATAAGTGAAATAAGTAAGAATATAAGGGAAATATAAGAAATTATGTACATGAAAAGTTTTAAATGGATATTTCCTAGTGACAAAAAAACTCATAACGTTGACCTTCCAGCTATAAAAACAAGAATTACATTACATATTAAAAGCATGTAGTTTCTATGATACAGTGTTTATTAAACACATCTTTTAAAGGGAGAATAACCTTCTGGTCAAAAACAGGAAAGTAAAATCAGAATCTTGCACTTCAGAGGTCTTCCAAGGTCTCCATGAATCAGCATCTCCTTAAAAACTAGCCTTCAAACCGCTCAAATTATCACATTCTATTGCCTTATTGCTCTGCCCCTGAGTGTCTGTCTTTCTGGCCTTTAGAGTACTCAGGTGAAAACTGTTTCAGTAAAGATACTTAAGATAAACAGTATGGATCTTCCTTTGGATCTTACTATCTACCTAAAGGAGAACATGAAGCAGATTGGAGAAACAGATAAGGCCATCTCTTGACTTGGAGAACTCCTTCCATAAGGCTCTGACAAGCCACTTTGTCTCTGTTCTCAGCCTAACAAAACTAATATTTAGCAAATATAATTGTTAGGGGGAAAAGGGCTACATGGAATCATGCTACTTTCATGTCCATGGAAACTAATTGAAATAAATGATCTCAAGCACAAGGAATATAAGGAAATCTTTATGAGCCAGCATGATGGATTTCTCTTTGCTTTATCCTTGTAAATTCATTCCCATATTTGGAGAGAGCTAAAGAATGATCTTAGGTAGAGGGCAGAGGCCACAAACAGGTGTGATTGCCTTTGAGACCAGTAAGACAAATCTCAATTTCAGAGATATTAAAATGCACAACAAAGAAACAAAAAATCAGCCAAGGGTGATTGTAAGAAACCAATGACTCTGAGATTCACCCTCGATATGGTGAAATATTTTTAAATGAGCATCTTAGAGTCAATGAAATATGACACATAGATTTCTCTGGGCCTCCTCACCATGTTGCCATGAAACCTATCCTGAAGTCCATTGTCACAGGGATACCTGAGACAGGCGATAACCTTTCCAAAGGAAGAGCTCCACAGCTGTGAGACTGACAGCTCTTTTGTGCATTCCAGGTGACCGTGCAATTTGGGAAGCCACAGAGACTCCCTTGTCAGTCAAATCAGCATACCTATGTAATTCCCTCCTAGTAGTGCCTCACTGTTCTGTGGGAACTTAGCTTTATTTTACTTTATGAGTCAGTAACACCCAACCATTATTGAAAATGTTCATTGAGAAATCAGAACCCAAATTGAATTTTAGCATTGGATGCTCCAAGAAACCATAGAATCATAAATTCCAGGTTTCTGCCCATAAATAGGAAAGAAGAATCAGATATGAGAGAGTTCACCAGCAGCTGCAGCTCCCTAGACCCCTTCAATTCCCGCTCTGGCCAGGTGGCTCCCTTACTTCCTCTGGAAGTTCTCAAACTTACTATTTTTATGGATTAATTTCTTCCCTGAGAAAATGGCATGTTCCCTGTCTGTTTATCAGGACCTCGCTCTCAACTCCAATTCTTCAGCCAGTTGTCAGATGTTGTGAGTATCTATCTAATCAACATAGGGATCAATTGCCTTCCACAAAGCTTTCCCTCCTGAGTTTGTCCTAGAGCAGAATGGAGCTGCAGAGCTGCAAAAATAATATATCAGAAGAAGAACAGAGAGGTTGATGTCACTTTATCAAAATAGTATAATGTTTGGAAGAAATAATTTCCAAAGCATAAATGCATATTTTAATTCTTCCTAATTATTTAGGTCTCTTTGTAAAAGTTCAAAAAATACAGAGCCATATAAAGTATATGGAAGAAGTTAAGTCCCCATGTAATTCTATATGCAGAGATGATGACTATTAACTGTTTAGTATATATATTCTAATATGTAATATACTCTTCTTTATCTTACTTTTTCATTTATGAACACATTAATATTTCTAAAGAAATAGAATAGTACCTTGTACATGGCAAAAACTATATAAGGACTTATTAAATAAATTAAGTAATGATAAATACATCAAATAATTATATACTGTTTGCTGTGTGCCCTTATTAATTCATATAATCATCACAACAATCTAACAGGTAGGTGTCATTTTTGCCCCTATTTTAAGATGAGGAAAGTGAGGCTCAGAGATAGGGAACAGAGTCAAGTCACATACACAGTGGATAATTTTAGAAGTGAATGCATAATGCATACAGATCAATCTCATTCTGTTTAATGGCCACATGGAATTTCATCACATATTTTATCAGTCTCCTATTGAGGCAAATTTAAATTTTAAAAAAATTTTACTATTAGAGACAATTTGGGGATAATCTTGAGCATATACTTGTGTAACTAATTCCTTTAGAGAAATTATCAGAAGTTAAATAATTGAGACAAATCTATACACATTTCAAAGTTTGATTTTTAAAACAAAAACAAAACAACCTCCACTAGGCTATATCAAATTATAAGGATAGTTGAAAGGGCTGGTTTGGCCCCACCCTTTTTATCGCTGTCATTCTAATTGTCCTTTATAAGTAGTCTGTCTTTTCTCCAATAATTTAAGATCACCTCTTGGTCTTTGCTGCCATAATGATGCATCTGGGTGTGAAACTATTTATATATTCGCTCTTTATTTTTACTCATTGGGACTTTGTGTGCCTCTCATACTTGAAAATTTAAGTTTTTTATTAATTTTGGCAAGTTCTCAGTCATGCTTCTGAGTACCACCTCTCTTACATTTTCTCTATTTCTAATTATTTCTTAAATTTAGTTTCCTCTTTCTCAGCTCTCTGAATAGCTGACTTTTATGCATAAATTATCTCTTTATCTCTAGTATTCCATTACTCATTAATTTTAATTATACTCATATTTTTCATTTGTTAAAATTATATTTCACTCCTTGTAAGAACTGCCTTTCTTCTTCCTAATGGATTTTTTTTTGTTTTGTTTTCTATTTGCTCATTTTGTATCTTTAGTTTAAACACATATATTTTAGAGTCTCTATTATATTGTGCGGTCAGTTGAATTTGTGCGGTCAGTTGAATTTCCTGGGGTTTTCATCCCTTTGTATGTCGTGTCAGCTCACTCTCACTCAAAGTAGGTTGTTTCCTATGGATACTATAATTTTGCATTGTGAACTCAGTCTCAGTGTGACTTTATGATGAAAATACCATGTAGCCTGAGTAAGGTATTTCTTTTCCAGCTTCTTGCTGTTAAATTTTGGACGGGGACCAAGTTTTATGTTTTGCCCTTCAGCCAGCAATTCCCAGACTGTGCTGGCAGTGTGAATTCAATATCAAACCTGTGTGAGGTATAGTCCTGAATGGTGAATAGTCACTCACAGAAGACCTGTGTTTTGCTCCCTTATACCTAGAATTCAGGTGGAGACCAATGAGCCTCTGTCTGTTTATCAGGAACTCTTCTTGTCTTTCCATACCAGTGAATAGAATTTTTGTGGCCCATCTTTTCACTTCTTTTTTTTTCTTTTCTTTTTTTTTAATATAATTTATTTTATTATCATTAATCTACAATTACATGTGCAATATTACGGTTATTAAACTACAATTCATCAGGTCCCCCCCACCAACCCCATTACAGTCACTGTCCATCAGCGTAGTGAGATGCTATAGAATCACTACTTGTCTTCTCTGAGTTGTACTGCCCTCCCCGTGCCCCCAGAACATTATATCTGCTAATCGTAATGCCCCTTTTCCCCTCTTATCCCTCCCTTCCCGCCCATCTTCCCCAGTCCCTTTCCCTTTGGTAACTATTAGTCCGTTCTTGGGTTCTGTGAGTCTGCTGCTGTTTTGTTCCTTCAGTTTTTTTCTTTGTTCTTATACTCCACATATGAGTGAAATCATTTGATACTTGTCTTTTTCGGCTTGGCTTATTTCACTGAGCATAATACCCTCTAGCTCCATCCATGTTGTTGCAAATGGTAGGATTTGTTTTCTTCTTATGGCTGATAATATTCCATTGTGTATATGTACCACATCTTCTTTATCCATTCATCTACTGATGGACACTTAGGTTGCTTCCATTTCTTGGCTATTGTAAATAGTGCTGCAATAAACATAGGGGTGCATCTGTCCTTTTCAAATTGGGCTGCTGCATTCTTAGGGTAAATTCCTAGGAGTGGAATTCCTGGGTCAAATGGTATTTCTATTTTGAGTTTTTTGAGGAACCTCCATACTGCTTTCCACAATGGTTGAACTAATTTGCAGTCCCACCAGCAGTGTAGGAGGGTTCCCTTTTCTCCACATCCTCGCCAACATTTGTTGTTGTTTGTGTTTTGGATGTTGGCCATCCTCACTGGTGTGAGGTGATATCTCATTGTGGTTTTAATCTGCATTTCTCTGATGATTAGCGATGTGGAGCATCTTTTCATGTGCCTGTTGGCCATCTGAATTTCTTCTTTGGAGAAGTGTCTATTCATGTCCTCTGCCCATTTCTTAATTGGATTATTTGCTTTCTGTTTGTTAAGGTGCATGAGTTCTTTATATATTTTGGATGTCAACCCTTCATCAGATACGTTTTTTATGAATATATTCTCCCATACTGTAGGATGTCTTTTTGTTCTACTGATGGTGTCCTTTGCTGTACAGAAGCTTTTCAGCTTGATATAGTCCCACTTGTTCATTTTTGCTTTTGTTTCCCTTGCCCGGGGAGATATGTTCATGAAGAAGTTGCTCATGTTTATGTCCAAGAGATTTTTGCCTATGTTTTTTTCTAAGAGTTTTATGGTTTCATGACTTACATTCAGGTCTTTGATCCACCTTGAGTTTACCTTTGTGTATGGGGCTAGACAGTAGTCCAGTTTCATTCTCTTACATGTAGCTGTCCAGTTTTTCCAACACCAGCTGCTGAAGAGGCTGTCATCTCCCCATTGTATATCCAAGGCTCCTTTATCAAATATTAATTGACTGTATATGTTTGGGTTAATGTTTGGATTTTCTATTCTGTTCCACTGGTCTGTGGGTCTGTTTTTGTGCCAATACCAAATTGTCTTGATTACTGTGGCTTTGTAATAGAGCTTGAAGTCAGGGAGTGTAATGTAATTCCCCCTGTTTTATTCCTCTTGATTTGGCTATTCGGGGTCTTTTGTGGTTCCACATGAATTTTAGAATTATTTGTTCCAGTTCATTGAAGAAAGCTGTTGGTAGTTTGATAGGGATTGCATTGAATCTGTAGATTGCTTTAGGTAGTATAGCCATTTTGACAATATTTATTCTTCCTAGCCAAGAGCATGGGATGCATTTCCATTTGTTAGTGTCCTCTTTAATTTCTCTTAGGAGTGTCTTGTAGTTTTCAGAGTACAGGTCTTTCACTTCCTTCGTTAGGTTTATTCCTAGGTATTTTATTCTTTTTGATGCAATTGTGAATGGAATTGTTTTTCTGATTTCTCTTTCTGTTAGTTCATTTAGTGTATAGGAAAGCAACAGATTTCTGTGTGTTAATTTTGTATCCTGCAACTTTGCTGAATTCAGATATTAGTTCTAGTAGTTTTGGAATGGAGTCTTTAGGGTTTTTTATGTACAGTATCATGTCATCTGCAAATAGTGACAATTTGACTTCTTCTTTACCAATCTGGATGCTTTGTATGTCTTTGTTTTGTCTGATTGCTGGGCTAGGACCTCCAGTACTATGTTGAATAACAGTGGAGAGAGTGGGCATCCCTGTCTTGTTCCTGATCTTAGATGAAAAGCTTTCAGCGTCTCGCCATTAAGTATGATGTTAGCTGTGGGTTTGTCATATACAGCCTTTATGATGTTGAGGTACTTGCCATCTATACCCATTTTGTTGAGAGTTTTAATCATGAATGGATGCTGAATTTTGTCAAATGCTTTTTCAGCATCTATGGAGATGATCATGTGGTTTTTGTTCTTTTGTTGATGTGGTGGATGATGTTGATGGATTTTTGAATGTTGTACCATCCTTGCATCCCTGGGATGAATCCCACTTGATCATGCTGTATGATCCTCTTGATGTATTTCTGAATTCGGTTTGCTAATATTTTGTTGAGTAGTTTTGCATCTACGTTCATCAGAGATATTGGTCTGTAATTTTCTTTTTTGGTGAGGTCTTTGCCCGGTTTTGGTATTAGAGTGATGCTGGCTTCATAGAATGAGTTTGGAAGTATTCCCTCCTCTTCTATTTTTGGAAAACTTTAAGGAGAATGGGTGTTATTTCTTCTCTATATGTCTGGTAGAATTCAGAGGTGAATCCATCAGGTCTGGGTGTTTTGTTCTTGGGTAGTTTTTTGATTACCAATTCAATTTCGTTGCTGGTAATTGGTCTGTTTAGTTTTTCTGTTTCTTGCTTGGTCAGTCTTGGAAGGTTGTATTTTTCTAAGAAGTTGTCCATTTCTTCTAGGTTTTCCAGCTTGTTAGCATATAGATTCTCATAATATTCTCTTATGATTCTTTGTATTTCTGTGGGGTCCGTCGTGATTTTTCCTTTCTCATTTCTGATTGTGTTTATGTGTGTAGATTCTCTTTTTCTCTTAATGAGTCTGGCTAGGGGTTTATCTATTTTGTTTATTTTTTCAAAGAACCAGCTCTTGGTTTTATTGATTTTTTCTATTGTTTTATTCTTCTCAATTTTATTTATTTCTTCTCTAATCTTTATTATGTCCCTCCTTCTGGTGACTTTGGGCCTCATTTGTTCTTCTTTTTCCAATTTCAGTAATTGTGTCTTTAGACTATTCATTTGGGAATGTTCTTCCTTCTTTAAATAGGCCTGGATTGCAATATACTTTCCTCTTAGAACTGCCTTTGCTGCGTCCCACAGAAGTTGTGGCTTTGTGTTGTTGTTGTCATTAGTCTCCATATAGTCTTTGATTTCTGTTTTGATTTGGTCGTTAACCCATTGATTAATTAGGAGAGTGTTGTAAGTCTCCATGTATTTGTGAGCCTTTTTGATTTCTTTCTAAAATTTATTTCTAGTTTTATACCTTGGTGATCTGAGAAGTTGGTTGGTAGGATTTCAATATTTTTGAAATTACTGAGGTTCTTTTTGTGGCCTAGTATGTGGTCTATTCTGGAAAATGTTCCATGTGCACTTGAGAAGAATGTGTATCCTGTTGCTTTTGGGTGTAGAGTTCTGTAGATGTCTGTTAGGTCCATCTGTTGTAGTGTGTTGTTCAGTGCCTCTGTGTCTTTACTTATTTTCTGTCTGGTTGATCTGTCCTCTGGAGTGAGTGGTGTGTTGAAGTCTCCTAAGATGAATGCATTGCTCTCTATTTCCTCCTTTAATTCTGTTAGTATTTGTCTCACATATGCTGGCGCTCCTGTGTTGGGTGCATATATATTTATAATGGTTATATCTTCTTGTTGGACTGACCCCTTTATCATTATGTAATGTCCTTCTTTATCTCTTGCTACTTTCTTCGTTTTGAAGTCTATTTTGTCTGATACAAGTACTGCAACACCTGCTTTTTTCTCTTTGTTGTTTGCATGAAATATCTTTTTCCATCCCTTCACTTTTAGTCTGTGTATATCTTTGGATTTGAGGTGAGTTTCTTGTAGGCAGCATATAGATGGGTCTTGCTTTTTTATCCATTCTGTTACTCTGTGTCTTTTGATTGGTGCATTCAGTCCATTTACATTTAGGGTGATTATTGATAGATATGTACTTATTGCCATTGCTGGCTTTAGATTCGTGGTTACCAAGGGTTCAAGGGTTGCTTCTTTACTATCTAACAATCTAACTTAACTTTCTTGTTAAGTTATTGTAAACACAGTCTGATGTTTCTTTCTTTCTCTCCCTTCTTATTCCTCCTCCTCCATTCTTTCTATAATAGGTGTTTTATTCTTTGCCTTTAGTTAGTATTTGGATGGTCTGCTTTCTTTGCTATGATTTTATTTTCTCTGGTGATATCTTTTTAGCCTTAGGTGTGCCTCCATCTAGAGCAGTCCATTTAAGATATCCTGTAGTGGTGGTTTATGAGAGGCAAACTCTCTCAACTTTCGTTTGTCTGGAAATTGTTTAATCCCTCCATCATATTTAAATGATAATCCTGCTGGATACAATATTCTTGGTTCGAGGCCCTTCTGTTTCATAACGTTAAATATATCATGCCATTCTCTTCTGGCCTGTAAGGTTTCTGTTGAGAAGTCTGATGATAGTCTGATGGGTTTTCCTTTGTAGGTGATCTTTTTTCTCTCTCTAGCTGCCTTTAATACTCTGTCTTTATCTTTGATCTTTGCCATCTTAATTATTATGTGTCTTGGTGTTGTCTTCCTTGGGTCCCTTGTGTTGGGAGATCTATGAGCTTCGGTGGACTGCGAGACTACTTCCTTCCCCAGCGAGGGAAAGTTTTCAGCAATTATTTCTTCAAAGACACTTTCTATCCCTTTTTCTCTCTCTTCTTCCTCTGGTACTCCTATAATGCGAATATTGTTCCGTTTGGATTGGTCACACAGTTCTCTTAATATTCTTTCATTCCTAGAAATCCTTTTATCTCTCTCTGCCTCAGCTGCTCTGTACTCCTATTCTCTGTTTTCTATTCCATTAACAGTCTCTTGCATCTCATCCATTCTGTTGTTAAACCCATTGATCGCTTGTCTGATTTCTGCATTGTCTTTCCTCAGTTCCCTCACTTCCTCCCTCAGTTATTGCACATTTCTCTGTAGGTCCATCAGCATGGTTATGACTTTTATTCTGAATTCTTTTTCAGGAAGACTGTGCATTTCCATCCCTTCAGACTCCCTCTCTGGGGTTGTCTGGTTGATTTTGGTCTGAACCATATTCCTCTGTCTTTTCATGGCTGTATAATTTGGTCACTGATAGTTGCCACGTATGTCAGCTGGGCTCTTTAAGACCGCCTCTTGGGGTGCCGAGTCCTCTCGGGTGTAGCTGCACACTGTGTGCTTTCCTGTGTATTCTCGTCTCTCTTTTAGGAATAGATGTATTTGCTGTGTTTTCGTAGATAAATATAGTGTTGGAAGGAGATTTCTGCCGCCC
Organism: Smutsia gigantea; assembly: GCA_032199065.1. Classification (NCBI taxonomy): domain Eukaryota; kingdom Metazoa; phylum Chordata; class Mammalia; order Pholidota; family Manidae; genus Smutsia; species Smutsia gigantea. The sequence continues at coordinate 379,156 of JAVSCE010016763.1, forward strand.
TGCTCACACTGCCATCTTCCCGGAAGTCCCATCTTTTCACTTCCGTGATTCTGTTTTATGTAGTTCTCGATGCTAACTTCCACTTCACAGGGCCCAGACTTTGTCTCCTGTCCTTTATGACTCTTTAAACCAATATTCTAAGTTATCTTTCTCATTACTTCTAGGACAAGGCAGAACCACAGATCATGAGTTTATTGTTCTTGTTTTTCAATTCCTATTGATTCCTGGGCTCTGGAGATTTATATTGTATTCTTGTGAGCTATACAACTAACCCAGCATTTCTGGGTGTTCATAGCAGGAAGCTTTTCATATTTTCTTGTCTGTCATATTATAGGAGCTATGAGTGTTTTTAATCCTAGATCTGTATATTTAGTACATAAATATTCCATGATTCATTGATTTAACCATTTTCTTACAATATTCTCAAATCCTTTGCCCTATTTTCCTCCCTGGCAAAATTCTAATCCTACATCTTTTGCATAAGCCTTTGGATTTGACTTTCTACTTTTTCTGAACTTATGCCTGTATTTCTGAAGAACACTGGGGGTAAACCCCTGAAAACAGGCACACTGATATACCCCAGGTCACTGTCCTATTCTCTACTAAACCCTTAATGGTGCCCAGGAATCCTCACATCCCTTGTGAGTCATCTCTCCCATTTCCATAGCTATTTTAAAACCTTTCCACTCTACTCATCCCCGTCCCCTTTTACAGAGGTAAAACAGACACCCCCCCCCTTGTGACTCTTGGCAGTGTCACACATGACTATCTGTTCTTTAATAGAGCACATGGTATTCAGCATTTCTCGGTCTCTTGGACACCTCTGTCTGGGAGGCCTTGAGGAAGGTAGTTATCCCCTCTGCTCCTCAGTTTCCTGTAGAAGGTGAGGCCCTCTGGTAACACTGTAGGGAAAGGGATGTAGTTCCTTACCCTCAACTTCCAGCTTCACCAGTTTAGAATATGCCATCCCGAGGCTGTTTTTTGCCACACATCGATAATGTCCAGCATCTTCCTTTTGCACATTATGAATCCTTAAACTCCCAGATTCAAGAACTGCAATGCGGGAATTTTCCTGCCAGGGATAGAGACACGAATTTTTAAATGTCCATGTTTTATTAAGGACATATTTGCCATTTTTCATCTCATCATCATCACTGTTATCATCAAAAATATCACTTGAACATTTATTTGGCTTTTATTATGTATAACATACAATATTAAATGAGAAAGTACAAGATCACCTAAACTCATTTTAACACTGATCCCATAAAATATAATTTTTTTTTTATCACATGGGGACACCAAGGCTTGTTTGATTTCCTAAAAGTCACACCCAAGTCTGTTTAATTCAAAGCATCGTTTTTAACTACCCTATTTATAGCACATGAGGTAAAGCATCCTTAGGGGTATATGTGTATTTTGAAAAATAAGAAAATTCTACAGTTAATACAAAAATTGCCTTCGAAGTTAAAATATTACATCTATCTTCCCTTCTGGGACTCTAAAGTCAGTGTCATACAAAAGCCCACCCTTATTTTCATTGTAGGAAATATATCAATATTTATGGCAAAAGGAAAATCAGAGAATTATATAGGTTACCACAAACAATTTAACACTGTATGTTCTATTTTAAATAAAACAAAGCTAATCAGTTTTAGACTCCATTTCAGTTAATTGACATATATCAACACCTATATATTCTCCATGGAATATTCCGAGCATAGTAAGATGAAAGCCACCGTGTCTGTGGCCTCACCGCGTTCACAGTCAGGAGGTGAGAAAGGATGCAAAGAGACCATGAGGAGGTGGCGTAATGATTTATCGGTACATGGAGGTGAAAGATACAAAAACAGTATGAGATATGCATGAATAATCAATGTTTAATTTGACTCCTCTTTGTGACTGAGGTATTTGTCAAGGTACTTGTTCACCAGCCTTAAGTCTTCATGCTCTGACTTCACTCCAGCGTGTTCTCGCTCCCTTTCTTCCGAACCTCATTTCTCTCTCTCCTTACAGAAACCGTCAGGGCTAATGCCTGGATTTTAGTTCCGTCTTTCATTCCCCCTAAGTCTCAAAGATTCCATGTTAAGCAGTAAAAGATTCAACTAACTAGCCAACCAACCAACCAACAGAAAAAGACTCCTGCTTTGCCTTTGTTTCACCTCCTTTTCCATCCCTAAAAAGAATGACTGGTTTCATTTCTTTTTTTTTCCTAGCCAGCTGCAACTGGAATGTGTTGCAGTTTGTGTATATGGGAACAGAAAGAGTTAAGTTTGGTTAAAATGTTGTATACAGAAAAAATTTTTTACTAGAAATTTGTAGTCATGTCACTGAATTTGCAAAAGATTGTTGTATTTGAAAATCTGTTGTATATACATATTGTGTTTTATATAAGAAATCACTTACCCTGAGAGCATTGTCCCCCTTAATCCACGACACTGAGGGTTTGGGGTTGCCCATGGTAGTACATGGTAGAACTGCTTTTAATCCTTCTATTATTTTTACATTTATGGGAGGACGAGTTATCTTAGGTTCTAAGGGGGAAGAAAAATTTTAAATGAAAAAGGCAATATGGCTGTATTAGACTTAGAGTTATTAACTTTCTATTTAATCTAAATATCCTCTGGAAGAATAATATATTACATTACATAATTCACCAAAGGCTAAGACAGGTTATTAGAGGATATCAAAGAGAAATTATTTTTAAAAGTTCAGGTTACTTCTATTTTATATTAATTATATTAATAGATAATATTCTAATAATTATATTATCTATTAATAAGATATGTTACTATCTTACTTAAAAACAAATTCATGAAACATAGTAGGAATTTGAAGTTACAGTATTCTTCACTTTAAAAGGTGGTTAATTAAAAGTTGATTAAAACAAGCTGTCACCAGAACAATTCAACATTATTTAAATCATACTAACAGACATGAAAACATTTGAAAAGATATTTTTGTTATAAATTCATATTTTTTTTATACATTCCGAGCTATGACCTACTTTTCCTTTAGTTTTCCTCTTAATTCAACTATTCGATTTGGGAATTAAGAATCAGATACGTTTATCCTCTAGAAAGTTAACCAGATGTTATTACTTTAGCAATGAGAGAAATTTTGTCATACAACTTAGGGTAACAGTACTCAGCAAAGCAAATTTTGTAATTTACTGTTTGGTGAAACACTCTTAATTCTTTCAGAAGAAATAGCTAATGTCAGCTAATTGTTATTCTCCTACAATAATCTTTCAGAAGAAGTTATTAAATTTGTATAGAATTTCTGGATGCCAGTTATTTTACTACTTGAAACATTCATAAAATAATGAAAACCACATTTATTTCCTTTGTAATCTTATGTAATCTCCTGCCTTTGCAGGAGAGATTACTGAGAAATGGATGCATCTTATTTCTTTAGGTCACGCTCCATAGTCAATTTGTTACTTTGACAGAGATGAGCATGACATAAGAATGTTTTTCCTGCCGCTGTAATTGTGTGTGTATGTGTGTGTGTCTGTGTAGAGGAATGGTTTCATGGTGGTTGTAAGTGATATTTGCAAAGGCTGCATGGTCTACTGATTTTTAATCTAGGCATTCATTGCCATTTAGAGTTGGTATGAGCCTGGGTTGTGGCAAAAGTATAAGACAGGCTTTAAATATGTTATAGGAAAATATCAACTTTGTTACTTTGCCTGCTATCTAAAGCATACAATTCTCCAAATCAACAATGGTGAATACCTACATTTAAATAAAGACCAGGCACCTCAACTGTGAGTCGGACTGACATGCAGCTGCTAGCAAAAGCATGGGAGTTCACATTCCTATAACATAGTCAGGAGGCATGTTATCCATTCCTTCCACTGGGTTCCCTGAACTGATTCCTATGGCAAACCTGAGTCACAGATAATGTCTCAGGCAGAAAACCTTTGTGTAAAGCAACTAACTCCTATCTTCTCAGTGAAATAGATGTCTTGGTCATCTGTTGGGTGAGGGATGAGGTGAGCTAGAAATGAATTGCATATTGGTGCAGAGTCATGGACTCCCCACTCGAAGGGAACTTAATTCAGGTGGAGCTAAGCATGCTGACTAATTCAAAGTGGTCATCTTGCTGAGGCAGGATTCTAGAAGTATCCTACTGCCAGCTTTGAGCCCTTGCTGGCAGGCCGTCAGGAAGCTGGGGGACGGAGCTCCTGGTGGAGGTCCTAGGATAGTTGGAAAGTGATGCAGGCATGGGTCTTGGGGTTCTCAGCAAAAGCCCTTTCCCAAATAGTGCAGAAGCACTCTGACATTTTAACAATTGGATGGCCACATGAGTATGCCGCATGAATGGGTGACTTTTCCTAAGGAGAGGGTGGAGGAAAGAAGAGTGAAAAGAAGAAGAGAAGAGGGTTTACCATAGAACCAAAGTAAAGAACATTTGGTGCCAGAGAGAATATGAGGAACAGCCAAAGGAAAGGAAGCACCACAAAGAAGTGAAAGACTTGAACGTGCTCTGGCTTCAGAATCAAGCCTGCATCACGGAGCAGAGAGGTCATCCCAACTTCCTGACTTGATTTCTCACTGCCCTACATGCTGAAAAATAGCCTGCTAGCGGGTTCAGCCCTACCTCCTTACTCACACAGCACGTTGTGCCCACCCCACCGGCTTGCCCACAATGTGCCACCAGCCCCACTACATACCTGTTCTGATTAATCTAAAACTTCCTTCTCGAGTATGATCAAACACAAAAGATGAACACACAGTGGACAAAAACATAAACAGGAGAGAGAAGAATGACATCAAATCAATGCTTATCATGAGGAAAACTGAAATACAGTGGGGGAAAGAAGAAAATGTTTCTAAAAATACATTACTGCTATCCTTCTCACGTGACTATTGCATTATACAACACAGACAGTGTGCTATGAAAAGGGAGCAATCAGAGAAGAGGTAATTCTCAGAAATTAAAAATATAGGTTTTTAGATCACAGTACTCAAAGTAAGGGCAGAAGAGCAGAATGGTCATATTGAAGACTAAATTCATGACATGGAAGGCAAAGTTAAATAAATCTCCAAGAAGGTAGAATATCAAGATTGGGATGTAAAAAAACATAAGAAAAAAGAATGGAATTGAAAAAAGAAGTGTAATATCTGTTCATTAAAAGTTTAAGAATGAGATAGAATGAAGAGGAAGAAAAACAGAAAAAAGTGTACCTCATTTTGCAAAAAGAAAAAAAAACCTTTGTTTTTCAATTAAGAGGCCCACCTAAAGCTAAGTGGGAGTAATAAAAAAAAACTACCAAACATATTCTTGTCAATTTGAGAAATTTATGAATTTTAGAAATAGAGCAAAATCCTAAAAATTTTAAGAGATATAACATCAGATCTACCTGTAAGGGAATAAGAAAAAAATGTTTCATCTGCAACATAGAGTGTCATATGACAATGAGTAACTGTCTACTAAAAGCTAAGGGAAAAGCCTTTTTAAACTCTCATCTGTACCTAGACAAGTTATTGTCCAGGAGTGAGAACCACATAAAGGCTTTCAGCCACGCAAAGATTCAGAAACCGTACATCACGTGCTCACCCTCTGAAAAGAAGAAGTTAATGACTTCTTCCAGCAAAGCAATAACAACAAAACAGAAAGATGAAAGATACAAGAGACAGTGATGAAAATCAACGACAACAGCAAAACTAACAAAAAAGGCCCAGGTGGAAGTGGACTCCACTAATTTGTGTGGCACAGTATGCATATTTATGTGGCTTTTCCAGTCTGTATTGTGGTGTCAGAGAGGGGAAAATAAAGGTTACATTATTGCAAGGTTGACAGTTTGTAGCAGCAAGTGCATGCAGTTCATGAGATTTGAGGATGCTGGTAAATGAATACATGATGATATAACACCAGGTAGGAGAGACATCTAAGGGAACAGAGAATTAAACGAGGTCCTGTTGGGGGTCAGTGGAAGGGAGAGCAGAGAGGAGTCAAGGGCCGGAGAACTTGATCATGTTGGTGCTGGCTATGCAGTGGGAGTGAGGGGCCAGAGAGCTGGACTCTGTTCTAGCTGCGAGGCGGACGGGGTTTGCGCCTTCTGTGTGGAGGCTGATTATGACTGTGGGAAACTGCTTTCTTCATCAGAACTGGAAATAAGAGTGTCCATGTTTAGAGGGTGACATACTGGAACTTAAGATTTAAATACAGGTCACTTCCTGCGGGTGACAAGGTCATTAATTGGGTAGGCTGATAAAGAGTTCAAGTAAACATCACTGGGCTTGTGGAGGTCAGAGGTATAAAGATGAAGTGGCTAGTGCCTTTGTTTCATGGCTGTTAAAATCCCTTAAGATGATGGGAGGAGGAAGGGTGGAGAGAAAGATAATGAGTCTGGAATCAAAGTCTTTGATGAATATTGGAGATGCGGTGTGTGCCTAGGATGAGCAGATGACTTTATGAATAGAGTGAAAGGAAGGAATGATCAGAATGGGATACCTTCATGAAATGATTTTGCACAGGAATGCAAGACACAATAGTTTAAAAGCAGCAATGAGGGCTAGGAGATTAACCATGAGTGCTGGCAAGGCTTGTAGACATGAAGTGGGAGAAAAGAAATAGCTTCCAGTTAAGCAGAGATGTCAATCAGGTTGGAAAAGTCGCTCAGGAAAATCAAGTTTGAAATAAGGCAAAAGGGCAGAAGTGTCTGCAAAGAGGTTAAAGATAAAAAGTATGTTCTGTTCTACCAGAACTGTTTTAAAGACCCAGGGAAAAGATTTTAGGGGGAAGCCCCTTGCTGAAAGAAGTCAGAGTGGAGCAAATAAAGAACGCATAAAGGCAAGAAAATGGGAACAGATAGTGCATTATAATGCTTGCCTTTAGTTCATGGCAGAAATAGGAGGTGTGGAATTAACTGTCTCAAGGTTGTGTTTTGAACTGAACCACTGCCGAACCTCGCGGTAAGCGGGAGGCTCTACTGCCTGCTTCAATGTGTACCAAGTCAACCTTCAAATCGGGAGATGATCCTCTTCCCCACTCACTCATCTTCACTTGCAGAGCTCCACAACTCTCCGCAGCCCCTCCCACGCCGTTGTTGGCTATGCAGCAGTAGATGCCATCATCACTGTCCTCCACGCTCAGGATGGTGAGGAGCTGCCCATTCTCCCGAATGCTGTACCGGGTGTCAAAGAGCCTGCAGGGGACAGAGCAAGGTGGCAGCTTAGGGCCACGTGTGGGATTTTCCTGCTATGGTTAACGGATCAAACAGATGACTTTCCGGGTGGAGGAAGTAGATGCAGAGTTAAGGGGAAACCCGAATGAGTTCTGAATAATACAACCTTATTTGGTAATATAAAACTAACATTACATTTGAATCTTTCCTAGGCTCCAATAATCAAAGTACCACTGGGTCCTTCAAAAATGCTTTCAAAAGGTGGTATCCATGGGTAAGACCAAAAGTAAAGTTTGTTTAGGAAAGTATGTTATAACCAAGTTATATGAGTCTTCTCCCTATAACTACTGGGAAGTAGTGGCTAGATAATGAACAGGAACACACATAAATGTGACTGGCAGAAAGGCTTAAATATTTGTAGAAGTAACTAACAATTAACTGAGTATTTATTCATTTATTAAACAAATACTACTTGAGTGCCTAATAAGTGTCAGGCACAGTTCTATTTCCTTGGGATACTTAAGGATACAAAACAGCTTCAAGTTGTAAAAATGTGTTATGTGTATTATCTCATTAAGTTACGTGAAAACTGTTGTGAAGGGAATTGGGGAAACAGAATCCTTGAGGGGAAGCATCAATATGAAAGTGGGTTTTATGACCAAATAAAGATTCTTTAGGCAAAATGTGTATATTAGGCAGAATAATGGTCCCCCAAAATCCATGTCTTAATGGCTAGAACCTGTGCATATGTTACCTTAAGTGACAAAAGGGATTTTGCAGATGTCAAAGATTTTAAAACAGAATATCACGGCTTATCCAGATGGACCCAATGCAATCACAAGGGTCCTTAAAAAATGGAAGAGGGAAGTAGAAGAAACCAGAAAAGGAGAGGTGTTAATGGAGGCAGAGGGTGGGGTGATGTGACTGTTAGCTTTGAAAATGGAGGAAGGGACCAAGGAATGAAGGCAGCCCCCAGAAGCTGGAGAAGGTAAAAAGTCAGATTGTTCTTAGTGCCTCCTGCAAGATGCCCCCTGTCAACACCTTGATCTTAGCCCAGAGAGACCTGTTCGAGACTTTGACTTCCAGAACTTTAAGATAATAAATTTGTGTTGTTTCAAGCCACTAAGTTTGTAGTAATTTGTTACAGTAGAAGTAGGAAACTAATGCAATGTGAAAACAAAAAAAAAGGAAAGGAAACAGATTCTTGATTTTCTAATCTTGATAGGTGGCTACCTTCATATATTGATCCTAAAGAGGAACAAAGAGATGTATTAAATTTTGGTCTAATGTAAGGAGGATAATACAGTCCTGGATAGTTCATGAAATCACATTAAATAACCTAAGTTTTCATGGAAAACTATTAAATAAGTTTTTATGGAAAAATATAAACTTTGGGGTGTTTTACAGATGTACTTGTGGGCCAAGAGCTCGGCCATCCTGGGAAATATAAAGTTCTCCAGACTTACATTCTGTTGCATGAGGGCCACTCAAGTATTGATAAGTTTTTAAATAGAAAACTTTTAAGAACAGTTGTAGATTTATAGGAAAATTGAAAAGATGGTATAGATAATTCCCATATATCCACCACATCAGTATCTGCTATTGTTAACATCTTAGTTAGTGTGGTACATTTGTTACAATTAATGACCCAATATTGATATGTTATTCACTAAAATCATAGGTGACATACAGTATGGTCCCATGCACTCTACCAAAGAAACACACTTAAAATCAACGGCTGTGGAGCAGGCTAACTGGCAAGCCAAGCCATGGCCAGGTGCACTTGTCACTGCACCCCCCAACAGAGCAAGACTATGGCATTGGCTTCGAGGACCCTTCACCTGTAGGCCTTTGCTCAACAGCACCTCTGGTCTTTGTAAGAACAGCACAATGGGCGCGTCTGAGGCATGAGAGAGAGAAACTGATCATAGAAACATGGAGTGAATGAAGATTCCTAACTTACCCACTTCTTTCCCCTTGTTTTGAAGTATTTTAAATTGATTTAATAAACTTCTCTTCAAGCCTCTTAATTTGAGCCTTCCTATTCTGGGACAGCTTACTGGGTAGAGGACGTGAAGGCACAGGGTAATCCATATTATAACGTATACAAAAGAAGAAAACCTTAAATTTCAATCAGAGGTTAGCGAAAAGAAGGATGTAATTTTTTCCCCATCCAAGATCATGGACCCCTGTCTAAAGATGCCAGTGTAAGCCCTCTATCCCTAATGCGAGCCATATTGTCTGCTAGGAAGCCAGTGTTGTCCTTTGCTACGGATTTTTTAGAGCATTTTTGATCAGGTAACTATTGTAATGAGGAAAGGATAGCCCAACCTTTATATGCCAAATGGGAATTTTATCTGTTTGGGAGGCTGCCTCACTATAGGTCAGGAGTCTCTTCTGATTTTCAGAAGAAAAAGTCCTAGAGGCCAGATCCCTAGACGACATACTTCACTTTATTTGGGGTATCAGAAGTACAGGAGAAGAGGCTGGTCCCTGTGAATTCCCCAGCATGTCCTGGAACATGAGCCTTCAACTCAGGATATCATGGTGCTTCCTAATGACTGTCAAATTTCCGCCAGGCCCTATCTGGGGTCCTCATCAGTGATCCCTAAAATAAGTCTGCCTTCCCCTTGTCAATTAACTCACTGTTTGGCTTTGGGCAATTCTCCTAACCTCATTGAAGCTCAGATCTTATATTTATAAAATTGGGAAATTTGCATTTTAGGTATCCTAGGTGAACTTTTGTACTGCCAAGAGCTATAATTACATTTATGACAAGATAAATTACAAAGCAGGAATGGGCATTCTTGCCAGAAAAAGGCAGAATACTTACTTAATGAGAATTTTATTTCTGGTCCAGGAAATTTCAGGCTGGGGATAAGATTCCACGGCACACATGAAAGTAGCCACTTCTTCCACTAAGGCATCCACTGTTTCAAGAGGAGTGGTGATGACAGGAGCTGAAAGGAGAGGAAAAATGAAATGAGAACATTCTAGAATGTTGTTTACTAACCCTTCTACAGACAGTCAGAGGTCACCACATACCTGAATGAGAATTATACTCCCCATACCATTTGCCTAAAGGAAGGAAGATTTTACCTAGAGAATTTTGTTTCTACTTCCAAGCAAGGAATTTGAGAATCAAAAGAGAAGCTCTCAGAAACCTTCCTGGTGGCAGCCAGGAGGCATCATTGGAAGATGTGATAATCTGTTGGGGTCTCTCCTAAATGCTCACAAGGCAGCCAACTGCACTGGAAAGGGAATCTGAACTCTTGTATGGCCAGAAGATCCTTCGGCTTTTGCCCCTCTGCCTGCTGTCCTGTGCTCACTCCGGCCACTGGGCCCCCTGCACCTCTGCAAACACTGAGCACACCCCCGCCTCCAGGCCTCTGCCTCAGCAGTGCCCCCGCCTGGCTTATTTGCATCCTCCATCTCATGGCTGACTTTAATTCAGGTGTCAGAAAAAAAAGGACTTAGAATTTATTTTATATAAGTAGGGGCAGATCTACTTATTTTAACTGAAGCCCAAAGTTACATAATTTGGGAGCCCCTTTAAGCATAAAATAAAATTAAAAAAATGAATACAAAATATCCATGGGCCACCCAACACCAGTCAACTCAGAGGGAAGTCAGAGTGGAAAGAGCAGAAATCTTAACAACTGTTTAAAAATAATTTCCCCCAAATTTCATGATAATATATGTTCATATAAACACATTGCTAGAACCTTCTGAGGGTCTTAGTAGGGGTTCCTGCAAATAAGAGACTTCAAATCTTAAGCTTCATCAGATGTATAAAGAATTCACATCTGCCTATGTAGATTAGAAAATGATTCACTAATAAGAGACAAACGTCTCAAATAAAAAATGGGCAAGGGATCTGAACAGACATTTCCTCAAAGAGTGGACAGTAAGTATATGAATAGATGCTTGATATCATTAACCATTAGGGAAATGTAAATCAAAACCACAATAATCACTTCACACACGCTAGAATGGCTATAATAATAATAAAAATGATAAATCTTGGGGAGGAGGTGGAAAAATTAGAACCTTTGTGCATTTCTGGTAGGAATGTAAAATGGTGTAGCCACTATTGAAAACAGTATGGTGGTTCCTCAAAAAATTAAACATAGAATGACCATATGATCTAACAATTCTGCTTTTGGATGTATACCCAAAAGTATTGAAAGCAGGGACTCAGATAGATATTTGTACACCCATGTGCATAGCAGCATTATTTACAATAGCCCCAAACTGGAAGGAACCCAAGTGTCTGCCAACAATTAATGTAAAAATAAAATGTGGTATATCGATCTAATGGAATAGTATTTGACCATAAAAAGGAATAAAGTACTGAGTCATGCTACAACATGGATGAAACTTGGAAACAATGAAGTGAAAGAAGCCAGTCTTCAGAACAACATACTGTGCAATTCCATTTGCATTGAAATGTCCAGAATAAGCAAATCTATAGAGCCAGAAAGTACATTAGTGATTGCATAGGACTGGGGGAGAGGATGGAGGGATTAGGGGGTGATGGATAGCGAAGGGGTACAGGATTTCTTTTAGGTATAATGAAAATGTTACAAAAATTGATTCTGATGATGAATGTATGCTATGAATTGCACACTTTAAGTGGGTAGAGTGCATGGTAGCTATGGTATGTGAATTACCTCCCATAGCTGTTTTATTGTTGTTTTTGTGTGTGTGTGTGTGTGTGTGTGTGTGTGTGTGTGTGTGTGTTTCACAAAAAGAAAGACACCAGCAGGAGAGCCTGTAGAAGTTGTCCCTTCTCTCCTCCTGCCCTCCTATGAAATAAGGGTCACCTGGATTATAAGAGGTGGGGAAGAAAAAGGAGTGAGGAAGGAAGACAATGGATTGTGATGGGATGCACCCCTCAATGCTTCAGGAAACCCAAAGCAAAAGGGGCAGGGTCCAAGTCCCCTCAAGGGCTGGGTGGTGTGAGAAAGTGCCAGAAGCTGTATTCGGGTGAGTCTAGTAATCTACCCCGTTGAATAATCTGATTTAAAATAATTGTCATCATCACCACTTTGTTGTCATTATTATTATTTATCAGAAATCTATTTACTGTTTTTTTCATGTAGCAGGCAATGAGTTGACTAGAGGCAAAATACTGCCTTATAAAGCACAGTCCAGATGACAAGGTAGGCTAGATACATAAAGTGATCAGCTATAAATCAGTTATGCCTACTTTCCTGGCAAATTCATTAATAATGCCCCTTATACTCCCAAAATACCTGAGTTTGGACAATTAATTATATGGTCATTTTAGTTAAAATGTAAGGTGCAGACGAAGCCAAATAAGTAGTATGAACAATGTTTTAGATGCAGGGGAGGGGGCAACAGCTTCGTGAAACACCCAGAAAAAACTGGCACATTGGCCACCAAAAATGCATCCACCATCTAAACGAACCTTATATTTTCAGTAAATTCAAAGGCAGACTCATCTGCTGAGAGTAAGAGAAAATGGTGGTTGGGAGTATTCTACTTAGCCCATATCTCTCTCATCAATGTTATTCTTTTCTTAAAATCCAATTTAAGTGCCATTTCTCCCCAACTTCCTTGACTTATTAGACAGACCCAGATGCCCTTTTCCTTAACCTTAGGTCATCCTGTATATGTCACTCTTACAACACTTGTCATACAGATGCTATTTAAATGATCTGTTTATGTCTTTGTTTCACATTTACTTATAAAAACCTTGAGCTTTGGGGCCAGGGACTATATCTTAGACCTCTCTATCCCCAGGGTTAGCACATTGACTGATGTATTGTTTAATTGAGCTAAACTGTGTTTCTGAGGCCTTTTACAAAAGTCATAAATTTTTTAAGAAGGTTGAAAGAGAGCAGAATTTTTAGGTAAAATGATGTCTTTTGTATAAAAGTGTCAAGGCCCTCCTTTTCCCAACTTTCCACTTAAATAACCATTAAAATATACAGAATACAGGACAAAGAAATAAAGAAATGACAAGTATTAAAGAATAGTTAAAAGAAATAAAGTGTAGATTGACAGGCACCAATATGCTTCTAATAGGAGTTCCCAGAAAAATAAAGTGGAGGGACTGGCCTAGAAGCAATCTGTAAAGGGATAAATAGCTGATCATTTTTCAAAACTGAAAATAAAAAAGCAAATATTCAGGTTGAAAGTTCCCACCAAGCATCAAACCAGATAAAGAAAAAGATAAATTGGTCCTTAGATACATTGTATTAAAACTATAGAACATTAAAGACAAAGTAAAATCTTAAGCCCAACTAGAAAGAAAAGATCAGCTACCTTAATAAGAATGCCAGTTAGAGTGACCCAAGATTATTCGGCAACAACTGATACCAAAAGGCAATGGACTAATATCTTTAAAGGGCTGAGAAAAAATGACTATAGATAATCATTTTTAAATGAAGACAAAATAAAGACACAAATGGTAAGAGTGTTTACCACTCGGACCTCTGAAACCATTACTAAAGTATATAAACTCAGTAAGAAAAAACTTGTACCCCAAAGAAAGGGATGAAGCATAAAAAACAATAGTAGGCAGAGATGGTGGTGAAATATAATTGTGATTTTTTTAACCTACTATGGAATAGTAAAACACAAACCACTCATTTTTGTCATTAAAACAAAGTGGATTCTAGACAAACAACAGAAGATGGAAGTTCCGGGAAGAAGTTCAGTAGATAGTTAAAACATGCTAAGCTCTTTACTGTAAACAGGAAGATGACAGAAATACTGAGTAACTACAAACATGGGCAGAAAAATATACGGTTAAACACATATGTGAAAAATGTATTGGCAGTTACTACTAATAGAATAGATTAAAAGGCAAAGTCTTCAAAGAAGCAAGAGAAAAAGAAAAAAGAGGGACTAGAACTCTACCAACCAGAAGGAGAAGAAGAAGAAAAGGAGACTAAGTAAACCAAGAAAAGGCATGATTAACAGATGACAGAAAATAATGTGGAAGAAACATACCCAACTACGTCAGGAATCACTGTAAATGCCACTGGTATAAACTGAACTCTGAAAAGATAAACACTATCATACAGGATAAGAAAACACAAAAGATACACCTAGATAAATTGACACAGAAATGTTGAAAATCAAGAAAAGGGAAAATATATACAAAATAAACACTACTCAAAGTGACAAAGCGATAAAGTAGTGCTAATATAAGAAAAGTAGAATAGAAAGTCATAAATGTTTATAGGATGAAGAGAAACACTACTTAATATAAAAGTAAAAGTCCATCAAGAATATGTAACAATCATGAAGCTTAATTATTTTAAAACATAGACTTTAAATAAAGAAAGCCAAGAGTAAAATTAAAATGACCAGAAGACATTACAATGAAGTAATAGGCTCCTAAATTTGAGAGAGAAATGGAAGAATGAATTAATACCAAAATGTTACAAGTATTTATCCCTAAGTATGAGCATTATGTATAATTTTGTATTTTTGTTTTTGCTGTCTTTACAGGGCTAAAAAGTGAGTATGTATTATATTTATAATAAAGTTGCAGCAAATAAATTCAAATGCCACAGAAATGTTAATTTTCCAAATGCAATGGAAGCAACCTTTTAATTGATAGCAAAGTTTAAGAAAGTCAATCTCTTAAGAAAAGGCATATTTTTCTAAACAACGAATGAAATAAGCAATCAGTTGTATAATCACATGGATGTCAAGAAATAAAAAAAATTATTACATTTAGTTTGTGGAATGCAGATAATAATAGGCCCAAAGGTTATTTGATAATATTGAATGCTTTCATTGTTTAAAAAGAAAGACCACTGAGTAACTAGACAGTGAGAGGCTGTAGCACAGGGCTTGAATTCATCTCCCTGCCCTATCATTTCCCAGTTGCGCCAAGTCCCATAACTAGTGCCTTGGCTTCTTTAGTGATAGAGATGATAATAAAACCACCACATAGACTTGTCACAAAGACTAATTAAATGAATATATGTAAAGCATTTTAAATTGTCCCTGGCCTATAGTGAATAGTTTGTGTTGTTTGATTCTATAATTTAGAAATAGAAGCCTGAACTGTTCAATTGCTTTCCTGGTCTCTGGATTACCTGCAAATTTACCATTAATATTTACTTCTGGGAATCTATCCCAAGAAAATAATCTCAGAATGGAAATAATCTCAAAAAGTTACATAGATGACTTTCTTTGCACCAAATTGGTTGTACTAAATTGTACTAATCTTACTAAAGTAGAAGAGGAGTTAAGCACACAGTTTTGTCTTCTAACTGTGGTCTGCTGGAGTGGCATATACTGGCTTGCAAGAGCCATAATTCTGCAGGAATTTTGTAAGACGATTGTTAAGTACAGCGATTATGAAAAACTAAATTACACAAATTTATAATAAATAAAGTTAAAAACAATAGTGCTCAAAATGTATCACTTCCTAATTATTTTGATACATTTTACTATCATCTATGTTCTTGAGATTACTTACATCTACACAGATGCAGAAGTGACAGAAATAATATACTACTAATACATCCAATGAGGTGACACAAACTCTGTTGAGATAAGTTGAGATCAAACAAGTAAATCTTAGAATGTCTTGGCAAGCTTAGACATGGGGAAATATATGAGGTGTTATTAAGAACTTTATTAAGTTAACACCTTCCCATAATGTTCAGTGACATGATAGTCTTATATGATGTTTGACTGTGTTTTTAAATTTTTTAGCATCTAAAATGATTAAGAACCTGGTATGGGCCATGCATTGTATTTTCCATTCATTATCTCATTGATTTATTGCAACAGACATAAAGGCAGATACTACTATTACTCTCATTTGCAGATGAGGAATAGGGGCTAAGAATGGTTAAATGAGTGTGTAAACATAACAAAAGTAGGACGTGATAGAGCTGAACTTCAAGGTTGAGACTGGGTTTAAAGTTCTTACCTTTTAATTTTGAGTTATACCATGTCTTTAGCATAGTACTACTTACAGACAGAAAAAAATAAGATTTACATCAATATTAATTTCTATAAGCAGAATAGACTTGGTTAAATCCACTTTGCCCATATTCCAAGATTACCCAAACAAATCTGCTTTCAAATTTTATTTACACAATCACATCGTTGTATTTAATGACAGTGTTGACTCAGCAGACTGTCTCTTATTTACTTTCATTCTACTACCCAGCTTTCATCTCAGCCAGAGCCTGTTTAAACTAGGACACGATTTCTTCGTTCAATCCAAGAACCACATGAATAACAAATACATGAAAATGAACAGAACACTTTTCTGGACCCAAAGAGTAACTTAACCTGAATACTAGCTACTTGATGAGAGGACATGATATTACCCTTTTAGGGGCCATTTTATTACCCGCTCTGACTTAGTCATCAGTCAAATTGTTGAATCCTATCCTTGTATACATATGATTTAGAAGAGAAAGTTACTCAAATATATCTAAGGAGAAATCACTTAGACTAAAAAATTTCTAGACATGGTAGTAAATGGTGTAATTTTAAAAGGGAAATTTGGACAGTAGTTCTTTGTGCATATGAAACAAATTCAATGCTGCTTCCCTGAATTCCTACACTCCTACAGAAATTAAATCACACCATACACTTAATACTCCCTGATAAAGCACTAAATATTGAAGTATGTGGTTAAGGCAAGTATTCCATGATATTACCATTTTAGCACATGGCCATTGACATACCAATATCTGATTGAATAGTTGCTGATTAACATGACCGAATGAGTGAGTGAACAAAGAAGTTAGGTGTATTTGCTCCTTTCTGTTTTAGCAAAATTAGGGCTTGGAACATATTCCTAGACTTGGAATCATATTCATGCTTTTCTGAATCATGAATACAGTATTGTTTTTTCGGTATGAGAAAACACTTTGGTATCGGAAATTTTTTTTAATTAAGATATTATTGATATACAGTCTTATGAAGGTTTCACATGAAAAAAACAATGTGGTTACTACATTTACCCATATTATCAAGTCCCCACTCATACCCCAATTCAGTCACTGTCCATCAGTGTAGTAAGATGACACAGATTCACTGTTTGCCTTCTCTACGCTACACTGTTTTCCCCGTGATTCCCTACACCATGTGTACTAAACATAACACCCCACAATCCCCTTCTCCCACCCTCCCTCACCCCTCCCCTTTGGTAACCACTAGTTCCTTCTTGGAGTCTCTGAGTCTGCTACTATTTTGTTCTTTCAGTTTTGCTTCATCGTTATACTCCACAAATGAGGGAAATCATTTGGCACTTATCTTTCTCTGCCTGGCTTATTTCACTAAGCATAATATCCTCCAGCTCCATCCATGTTGTTGCAAATGGCAGGATTTGTTTCCTTCTTATGGCTGAATAGTATTCCATTGTGTATATGTATCCCATCTTCTTTATCCATTCATCTACTGATGAACACTTAGGTTGCTTCCATATCTTGGCTATTGTAAAAAGTGCTTCAATAAACATAGGGGTGCATATGTCTTTTTGAATCTGAGAAGTTGTATTCTTTGGGTAAATTCCAAGGAGTGGGATTCCCAGGTCAAATGGTATTTGTATTTTTAGTTTTTTGAGGAACCTCCAGATTGCTTTCCACAATGGTTGAACTAGCTTACATTCCTACCAGCAGTGTAAGAGGGTTCCCCTTTCTCTGCATCCTCATCAGCATTTGTTGAAAATTTTTTAAATCTTCCAAAGAGGATACTCAGTATTGCTCATCAATATTTTTGCATCTTAGAAACTGACAGAGTTATTCTATTGGTGATAAAATAAAATGTTATTCTTTATGATGATGTCTTAAGAACATGCAAGGTTCATTGATGATCTCAGTAATCACTTATTAATGCTGTGTCATTTATCCCTTGTCACAGAGCATACTCTCAATCCTTCCAGGAATGGCACTGGACCATTCAGGAGTTCTAGCTCAGTCTGTTAGAATATCTGAAATTGCCTCTCTTGGGGGCATTCCTTTGGGTTAAGACAGGGTCTCATTAGGGACCCAGCTAAAATGTGCATGCTGCCTAGCAATGATCATCACCAGTCACTGGCAATCCTGAGCACAGGACATAACTTTGTATGTCGAGCACTGGTAAACCCTTCTTTTTATGAGAAAACAGGCTCACAGAGACTATGTGCTTTCCATAAAGACACACAGAAAGACATTGGAAATCAGGAAAGGGAACTTCATTTTAACATTCTCTTCCAGGCTTTAAATGTCCTCATTTCACTTTCATTATACAACCTAGACTGCATGGCATGTTGCCATATAATCTCAACTGCCTTACTCTCCAGTCCTTTAGCTTCACTGACTCTGGAAAGCATCAGTCTTGCACTAATCTCACCAGCTGTCCTTGCTGCTCCTATGTTCACATAGTATTACTGTAAAAAGGGCAACAGTGGTGCAGATCAGAGCCACTAGAAAGGCTCAGGCCCCAGCCCCAGCTGGGTCCTCAGCATGGCCCGTGTGTCCTACATTCTCCCAGTGCACTCCTCTCATCTTCCCGAAAGGGACCATTTCCTTCCTGTCTTCTAATCAACCCTCATTTGTCACTTCCTCCCAGTGACCTCAAGTCATATTTCACCGAGAAGTTGCTTACTTCACCTTTGGAAACATGTTAGAAATCCTGACATTTCTGCTCTTTCTACTCTTTAACGTCATTAATATTTAAAGCAACCATGTTTCTCCAAACATGCAATGAGTTACTCTTTCAATGCACAGCAATATAAAACATTCACCCAGGACTTGGTGTCCTGGATTTCAGTGACAGCTGTGCCCGCTCTGACTTAGTCATAAGTCGAATTGGTAAATCCTATCCTGTAGACATATGATTTAGAAGAGAAAGTTCCTCAAATATATCTAAGGACAAATCACTTAGACTAAAAAATTCCCCGACATGGTAGTAAATGGTGTAATTTTAAAAGGGAATTTTGGACAGTAGTTCTTTTTGCATATGAAACAAATTCAATGCTGCTTCCCTGAATTCCTACACTCCTACAGAAATTAAATCTCACCATACACTTAATACTGCCTGATAAAGCACTAAATATTGAAGTATGTGCTTAAGGCAAGTATTCCATGAAACGCTGGTTACTTTCCTGTACGCTGGTTTGTAAAATTCTCTTATGTGTGGGTTATGGCATTGAGTTCCTCACTGAGGGTATCACTAGTTGAATGATTCAGAAAGAGTGACTTTTCTCTTTGTCTTGGAACAGTAGGAATCTCAAACTATAACAATAAACTTCTACAAAGTTGATTGTTAATTTTATTGAGAATATGAAATGCTGATAGCTAGAAAAGAATCCCCTGAATGCTCTTACACTATCTTACATCTCTTCATCTATTTTGTAATACATTATTGCGTGGATTCCTTGAATCATTCATGATAAAGGACTTAGGAAAAAGATATACCATCTAAAAAATGCTTTTTATTATTGCCTTCTGCCAATAGAGAAAACAACTATGAGATACTTTGTGAGGAATCCTTCTTTACTTTTAGTAGTATTAAAATGAGAGCATATCATCGTGGGTTTTTTTGATATCAATGTTTTCCATGAACTTCAACATTTAAAATTTTAGGGATTGTGTTTTCATGATGACGTTTATTCTTAGAACTGGATGTTTGCTTTGGTAGGCCTGGTGCTTTTTGGGTAAGATTGATGTTAAATCCATACCAATTTAGATTTTACAATAAATACAGTAGAGTAGGCAAAAATAGTGTTTTAACTTTTTGAGTTTACAATCTAACTACATCATTAAATAAATTATAAACAAATCTGGATGGACAGTCTGATTATTTTATTTAAAAGTCAGCACATTTGGCTTTGTGACCTTTGGGCCACCATATTATGAAGTTTTCAAAAAAGAGAGAGTGTGCATTTGAATTAAGGGCTTTACCTGTAATGTTTGGAAACTGAAAATCATTTCTTTATGGAATTAAAATTAGGATTATTCATATACAGAGGCTGTTTTTTTGTACATGCAACAAATTCGAATTTGAGCCATAAAAATCAATTTTCCTGCTCATAATAATGAAATCTAGTAAATTTTAGCACATCAGCATGCTATTTTTATACAGCTGGTGGTTTAGAATACAACGATAAGACTTATAACAATCCATAAGTCCAAACACCCAGGTGCTGTCTTACCGGACATCCGTTGAATGGTCAGGAAGTATTAAAATAATCTGAAACCTATGTTAAGTCTTTCTAGCTATTATTAGCTGTTTGAAAAATCTAGATTCTCTTTTATCTGCAGCTACCTTAAAGTACTAATTGGCAGTGAAGCATTTAAATATATTTGAAGATACCCTTCTGCTCACATAAAATAGAAAAAGAAAACAAGGCAACACAAGTTTATGAAATGAGACTATTTGAAAGCTGTATCTTCTGAGCATGTGAACCTTGACCTTGCAGCTCCACAAGAAACTTTTGTGAACCACAAAAGGTAAAGCTATGTTTCCCACCTACATACAGATAACTACTCTTCACTTACCTGCACACTACAAATGCATTCAGTTCTTTGGTAAAGTTATAGAAAGGGAAAATAATTCATTTGAGTGTGTCATAAAATACAGGACTGTTTTTACACTACTGCAATACACTTAATTTGAAAGCTCTGTAATTGATCTAATTCAACCTACTTTCTCATGTCTTTTCAGAAGAGATTTCAGTGAAGCCCTCAATCACTTCCCAAACCACCTATTTTCCTATCTTTCTTCCCGATTTGAAATACAGTAGTCTCAGCTTCATAATACGCTGGTCAGAAACCATATCACTGGGGACATTCTCGCTACTGCAACAGGTGGTTGTCAGTTTCTTAAGTTGCTTTCCTTTCCCCTGAGGTGGTGTTATTTCCGGTACATTCCAAAGACTGAAAAAAACGTCCATGGTCTCCTGCCAGGCCAAATCATGACTCCAGCCTCAAAGCTGTTGAGAGGCCATTGTCTCCAAGCTTTTTATTATGCAAGCAAATTGTGTATGTCTTTCTCTAATTCCTATTTGTAGGAACTAAAATAGTCATTAAGAGTTTTGCAAAACTGAAACTGAAAATGGAAATTATTTTTGTTCAGAAGCAAACACTCTGGATGTCTGAGAGTTGGGTAGATTATATTCCTGGCAAACCTGATGTGAAAAGGTTGTCATCATCCATTTAGACCACCCTGAAGGTTGACATACACATAAACAAAACAGACCTTGATAACTTGCAGTCTACCTGCTAACGTTTCTCCTACAAGTGAAGGGCTCCGCATGCACCCTGTAGCTAACCTTTTTACTGCAGAACTTAAGGGAGGGAAGGATACCGGTTGAAAGGAGATGATCAACCCATTGCTTATTTGTATAGTTTTCTCTCTGTGCATTGCACTCCTTCTTCACCAAGTAAAACCCGAGCCAGCCACACTAGGAATCAGTCGTGATCAGCGCACACACACCCTTTAGAATTATGACAAGGCAACAAGAAGACGAGATTGCTCAAACCAACCTTTTGGAAGTTTCTCAGTCCCGCTGAAGGCAACCAAAGTAAGAATATGTACCAGTGGAATGTTGACAAGTTCTCTCATGGTTAATCCAGGCTCAGCAGGAGAAAGTTCTTTCTGGAGAACACGAGGAAAATGCCCCCTGTCTCCAGTTTACATTTTAAGGCGTAGTTTGTTACAAAACGGTCGTCTGCTAATGACTGTTTGTGTCAGCAGCTCCACAGGCTCTAAGTATAATTAGGAATTCTCAGACTTGGCTGTAATGATGGACACGGCCAGCTGGTGCATATCCACTGAGGCCAGTAATGCAAGTGTAGGGCTGGAGGAACAAGGGAAAGAAAATCCCTGTAGAATCCCTTTTAAGACAGTGGCAGAAGGACAATACCAGATGCCTCTGCAGCCATCCCCGTATTCCCTGAGGTACAGGTCCCTGATCTTCTGATTCAGCTCCCCGCCTCCGCCCACCCCACCCTGCACTCATACCAGAACCTTGGATGTATCTAACTGTGACTCCTCCCCATCTCTCGGCCACCTCCCAGGTCCAGACCATTACCAATTCCTACAGATTGTACCAACTTAATACTCCTTGATTTCTTCCCCTCCATAGAGTCCACCTAGTGTCACTCTATCCCAACCTCCTTTTCAGACATTCATTTTCTCTGAATGGCAGTAACAGCCTCCAGGCTGTTCTCTCTGCCTTGTGCCTTACCATCCCTTAATCGCTTCCCGGATAGTGTCTCCTGCTCAAAAACCTTCAGTGTTTCCTTGTCACATAAACACATATTCAAACCTCTTTAATATGACACAGAAGGCCTTCCTGGACTCTGTCTGTCTCATTAGCCTCTATTCTGATAGAAGTTTCCTGTATATAGCTTTCTTGCCCCCATGAATTGTTTATACTGTTCCACCCTGTTAGGATGCTTTTCTCTCCTTTCCATCCAGCGAATACTTGTCTCAGCTTGGTCATCATCTCCTCCTGGGAGCCATCCCAGACCAAAAATCCCCACATCTTCCCAGAGTTAGTTAGGTTTGCCTCCCCTGGGCTTCTATAATGTGTTGTGCATGTGTCTCTCATCGCACTTACAGCATTGTTTTAAGATTTTCCCCCTGTATTGGTGGGTCCCTGCTCTTTGGCCTCCTGAGTCCACTGAATCGGCAGCTGTGGGCTGTCAGCAAATCATACCGCTTGCAGCAGGTGCCCCTGAAGGAGCACCTCCATGGCTTCTAAACGTTCTCCTGTGTGAATTGTCTTCCCACTGAACTGCGGGTCTTGGAGACTTCTGTGTTAATATATACTCCACTACCCCACTGTTCCTATTAGCAATGTCGTCTTTTAAATCATGGATGTATGGTGGTATATTTAACAATGCCCCAGCACGTATAAGAACCCGTTTGCCCACACTCTCATCAACAATAACATTGTTACATTTAACTAGGATAAAAATCATATTTCGTTGTTTTAATTTACATTTATTTCACTGAGTACTAGGGGTAATGAGAATTCTCCATTTATTTGTCATTATTCATTTTCCTCTTCTGTGGCTTTTGCCTATTTTCCTCTTAGGTCATGTTTTTTTTTCTTATTAACTTAGAAGATCTTTTTTATAATACTCTGAATATAAATAATTTATATCCTTTGTCATATATTTTGCAAATATTTTCTACATAGAACACCTCTATTACTGGGTCTGAAAATGGGCTTATGACTCAAGCTAGCCAGTCCAAGGCCTCCCTGGTGCAAAATAAGTTCTTTCTTCTTAAATCTGACCTTTGAGGACCAGGTAGGTAAGCCAGGGCTGCTGGAGGCTTTTATGCTCCGGTAACAAGAAATAATGTGCAAGCCAGACTATCCACTGGATTTCCTTGTTTTTTAACTTAATTAATTCCTTTTTCTTTTCTGGCTTGGTGAATATGAATTTGACTCATTAAATTGTAATCAAAAGAATCCTAGTGTAACTTTATTAGAAGAGATATAGATTTGATGAGGTTTCTGCTCTGAGATGATCCTGTATATGCCATATATTTCAGGGGAAACTTAGTCATTAGCAGGATGAGCACATTTTTTTACATGAGATTTAGGAATTAGCAGGATGAACAGTGTACATTCCCACAAGCAGCAGTAGGTAAAATGTAGGGTTCTGGAAATTTGGGCGGCGATAGGTTGGTGAGCTAACGTTCAGCCCAGGTTCAGTGCCAGCCATCAGTGAGCAGTAGTCCAAGGTGAGCCACTCAATGGGGCTTTTCACTCACACGCCCAAGAGGAGGATCTGTGAGTGTGTATTCTTCATCCTCTTTTTCCTTTCCACCAAAATACACAACAAGTATTGATGATGCCCATTTTGAATCCAAGAGGATTCAAACCATTTACCCCAGGAAATTATTCCCTATTTCAAATTCCACCATGACCTCAGTCTCAAGGTGACCACGGTACTGTGCAAAGCTAAGGGGAGACAAAACTCTATTGAGAGAAAATTCAAACCAGACTTTGAGGGTGAGTGCTGGTTCCCAGTGAATCAGTCAGGGGCTGAGAGAAGCCAGAGAGAGTGTGGCCTGGGCATGAACCCTGCAGCAGATCCCAAATTGTAGCAGCTAGAGGCTGTCCACCAGTTCTGTTCCTTGCAGTAGTCTCTTGGAACCCTGATACAGAACGACCTTCCCTCCTACAATACAAACAAATATATTCCTTCTAACAGCAGGCCCATTCAGCCACAGAGAGTAGAGACTGGGTGCCAGCCAGTTATTTGATTTCTTTCTGGGCATGTGGAGAGCATGGGCTGGTGGCCAGTCTTCCCTTTAATAAAATACACTCAGCCACCAGTTAAGCTTGCCTCCTCACCTCTGGTATCTTTGTTTCCCCATCTCAGAAGCCGGCCAAGACTCCTGGGCTCAGAGAGCCTAGGACTCAAGTAGGCTCAGAGAGCAGGTAGTACCATTCGGAGTCACATCTTGAACCAGACTCTGGATTTCAACTGCAGAGTCAGCACATCACCAGGTTAGTGCTTCTGGTCTGCACCATGCTCCCATACATTTGGTGGAGCTAGCAAAGGGCCCCTTCTAATTTATCATGAAGAGCAATGACCTAATTCACTGGTCACAAATGCCACGTGGATTGCCCTTTCCAGAAAACTGGGGGAGTCAAAGAAATATTTTAGGGTTGTATTTTTTAAAAATGGATGGAATGTTTCATTAAATATTAGGATAGAGATTAGAGGAGCATCAATATTTTGGGGGTCTATACCCTATAAAATTGGGATGGAATCCTGAAAGGAAATGTTCAATGAATGAATGAATGATATTGAATACCTACTGTATGCTGGACATTGAGCAATAAACAATAGTTCAGACACATGAGTAGGTTTAAGCTGGTTTAGGAGTTCACCTTAGGAATATAGCCTATGACCTGGGGACATTTATGTGGTTAAGCCCACGTCTCAGAGTGTGGAGATGAGTTATGAGGCCATTGATCCTGCTCCTGAGGGACAGTGTCGTTATAATAGTGTGGACAGAGAGCAAAGAATGGATTTGAGACAAATAAGAAAAGGATTTGGTCATAAAAGCAAGATGAATACTAGATTTCCAGCTTGAACAATTGAGTGGAGTCAGGCTGCTGGAGCCCGACATCCCTACAGAGACCTCAAGAGCCCCAGGGTGGGTGAGCTGGCAAGGGGGTGGTGGTCAGGGGAAGAAAACTGAGTGAATGTAGAAAGTGAAGTACTTAATTATATGCTGATAGGAACTTCCAAAAGGAAACTTTGTCTACTGAAAGGGTCAATATATATCCTGTATGTCTTGGGCTGCTGTCTGGGTCACAAAACAAAACTGATGGCCCTCTCAAATAGAATAAAGGAAGACGTACAAAGGGGTAAGGTGTTGGGAAACCACAAGAATTGGGGCAGAAAATGTCAACCACTAGCAGGTGCTCTTTGCCATCTCAAGGACTGAGGTCGAAGAGGCAGAAAATCAGTTACTGGAACCTAGAGGCAGAGATGACTATTGAGAAAGCTTCCTAATAGGGGCTAAGACCTTTCATTGAGGAATTTGGCCAGCTTATGAGGATGACTTGGTATCTGGCAGATTCTCACCATTAGGCAGTAGGAAACTGAAGGGTAAGAAAGCCCATCAATAGAGTTCAGAGAAGTCAGTTTCCACAGGCACAGAGTAGAGAAGAAGTGGTTCTGGAGGACAAATAGGACACCCAGCTGTCCTCTTTAAGGAGTTCCAGCTTTTCCCGGAACACAGCAGCAAATAAGAAAGGTATGCCAGTACTCCCATTTGTTGCAACAATTACTTTTTGAATCATTCAATCAGTATGTCACATGTTCACTCACCTCTCTACTTGTTCTCCTAAGATTGACTACACTGCTTCTCTGTCAGACCACCCCTTGTCTCTTTGAAGTACATCTTTGATAACTCCAGTGTGTTACAGGGGCTTTTCCAAACTATGGCTCTGCTTCTCTGGCTTTTCCAGAGAACAGGGCAAAACTATTCTCTGAGACCTCTAAACTGTTGATCATATGCCTGAATTCATTCCCTCTTCCTGGTTCATCCAGCCCCACTGGCAATATCAAGATATCATCTGAAAATCCTATGGAAAACCCAAATATGCCTATAGTTCAAAGACCCTGGAGTTCTCACAGATGGCTTAAATAGCACTGAGGGAGGAAGCTCTCTACCATTCCTACTGAGGCTGCCAATTTCATCAGCCACCTGCCAGAGAAAGCTGTGCAGTTGCTGTTACTCTTACAGATTTCATCTACATTGCCTTAATCTGCTGCCACAGCCTCTCCAGACCCTTAATGCTGCAGCCAAAGAAAATTTTATTTAAAGAAAGTATTCACTATACACCCATTAGAATGACCAAAATCTGGAACACTGACAACACCGAATGCTGGTGAGGATGTAGAGCAATGGGAACTCTCATTCATTGTTGATGGGAATGCAAAATGGTACAGCCATTTTAGAAGACAGTTTGGCAGTATCTTTCAAAACTAAATATGCTCCTATCATATGATCCAGAAATCACATCCTTGGTATTTACTTAAAGGAGTTGAAAACTTATTTCCCCACAAAAAACCCGTACATGGATGTTTATAGCAGCTTTATTAATGATTGCCAAAACTTGGAGGCAACTAACCTGTCCTTTAGTAGGTGAATGGATAAAATAAACTGGCATATCCAGACATTGGAATATTATTCAGTGCTAAAAAGAAATGAGCTATCAAGCAGTGAAAAGACATGGAGAAACTTAAGTGAATATTATTAAAAGAAAAAAGCCTATCTGAAAAGACTACATACTGTATGATTCCAAGTGTATGACATTCTAGAAAAAGCAAAACTATGGAGACAGTAAAAAGATCAGTGGTTTCCAAGGGCAGGGAGGGGGGAGAGAAAGAGATGATTTTTGAGCAGTGAAAATTCTCTGTATGATATAATAATGTTATGTATCATTCTACATTTGTTCAAGCCCATGGAGTGTACAACACCATGAGTGAACCCTGAAGTACATTATGGCCTTTGGGTGATTATAGTGTATCAGTGCAGGTTCATCTTTTCTAAAAATGTACTGTTCTTCTGAATGACATTGATAATGATGGGGGGGTATGCATGTGTGGGGTAAGGAGTATATGGGAAATCTCTGTACCTCCTTCTCAATTTTGTTATAATCCTTAAACTGCTCTAAAAAATAAAGTCTTATAAAAAAGAATTTATAGCTTTGTGCAGTGGCATTATCAGAGCCAATGATGTTTATCTGAGGTGTGATTATTGCTAACTGGAAAAAAAATTTAGAGTCAAGTACAGCAATGATATTCATGTTTTCATTAAATGTTTATATAAACATTCATGTTTATATAAAAAATTATGACAACTCCAGACATCATTTTATGACCAAGTACAACTCATAAAAACATCTTTGCAGGGAAGGTATTATCCTCTCTAGTGAAGTTTTATTTTTAACTCCATGTTTGAACCACTTTCTATGTTTGCGTGAGTCGGTGCCCGAAGGCAGGCCCCTGCTCTCCCTATAGACGTGGAAGAAAGGGAACACTGACTCTCTCCTGAGCACCGACAGCCTATATGGATTAGTGACCTAAGCTCAGACAATCAGGCGCCTTTGCTGGGACTTTGCATTTGGAGCAAGCGACACAAAGAAGGAGGTGGTGAGAATTCGTGCCAGGAGTGGTGGCATCAAGTGTTCGTGGCAGCAGCGTCCAGAGCAGCGCGGCCGTGGCAGTGCCTCAGGAGTATCTGGTTTCTGGTGACGGCAGCACCAGTGTCCGTGCCCAGTGTGGGCAGCAGAGCTGTGTCACCCTGACCAGGCTGTTCCTCTGTGAGATCTTGGCCGTAGTGCTTGCCACCTGACGGCCTCTGGGTCCTGCCTCAGCACTCCAGCATTCCCAAGTATTCCATAAGCTATGCAGTCTCCTTCCAAAATGTGCCTTTTCCCCCAGGTTAACCAGATCATTATCTGTTGCTTCCTACAAGAAATGCCTCTTTCGCAGATAAGAAAATTAAAGCTCTGAAAAGTTAAGAAATGTGGCCAAAGCTTTGTAACTAGTAGGTGACGGAGGCAGAGTTCTAACACCGGTCCCTGATTTCTGAGTAGAGTTTTTCCCCCAAACAACTGCATCTACACTGAAGATAGACACTTCCTATTATAAGTGGGTGTTTTATTGACCTGGTGATTTTACCTTCTCTGATGAGTACAATGAGAAACCCGGGAAGCAGCAAAAACAGCTATCCAGCGACTCTGGAAGGAGAATAAGGGATCATTTTGGCCTACCATATATGGATGAGTTATCCAGACTTCTTCATAAAGTGGTGTGAACAGTCTTGACAAAGAACCTGGCTTAGATGGGGACCCAGAAATGTATGCATATCTACTGATGAGATCAATCAGGGTCTGGTAGCACTTAGGCTAATTAACAAGGAGAGGCAGGGAAGTACGTTTCCTTCTGTCTGGGACCAAGAGTAACTTCCTTCCCAGGCACAGCTGAGATGTTTCTGAACTTCTAGAAGACCAGACAATTTGTGCAGGGTTTTCATTCAAGCCACTGCCCCCCTTCTACTTCCCGGTGCCTCGTAAAAGAAAAAAGCCTCAAGACTTATTGCCTTCAAACTTAACCTCATCCTCCAAAATATTCTAATTGTCTATGGAGATGTAGGAGATAATAGCTTTCCTGCAAGGGCAGGAGATGAAAGCATCAGGAAGTATCGAGCCCAGAAATCTGAGCATTTCACCACTGAATGGCTGTCATTGTGTTTACACATTGTTCTACTCAGGATTGTGAGTAGGAAACTTGATTGCTGGATTTTATCTACTTAGCCTACTGTCATCAATACTGATTCTGAACCGCTTGGGCACCTAGCCATCTTGGTGGATCAATATCGAAGATGTTAGACAAGTACACAAGAGATGGAGAGGTTTGGGGGTTGGTTTGTTTTCTTTCTAACAGAAAGGAGAGTATATTTCCCCGTCTACAGGGACCTCAATTTTACCTCAACCCTGGGCATGTAGCTTCATTTCACGTAACCTTTCTTATAGCTAAACACCTAGACATTAGGAGAGCAACCTATGGCAGGGTTTCATTTTTACTTCAGCTTCTCCAACCAGGGTCTTAGTGCAATTTTTAAAGAATAAAAATGGAAAGTCACAAGGTTAGCAGAACTACTGCGCTCTGAGACAGTAATCTACACTTAAGATTAGCACAATAAAATTCCCATAGTATTTTTGGAACTAGAAAAACTGAACTTAGAATGCAAATACAAAAAGCAAAGATAATCAGGGAAAACTGTGGAAAATAGAATAATGAGGGGTAATTTGCCTATGAAGTGTTCAAACACATTGTAAAGCTATAATAATTGAAATAGTGTGGCAGCAGACTATAAATAGATAGGTCAATGGAAGTTGAATATATGATACAGATGATACTTTAAATTGGTGGGAAAAATGATTTAATAAGCCCATGGGGTAGCCATCCAAAAAAATTAATTACATCTGTATCTCATATATTACACCCAAGTAAAAATCCAAATAAATCAAAAATACTAGAAGAAAACATGAAAGTGTGTATATACATGTATGTGTATATACACATACATAACTTGCAGGAAGTATTTTAACCCATACTTGTGGGAAAACATTTCCTATGACACAAAACTTAGAAGTCATATAAAGATAAATACATTTGACAACATAAAGTTTTAAAATATGCCTGGGAAAACATATGCCCAAAGTTAAATATCAAATGGAAAAAAAAACCTTGCTAAGCTAATAGACATCTTAGTATCTTCTTTGAGTTATCCTCAACATATGACAGAATTGGCCCGTTCTTTTTACTTGAAGTTCTTCTTCACTTGGTTTTTTTGACAGTGTTCTTCCCTGGTTTT
>JAVSCE010016764.1:0-37814 GCA_032199065.1 Smutsia gigantea
TTTGTATTTTCTTGGTTATAACTTCTCTTTCATTACTGATACTATTCATGAGTCCTCCTTTTTTCTTGATGATTCTAGCTAAAGGTTTATCAATGTTTTTCTTTTCAGAGAACCAGCTCTTAGTATCAATGATCTTTTTTTTTTTTTTGGTCTTTATTTCCACTCTGATCCTTACTTCCCTTCCTTCTACTAATGATGGGCTTTTTGTTGTTGTTCTTTTTCTAGTTATATTTGGTGTGAGTTTTTAAACTATTGTTATTTTAAAAATCAATGTTGTTCCCTTTGTTGACTTATCAGAATGGTGGTTGAGTGTTTGTCCCATGTTGTTTCAGAAAGTAGATTACTTCAAATGGATGTCTAGGACATTTTTAAACCATAGTTAAGGTGGATTTTTACTCTACAGGATTTGATTACTTGTTATAATTCATTCTATAGATCATAATAATATTTCATTCTTTGTAATGTGGGAATACTATATTTAAACATTAATAAAAATGAATATTGGATAAAATTTATCCAGGATCTTCTTGTTCTCCACTCCCCCCAATTTTCCTTCCCTACTTTCCTTCCTTTCTTTTCTCCTTCCTTGCTTCTTTCCCTTTTCCTTTTTTTTTAAAAAAAATCCACATGCCCTTCTAACATTATATCATTGTGTGGTTTCATAGCTGAGATTTTTAGGTGATAAATTTTCCATAAGTAGTAATTAGTTCTCGAGATCAGATAATGGGATGCTCTCTTATGAGAACATGTTTGTGTCACTGGTCTGTGTACCCTAGTGATATGGTAATTGATACTTGCTGCTTTATTATACTGCAGGAAATTACTTGGGAAAGATATGGCACAAGATGCAGTGTCATAGACAGCTATAACTTTTTTCATATGTGAAAAAATAACTCTTAGTGTGTGGTTTGGGTAGAAAACTAATTCTTTTTTATCAAGTTAGTGTTGGAAATTTCACATTGTAAAATGAAATTCCTTCATGTGCTTATGATGCAATTTTGGAGTGACAAATAAAAAAACATAGTCTAAGCTTTGTGGAAGGAGGAAAGTGCATTCCATTTTCTAGTTACAGGGATGCTATCATTTTGAAGGCTATGATTTCTGATAAAAGTTTGCTACAATGTATATTTAAAAATCCTGTGCAGTAACATTTCTTAAATCTGTTTTATAACCTCTTGAGCTTACAACTTCTTAGTGTGCTGTTAATTGAATGGTCTAAATGAAATATCCCTTTAGATCTATTTTCCACTGCCTCAAATGCACCTTAAAGGAAATACACTCTTCCTTACCCTGAAAAACTTTTTTTTCCCATAGGATAAGAAATGGATTCTCAATCATGAAGATGTCACATTGGGAGAATTACTGGGCAAGGTATGTAATCACCTGAGTTAAGCAGCCAAAAGTATTTATAGTGATTGTGAACTCTGCAGTTTTATTTTCTTCATAACTTTTCTTATATTTCAGCACACAGCAAGACAGTTTCTCACGTTAACCTAGAAGAGCACAATACATCTGTTATAAATAATGTGGTGTTCACTGAAGTAGATGTGTGAAAATCTTTGAAAAGTTTAAGGATGGCTCTTGATATTTCAAAATAGTTATATGTATGTTTTCTTCTGGAAGCACTAAAAACCATAATAATTTTATTACAGTGTAGTAAAGCCAAAACTTATGAGCTCAGATTTGAAAAGAAACTGCGAGATAATAAAAGTTTAAACACCCAAATAGTCTTGTGCTATTTGTTGTTGGTTTACATGATAGTTCAGAAAAAGTGAAATAATGCTCTTTGGAATTTCAGGATTTTATATAGAATCACCATAGATAACAATATTTGACAGATTATTTCAGTCTAAAACTTAAGTGGAGAAGACATTTCAATAAAATATTCTTTTTGTAGCTAGCTGTTTTAGTGGTCAGAGGGCAGCTACATATTTCAAAGTTCCTTTTTTTCAGTAAAGTTGGAAATTTCTTCTCATAGGTCATATGAAAGTATATTATGTCTAACAATAATGACAGATGTTTGATAATCATTCATCAAATAAACTATTTGCAAATTTATTGTTCATTTATATTTGAGTTCCAAAGGGTAAATATTAACTGCATTTTCAATGACTTAATTAGTGGTGTTTCCATTTGAAAGCTTGCATTGAGTTTAGGTTCATAATACAAAGTGAAAAATAGTATAAAATCCAGGTATTTAGGGAAAACTATCACTCATTCATTTCTGGGTCATCAGCACTAGACTGAAGGCTGGCATTAGTAAAGAAATGATTACTCACTATTTATTTTAATCAAATGTAAAATTGAACTGACAAATATAAAATGATTTTTACATTCAAATGTAAAAGTAAGTTGACAGATCTTTCCCCTTTTTAGCTTTGATGTATGTTAAGAAAGTAAATCTCTATTGAAATAATCTACTTTGCAGGATTCTTATTTTAAAATATCTTTCCCAAATGGAAGTATTAAATTACTATTGGAAAGCAGTTTCTATTGACTGCTAATGCTTAGCTTGAGAGTCTTTAGAATTTTCTTACTAAAAGTGGTAGCTGATGTGTTTATTTCTCTGTGATGTGCTCGTAATTCTTAAGGAAATCTTTCCAGTACTTCAGTTAGTACTCAGTAGCAGTGGTTGGGTCAAAAATTATTACAAAGAAATTAAATAAATCTCCATGAAAGTACGATTAAGTAAATTGTAAAATCAAGCCACCAACTGAAATAGAATGTGTTGAAGGACAGATCAATCAGTACTAAGCAAAAAAATTTTTCAGTTAAAGAGAAATATTTTAATTATTATGTTTAATGGTAATCAGGAGGAATATATCAGGAGCTTTTATCTTGTTAGTAAGGCTGTACTTCAAAGAATAGTGTTTTTTCAATGACAAGGCAGTAGCATAATGTCAAATTCAGTAAATTTAATCATTTAATAAAAGACAACAATTTACACTGTATAGCTTAATTTCAGCTTATATTTTTAAGTAGAAAATGATTTATCACTTAAATTTTCCTCTTCTCTAATTATTTACAGTATACTGCTTGAGAGTGCCTAAGTAAAAGAGAATTAGCCGATGTTCCTAATTCAGACACTTAGTGGGATTTGGAATTTAGTAACAGTATCAGGTTGAGATAGAACTTTTTTATTCAGCAATAGATTCTTAGACTGTACTTGATATACTGTTTGTATTCAATATCTATTTTCTCCTCAAATATTTCTTGAATGCCTACTTTGTGCCAGGCACTCTTTTAGGCACTTGGGATATGTCAGTGAACAAAGGGGACAAATGCCCTTGACCTTATGCAGACTATATTCTAGCTTGAAGGGGAAGACAGATAAACAGTAAGAATAATTAGGTAAATTTTATAAAATCAGAGGGTGCTAAGACCTGTGAAAAATATAGTGAGTTTGAGAGTACAATATAGGGAAGTCAGAGTTGCAATTTTTAATAATGAAATCTGGGTAAGCCTCATTAAGTTGTTACTTTCCAATAAAAACTTGGAGAGAAGGGATTTAGCCACACTGACATTTTAGGAAGAGGGTTCCAGGAGGAAGGAATGACTAATATTATTTGAAGAGCAAGGGAGACAGTGGCTATAACTGAGTAAGCAAGGAGGAATGTGGTAAGATAGGAAGTCAGTGAGGTGGTCGGGATACAGATCATGTAGGGTCTTATAGACCATTGTAATTACTCTGACTTTGGTTATGTATGAAAAGATGAGCTGATGGGTGGATTTGAGTAGAGGAATGGCATGATCTTTTTAAAAAGCACACTCTGGCTGTTGTTTTGAGAATAGGCAAATGAGTTGGAAGATGAAGAAGCATTTACGCTATCTAAGAAAAAGATGAGAGTTGTTGGATCAGGTGTTGCAGTGGAGATGGTGAGAAATGGCCAGTTATGGATACGTTTTTAAGGTTGAACAAACTAAATATCGTGATGAAGTCTTATGTGGGGCATGAGAGAAAAAGGAGAGTCAACATAGGTGTAGCAGGTTTTGAGGAACAAGATTAGGAACTGTTTTGGATGTATTGAGTTCTCTTTTAGATTTCCAAGTGGAGATGTTGGGAAGACGATTGGATATCAAGTCTGGAGTTTTTAGAAAAGTGGTTTGGATCAAAAGTACTAATTTGTATTGTAACATGCATATTTGGTAGTTGTGTATAGATGGTATTTTAAGTTTAAAAAATAGAAATATATTTGACATAAATTTAAGGTATATAACGTGTTAATTTAAAACATTCATATATATATAGTAATATGATTGACACTGTAGTGATGATTAACACCTCTATCATGTTACATAATTGTCTTTTTAGTAGTCAGAATAATTAAGTTCTAGTCTTTTAGAAAGTTTGCTGATTATAATACAATATTTTTTGTCTGTATTCACTATACTGTGCATTAGCTCTCTAGTGTTTATTTATTTCTCATAGTTTGTACCCTTGTGTCCTGTTGCCCCCAGTGCCCGGGTAACCACCATTTTGCACTCTATTTTTATAAGTTTGGGGCTTTTTAGATTCCACATATAAGTGATATCACAAAGTATTTTTCTCTTCCTGATTTGTCTCACTTAGCATAATGTAGTCAAGGTCTATTCATGTTGTCACAAATTGCAGGATGTTGTTCTTTCTCATGGCTCAATAATATTCTGTTGTGTATGTGTGTATACACACACACACACATATGTACCACATACAGATGGTATTTAAAGCCATAAGACTAGTTGAGCTCAACAATAGAGTGAGTCTAGATAAAGGAGAAGAAAAATTCAAAGACTGGGCCCTCTTCACTCCAACATTAGAAAAAATGGAGAGAAGAGAAGCAGTCATCAAAGGAGGTTGAGAAAGAGCAATAAATTAGAAGGTGGAAAATCAGGAGATATGATGCCTTGGAAGCCAAGAGAAAAGGTCTGCTAAGGAGATTAGAGTGATCAGTAGTGTGAAATGATGGAAAGAGGTCAAAGATGATGATGAACAAGAATTAACCACTGAATTTTGCGATGAGGTCATTGCTGTCTTGGCTGAGCAGTTTTCATGGAGTGCTTTGGGTGAAAACCAGATTGGAATAGACTTAAGAGAGAATGGAAGGAAAAGAATTAGAGATAGCAAAGATGTGACTCTGAAGTTTTGCCGCCAATGGAAGTGCAGAGACATGTGGTGGTAGTTTAAAGAGAATGAATTATGTGCTGTTGTTTAACCTGAGAGAAATGATAACATGTATGTTTGCAGTTAAGAATGATCTAGTGAAAAATTCATGATTTTGGAGGAAGACATGAGAATTGCTGGAGTAATATCACTAAGTAGGTAAAAAGGGCACAGGAGTTAGTCCACAATGGAGGATTGACTTTAATAGAAACACATAGTTCATTTTTATAGCAGGAATAAAAATTGGCAGGTGTGTAAATGTGGGGCTGAGAGTCTTGAAGTTCACTTCAGATTGTTTCCATTTTTTCAGTGAAGCAGGAAGCAAGATTATCAGCTAAGAATGACGATGTGGATGGAGATGGTGTGAGGGATTTGAGAAGAGAGTAGAAGGGAAAACAGTTAATTAGAAGAATGAGAGTATAAATGGTCTAGAGATTTGTAATATGATTACTGGGCAGCATTAAAGGCCCACTAGAAGACTATGTTCATGAATTTAAAGTGAAACTAGGCAGCATGGCTGTGGATTTTCTCCAGTCATGTTTAGCTGCCTAGGTACAGAGTAGGAAATATTGTATTTAATTAGGGTTGTGGATTTGACAAGGTAGTTTGTACAGATTAAGAGAAACAAGTTGAGAATGCATGATAAGCAGTTGTAATTATTAACTCTGGAACTTAAGGTGGATAATGAATGAAGGAGGATATTAAGGGGGTGATGGACAATAAAAATTGATAGTATCTAAAGATTTGGAGAATCCTGTAGGGTCATGGGATTTTTTGGAATCCGGATACTAAAGGAAGTAAGCTACAAAAATAGAAGCCAACCAGAAGATGAGATAAATGAAATAGACATCATAAAGGAGTTGCATTATTGGCACTGACAAAGTTTATGATCCTAGAAAATAGGTTGTAGCACAAGATCATTGGAAGAGAGATGTTTAGAAACAGAGTTTGAAGTGTTGGAAGTATCTTTAAATGCCTATTGAAATTGCCAAGAATTAAGATAGGAGTAACCCTGGTTACAGTAATCCAAGAGCTCAAATTGTCAATAAATGATGGAAAATATTTTCATATTCAATAGCTGATAGCTATTATGAAATATAATGGGTACAAAATTGAATGATAAGGTTTCAAAGCCTGGATTTTTTGTTTGTTTTATTTAGGAATGCAGGAGGGAAAATGATTTGAAAGCAGTGGCAAGAAGCTAGTAGAATACTTTATTCCATCTCCAGAGCAGTGGGAAAGGAGGGGGTAGGGGTGATAGGGAAGTAATCACTTAAGTTCAGAAGGTAAATGGAAGCTCAGCTACCATTTGAGTGTTCTCAAGTGAGAGCCAAGTTTCTGTTAGAACAAAAAAAAAGTAAATGACCAAAAGAAGAGTTGTGATGATGATGGATCACAAATTCCAGAAGGCACAATGGAAGTTGGAAATAGAAGGAAAATAGTTGGAGATAGAGGGTTGAATAGAAACGTGCAGTCTATAATGAGGATTAGCAAAAATAAGATGAAGATTAACCTAGGTCCAAGATTTTATAACTGACATAAATAGACAAGGCACATGAGAATTAGCCTCATAAACTTAAGGCCAGTAACAAAGATGAGTTGTACCTGTTGAATGGTAAGGCATGATGGGTGTCCTGGGCTTCCTCCTGATTCTTTGGTTGGAGAAGAGGTGGTCTGGGAAGCAGTCTTTTTCTCAGTGCTTAGAGATTCCACCCTTGACTACTATTGATAGAGTTGAATTCCTCTAAGTAATGATTGTTGAATGCATGTTAAAATTTGCAAATACTTGGTATATGCCAAGATTTGTCATATGGGGCAGATTCTTTGTACCATTAGAAAGGTACAAAAGGGCAATGGGATGATAAGTGTTAAGGAATGATATACATCATTTGTGGAAGATCAAGAAAATCTTCATGAAGGAGGTGTCATAAGACATGGC
Organism: Smutsia gigantea; assembly: GCA_032199065.1. Lineage (NCBI taxonomy): Eukaryota > Metazoa > Chordata > Mammalia > Pholidota > Manidae > Smutsia > Smutsia gigantea. Next base: position 7,080 of record JAVSCE010016764.1, read on the forward strand.
TTAAAGATTAGTTGACATTTTCCCAGATAGGAGGTTGGGGTGGGGGTTCCACAGAGGAGGAGAATGTAGAAAGTCATGGCACATACTTGGGATCACTAAGTATTTGAGTTTAGAATGCATGTAACAGTTGTGGACTAGAATGTGGAGCTAGACAGAGGCTGAGAAAGTGATGGTAATTGTAGCATGGATATTGAATAAGGCAGTAGTATAATCAAAGCTGTCCTTTAGAAAGATTAATCTGGCAGTGCTGTGGTGGATGGATTGGAGGGGGAGGGACTGATGACGAGTTTAGGTGAAAGAATTGAGATCTTGAATAAGGGTAGCCTTTCTGAGATGCAAGCAGGAAGACAAAAGTATTGCAGAGGTAGAATATGAATGCTTGCAAAGAGAATGCTGGCCCTGTAAATAAAAAAGGTAATTTAGCCCATTAATAACATGTTAACTTTTAGACAAATTGAATTGTAAGTGCTTCACAATTATTCAGATAGAAGCCCAGTAATAATGTATATTGATGTCTTCTCTTGGCTCTATCTCTGATGTAAAAAAATGATTGTCTTTGGGGGGTGGGGGAAATCCTTGAGAATGACACACAGGGAGGATGTAAGATCAAATTTTCCCTCTTCTAATTTATGATGAATGTGTAGTATGTTGAGAATTCATCTTTTGTGAAGAAATGTTTAGTTTTTGTGAAAGGATGATCAATCATTATTGTTTAATAAATATTTGAGTTAAATATTAGATTTAAGTATACTTAAAATAAGTAAAATTAAAAATGGGAAATTAAGTAAAATATTAACAATTAAAATATTTTAATAATTTAAAATTGTTAATAATATGTAAAACTTACATACTTTGAACTATTTGGTTAAGAGTTAATTGATTTTAGAACTCTAATGCTCAGTAACTAGCAGACTCCTAGTTCAGTTATTTCTTGCTCAACAATACATTGAAGCTTATTATAATGTTTGCATGTTATTATTATAGCTATGTACAAAAGTATATGTACATACATAGAAATACTTGAGTACTAAAAAAAGTAACTTTTGTCTTAGCCTTATAGAACTTCTCTGTAATACTTTGCTTTTTACTGTAATAAAAGGAAAATGAGTTCAAACTGGAAATAAGGCATTTTAAGTCAAAATATATCCCAACCATAGAATAAGGTTAGGAGTTCATACATTTGATAGAAATTAGTTCAACTCAGTGTGGGTGACACTGGCATTTGGGTAAGCACGTCCTTTCAGAGGCTGATAGCCTGTAGCAGCGGCTCTTGACAGTTCTTCATCTGCCTAGGTTCCATTGCTTCTCCTGATTCTCTTGCCCTCACAATCTCCTCCAACTGACATATGGTTATAGGGATCAATACCAATAGTCACCTCACAGAATCTTTGCTTTATCTTTAAACATTAGTGGATACTTTTTAGAATAAAGTTTAGAGTTTACAGATAAAGGGAACTAGGTGGAGAGAAACTTACGTATTTCTGATTCCATCAATTTGAGTGTCTCCTTTTATCTTATTCTTGCAACTTTTTCCCCATTTTCCTTTTCAGTTCACCTCAAGTGTCAATCCCCTAAGTAGTTGTTGTGCTAGGTAGTATATTTAAATTTTGAGAGTTAGTAAGAGTAACATTTCCAGTCTTAATTTCCACTTAAAACTCTGAATAAAGCTAACAGAGGACTTTTAACTCAAAACACATCATTATATTCTTTCCTTTGTTTTGCAAAGATTTTTGTGGCTGTCTTACACCCTAAACAATAAATGTATTTGTACTTTCAGGGAAATTTTGGTGAAGTATATAAAGGCATATTAAAGGATAAAACTGCTGTTGCTGTTAAAACATGTAAAGAAGATCTTCCTCAAGAGCTGAAAATAAAATTTTTACAAGAAGCCAAGTGAGTTCTACAAAGTAATATTAAACATGTATTTTTAATATAAGTGATTCATTAAAATATAAGTTTGGTGATATCTTATGTTTTGCTTAAGTATCAGTAAGCACTTACACAATGTGGAAACAAAAAGTTTCTGTGTTTTTGAGTTAGACAATAGATCAATTAAGCAGTCAGTCAAACAACCAGAAGTTAAAAAGTTAAGTTAGTATTCTTTGAGTCCTTAAAAAATACTGCAATTTTTATCACATGCATATACATATATGTATATATGCCATGTTGTGATGGCCTTTATGATAAAACATTACAGTATTGTCTCTATAAATGTATAATTACATACCTATATCTAGATATATATAGTTTTATTTATCCTACCTTCCTTAGATATTATCTCTTGATTCTCTTTTTCCCAGATGTTAGCTTTCTTTTCTGAGAACCTCAAGTCTCTTCTTCAACTCAGTGTCTGGCATTTGTTTCAAAATTTGCATATTTCTTTTATAATCGATTTTCTAGGATGATTATCTTCCCTTTTTTCTGTTGCTAGCTAAATTTTTAATATTCTGTTTTGCGACCCCTGTATTACAGATAGCTAAAACTATTCTGTTAGTGTTAAAATCTAGTATATACAACAAAACACAAACTAAATGGACAGGTGCTTTGGAGAAAGTAAGGATGGACTCTCACTCTTGAGATTGAGGTGGATGGATTGAGATGGGAGAAAAGGAGGATGCATGGATCCATAGATTAGTGGTGTAAAGGGAGGGAAAGCAAGGGGTTAGGAAGGTGGGGGTCTCCATCATGGCAAAATGTATAAAATTGAGGTTTCTGTGAAGTGCCATGGGAGAACAGAGGACATGGCAATAAGAGAACTAAGCATTTTGATGTACATTTCTCTGTTCATCTTCTAAAAAGGAATATTGATAGCAATGAATTAAATCAGTTTGATACATATATTAAATATTTTCTATAGAACAAAACTGTAAACCTTTTTCATGTACATTGTTGGAAAAATTGTATGATAAATTTAAACGCATGGTGTCAGTTTTTAAAAATTCATCAACTCATTATGTTATTCATAGGTATTCTTAAGGTACAAAGTTATATTGAAGTTATTTTCAGAATATTTTCTTGCTTTTTAATTTGTGATTGCTTTATTGCAAAATAGTTAATTTTCTCTTACAAAATGAGATTATGAAGTTTTATGTTAAAAGTGAAAATTACATACATGCAAACTCCCAATGTTCTTTAATAGATGATAGAGGTGTATATTTAGATATTGAATACTATTTTAATTCATGCTGGCAGTTTTGTAGAATTTCTTTACTAAGTAGTTTCCAACCTAAGAAATGACATTTTGGATTAAAGTTAAACATTCTAAAACTTGCTTTTTAATTCTTTATAGAAGTTGCAAGCTCCCAGTATTGACAGAAATTTCTCTTGTCTCTCAAATTCTTCCCAGTTTATCTTGTCTTTTATAAATCATGCATTTTCAATCTAAACCTTCTTTCTTAGCTATTTCTGCTTTAATTGTACATATGCAAACACACATAAACTGTTTTATGTTTGTACAAATAGTTATATTTTCATTCTTGTAGGAAAGAAAACCACATTTTTTCAAATATGAGCGAATTTATAACTATCAATAGGCTAATAGGGAATAAAATGTGGTAATAGAAATCATCAGGGGGGACAGGCCTCTGACGGTATCTAAGGCATTTTAAACTCATGCTTGGGGTCCTGTTGATGAGTCTGTACTGCATTATAGACATCTGATGACATTTTGTTTTTATCAAAACTAAATCTCTGCTTCAGCATAAGTCTGTATTGAAATGGTTACTTAGTTACTGTTTGACCTTTTTCAGCTTTCTCAAAACTTGAGTTTTTACTGTTTTGAGATTGGTCATGATCACCAAGAATTTATTTATTGTGCAACCTAATCATGTAGAATTTACCAATATAAATTGGATTCTTATTTTTATATATTTTAAATCAAGTGTATACATAAAACAAAAAGATGTCACTCTAACTGCCTACAGATTTTGGTCCACTGATAGTTTCCACCTTTGCTTTTGTTGTGATAGTTAAAACCAGATACTTCTACATGTTTTAGACTAAAGAAATTATTTCTACTAGCAATCATAGTGAATAATGACTTTTAAATGAATGTTTAATTGAACTGAGAACTGACTTATTTGAATTATATTTTGCCAATATTTTATCAAAACTTATATACATCCCATTTATAATAATTTGGGCTCATACTGAAATTTTAAAACTTAAATTATCTTGACATAAGTGTATTCTACTTGTGCACAATATTCATGACCATAAATTAAAGCATTATTATTTAAATGATAACTATTCTTATAATTTTCTGTCATCCAGGATTCTCAAGCAATATGATCATCCCAATATTGTCAAACTTATAGGAGTTTGCACACAAAAACAGCCTATATACATCATTATGGAACTGATTCCAGGTAATATGATTTTAGGAGATTTGATGACATTTTAATGTCATGTTTTATTATTTTTATGTTTAGTCTCTTCAATTTCTCCTTGTAAAGTTTCCAAGGATTTTGTTTAACATTTCCTAATGACAGAGCTTGCACACATATGTGATATTTTTATAGTCTATAATACTGTGCTATTTTCTAGAAAATGTCAGCCAGTCCATTTTTTTTAAGAAAATACATTATTACAGTGCAGTTGCACATGGAACTTAGTGATATATAACATTTATGTGAGAAAAGCTGTTTAGAAAAATGGTTTACTTAGTTTGATTTACTATCATTTATAAAAATGATAGTACTATGCTATATGTAGTTTATTGTATATGTTCCAAGTACATTACCCATGCATCCTCCTGCTTGGTTTTATATAAAATCTCATAGTGCTTTGAGTCACTTATGAACTATGAATGTCTTGTATATGTGAATAAAAGAAAAAGTAATCTATCTAGGAATTTGTCATCATATTTTTTTCTGGAACTTTAAACACCTCCAGGTCTTTTGATTAACAACTTTTGCCAACATACAAGCATAACCTATAATTGATCTAGTGTGTTTTAAGTTACTTTCTTTGTACATGTTTTTGTTGTAGAAAATATAATCAGAGGTAAAATTTGATCTTGATAAAATTATATAGTATTTAATAACAAAATTTCCTTTAGCTCTATTTTCTCATTTCAAAAGAAGGAATTTAAAGGAATATGAAAAATATTTCTAATTCAAATATACATTAAGTAAACCTGATATTGTGGATTGCCTATTAAATACCATTCAGATAATTCTTCTGTTATTTAGGGGTAATTGGTCCTATTTTATCACATTGGTTTTCTTGCTTTTGGAATTTTCTTTATTACCATATAACTGCAGGATGTCTAGATCATCATCTTCATCCCCATTAAAATGGCACCATATGTGTTAGGTACATTGTCTTTTGCATGGCTTATACTGTTTATGATCTATATCTTAAAGTAGCTTTCAATGTAGTTATGAAAAAAATATTAGAATAGTCTCAAATTTTAAGAACAATTGAAAACCTCTAACTTTAGTTAAATAATATAAGTACGTATGAACATTCATGTAAGTACAAATGAAGCCCCCAACTCTTGGAATTTTATATAAGTGGAATCATACAGTCTATATTCTTTTTTTTGTCCTCTCTTTTTTTTCATTCAGCATAATTATTTTGAAATTCATCCATGTTGTAATGTGCATCAATAGTTCATTCCTTTTTATTGCTGAGTAGAATGACATTGAATGACTATAACACAACTTACCCATTCAACTGCTGATAGATTTTTGGATTGTTTCCTGTTTGGGGGCTACTACAAATGAAGCTGCTGGGTATATACATGTCCAAGTCTTTGTGTGGATATGTGCTTTCACTTCTCTAAGAAAAACACTTAGAAGTGGAACAAACAGATTGTGCAGAATATGCATTCTTAAATTTTTAAGAAGCTGCCAAATTGCTTTCTAAATTGATCATGCTAGTTTACATTCCCAGCAGCCATCTAATAGCTCCAGTTCCCCCACATCCTCCTCAACTCTTGGTCTTGTCAGTTTTTGGCCATTCTTATATATATGTTAGAAATGTCCTATTGTGGTTTGAATTTGCCTTTCCTGATTGACTAGTGATGAGCATCTTTTCATGTACTGATTTGCCATTCATATATGTTCTTTGGTGAAGTGTCCATTCAAATCATTTGCCCATCATTAAAATTGGATTTTTATTATAATAGTCTTGGTTATTTACAAATACTGAATGAATGCTTTTCTCCTTCAGATCAGATATAATACAAATATGCCTGCATTTGCCACTTTGGTATTGTACTGGAAGTTCTAGCTTTTAAAATAATACAGCAAAAAAAAAGAAAAGCATTAATATGTTTTATATTAAAACGTATCTAGTATATTAGGCATATATAAATACATCAAGATATTTTTCACCTTTGCTACAATACTTCATTGAAATTAATACAAGCTACTATAATAATATAAGACATTATAATATCCTATGGTAAAAAACAGTGCAACACTTAAAATTGGTTTTTTTAAACATTTTTATATTTATGGTAGCTCAACACTGATAAATTATCTTTAATAGCTAGGCTCTTTAGATACAACTTTGAAATTCTCAGTACTAAACCAGTTATATCTAACATTCTATTCTCATGAAGGTCGGGCCAGAACAAAAGTTCAAAAAATGGGCTAATAATTTTCTTCCATTTTCAATTTAAACCTTGGTAACAAACTTCCCCTTCTCTATTCCTTTATCTCAATATATTGCTTTTAAAGTCTCAAGTACTCTTTTCTTTTATCATCAGTGAACACATGTACATATTAGAATTTGAAAAGATAAGTCAGTAAAAAAGCAAAGGTCCCTTGTAAAAAAAAAAGTTCCACTACAAGATGAAATGCTTATGACTATATAGTTATGAAAAGCATAGGAGAAATTAAGTCCAGGTATGCAAACCTGGTTCAACATTTGAAAATCTAATATAATCCATTGCACTAACAGGCAAAGCAGAAATCACATCATCATATCACTAAATGCAGAAATAACATTTGGAAAAATCCAACACCCACTCATGATAAAATAAAACAACAACCAGTAAACTAGGAATGGGGGGAAGTACCTCAACTTTAATTAAAAATATATATATGTATTTTTACAGCTAACGTCATACATAATTTTGAGAAACTCAAACCTTTCCCACTAAGATCAGGAACAAGGCATTCCTTTTCAACCTTGTACTGGAAGTCCTAAGTAATGCAATAAGACAAGAAAAGGAAGAAAGTATACTGAGTTGTACCAATTTACATTCCCACCAACAGTACATCAGATTTCCCGTTTCTCCATATCATTACCAACACATGTTATTTCTTGTCTTTTGGATAGAGGCCATTCTGACTGGTGGGAGGTGATAGTCTCATTTTGTGGTTTTGATTTGCATTTCTCTGATGATTAGTGATGTGGAACATCTTTTCATGTGCCTGTTGGCCATCTGTATTTCTTCTTTGGAGAAATATCTGTTCAGGTTCTCCACCCACTTTTTAATCAGGTTATATGTGTATTTTGGTACAACTGCTGTGGAAAGCAGTATGGAGGTTCCTCAAAAAACTAAAAATAGATATACCATTCAACCCAGTAATTCCACTTCTAGGAATTTATCCCAAGAAAACAAAATCCCTGATTCAAAAATATATATGCACCCCTCTGTTTATTGCTACATTATTTATAATAGCAAAAATATGGAAACATTCTATGTGTCCATCAGTACATGAATGAATAAAGAAGTGGTGGTACATACACAATACACAATGGAATATTATTCAGTGATTAAAAAAAAGAAACCCTGCTATTTGAGTTCTTTATATATTTTGGCATATGAGTTCATTATATATTTTGGATGTAAACCTCTTATTGGATAAATCATTTACAAATATATTCTTCCATAATGTAGGATGCCTTTTTGTTTTACTGATGGTGTCCTTTGCTGTACAGATGCCTTTTAGTTTGATGTAGTTCCACATGTTCATTTTTTGTTTCCCTTGTCTGAGGAGATGTGTCCAGGAATAAATTGCTCATGGCTCTGTTCAAGAGATTTTTGCCTATGTTTTCCTCTAAGAGTTTTATTGTCTTATGTCTTACATTCAGATCTTTGATCCATTTTGAGTTTACTTTTAGGTATGGAGTTAGACAGTAATCCAGTTTCATTCTCCTGCATATAGCTGTCCAGTTTTCTCAAACACCAGTTATTGAAGAGGCTGTCTTTTCCCCATTGTATATTTATGGCTCTTTATCATACATTAATTGGCCATGTATGTGTGGGTTATATCTGTGCTGTCTATTCTGTTCCATTGATATATGGGTCTGTTTTTATGCCAGTACCACACTGCTTGATTACTGTAGCTTTGTAGTATAGCTTAAAGTCAGGGAGCATAATCCCTCCAGCTTTGTTCTTTCTTAGGATTGCTTTGGCTATTTGAGGTCTTTTCTGGTTCCATATGAATTTTAGGATCATTTGCTCTAGTTCATTGAAGACTGTTGCTGGTATGTTGATAGGGATAGCTTTGAATCAGTAAATTGCTTTGAGCAGGATACTCATTTTGACAATATCAATTCTTGCTATCCACAAGTACAGGATAGATTTCCATTTATTGGTGTCTTCTTTGATTTCTCTCATGTGTCATATAGTGTTCAGAGTAAAGGTCTTTCAGTTCCTTGGTTAGGTTTATTCCCAGGTGTATTGTTATTTTTGATGCAGTTGCACGTGAAATTGTTTTCCTGATATCTCTTTCTGCTAGTTTATTGTTCATATATATGAATGACTTCTGTATATTAATTTTGTATCCTGCAATTTTGACAAATCTAGTTACTAGTTCTAATAGTTTTTGGGTGCCTTTAGGTTTTCTACATGTAATATCATGTCATCTGAAAATAGTGACAGTTTAACATCTTCCTTACCAATCTGGATGCCTTTTATCTCTTTGCCTTGTCTGATTACCATAGCTAGTACCTTCAGCACTATGTTGAATAAAAGTGTTGATAGTGGACATCCTTGTCTTGTTCCTGATCTTAGAGAAAGAGCTTTCAGTTTTCACTGTTAAGTGCAGTGTTGGCTGTGTGTTTGTCATATATAGCCTTTATTATGTTGAGGTACTTGTCCTCTATACCCATTTTGTTAAGAGTTTTTATCATGAATGGGTGCTGAATTTTGTCAAATGCTTTCTCAGCATCTACTGAGATGATCATGGGATTTTTGTCCTTTTTGTTGATGTGGTATGTGATATTGATTGATTTACAAATATTGTACCCTCCTTGCATCCCTGGAATAAATCCCACTTGGTCGTGATGGATGATCTTTTTGATGTATTTTTGAATTTGGTTTGCTAATATTTTGTTGAGGATTTTGCATCTGTATTCATCAGGGATATTGGTCTATAATTTTCTATTTTTGTGGTGCCTTTATCTGGTTTTGGTATTAGAGTGATGCTGACCTCATAGAATGAGTCTGGAAGTATTCTCTCCTTCTAATTTTTGGAATACTTTAAGAAGGATGTGTATTACCTCTTCTTTGAATATTTGGTAGAATTCAGCTATGAAGCCATATGTATGGTCCTGGGGTTTTGATTTGGGGGAGTTTTTTTTATTACCAATTCATTTCATTGCTGGTGATTAGTCTGTTCAGATTTTGTTTCTTCCAGGGTCAATCTTGGAAGGTTGTATTTTTCTAGGAAGTTGTCCTTTTCTTCTAGGTTGTCTAGTTTATTGGCATGTAATTTTTCATAGTAGTCTAAAACTTCTTTGTATTTCTGTGTTATCTGTTGTGACTATTCCTTCTTTGATTCTGTTGTTTATGTGTATTTTCTCTCTCTCTCTCTATCTTTTTATATGTCTCGATAGGGGTTTGTCTATTTTTATTTTCTCAGAACCAGCTCTTGGTTTCATTGATTTTTTTTCTATTGTTTTATTCTTTTCTATGTTTTGTTTATTTCTGCTCTGATCTTTATTATGTCCCTCCCTCTACTAACTTTGGGCTTCATTTGTTCTTTTTCTAAGTGAGTTTAATTGTGAGTTTAGACTGTGTATTTGGGATTATTATTGTTTCTTGAGGTAGGTCTCTATTGCTATGTACTTCCCTTTGAGTACCACTTTTGCATCATCCCACAAATTTTGGACTGTTGTATTTTTGTTCTCATTTGTCTCCATGTGTTGCTTGATTTCTTCTTTGATTTGTTCATTGAACCATTGATTATTTAGAAGCATGTTCTTTAGCCTCCATGTGTTTGTGGGCTTTTTTGTTTTCCTTCTGTAATTTATTTCCAGTTTCATACCATTGTGGTCTGAAGCTACTTGATACAATTTCAATCTTTTTGAATGTACTAAGGTTCTTTTTATGTTCTAACATGTGATCTATTCTGGAGAATGTTCCATGTATACTTGAGAAGAATGTGTATTCTGCTGCTTTTGGGTGGAATGTTCCTTAGATATCTGTTAAGTCCGTCTGATCTAATGTATTGTTCAGTGCCTCTGTTTCCTTATTTTCTGTCTGGTTGATCTGTCTATTGATGTGTGTGGTGTGTTGAAGTCACCTAAAATGAAGGTGTTGTGATCTATCTCCCCCTTTAATTATGTTAGAATTTGTTTTACATATTTAGGTGCTTCTATGCTGGCTGCATAGATATTTATAGTGATTGTATCCTCTTTTGACTGACCCCTTTATCATTATGTAACATCCTTCTTTGTTTCTTGCTACTTTCTTGGTTTTGAAATACATTTTGTCTGATATAAGTACTACTGCTCCTGCTCCTTTTTTCTCCCTGTTATTTGCATGAAATATCTTTTTCCACCCCTTCACTTTTACTCTCTATGTCTTTGGGTCTGAAATGAGTCTCTTGTAGGCAGCATATAGATGGATCTCGTTTATCCATTCTGCCACCCTATGTGTTTTGATTGGTGTAGTCAGACCATTTACATATATTATTGATAGGTATGTACTTACTCCCATTATATTCATTGTTTTCTGGTTGTTTTTGTAGTTACTTTCTGTTCCCTACTTCCTCTCTTACACTCTTCTCTTGTTATTTGATGGTTTTCTTTAGTGTTGTGTTTTTTTGTGTATCTATTATAGGCTTTAGGTTTGTGGTTACCATAAAGTTCAAGGATAGCTTCCTGACTGTGTAAAAGTCTATATTAAGTTGATGATTTCTCTAGTTCAAACACAACCTAAAACTATTTTTTCTTCTTCTTCCTCCACATTTTGTATATTAGATGTCATAATCTGCTTTTTGTGTATTTCTTTACTGATTTTGTTTATATTTGTTTAGCTACTTTTGTTTTAATTTCATACTTGCTTGGTAATTAATTGGTCTACTATCTTAACTATTGGTTTATTTTCACTGGTGAAAACTACTAAGCCTTAGGAACATTTCCATCTATAGCAGTTCCTTTAACATATCCTGTAATGCTGGTTTAGGTCTTATAAATTCTTTGAGCCCTCATTTATCTGGTTTTGTTTTAATAACTGATTGAAATTTGAATGGTAATCTTACTGGGTGGTGGATTCTTGGTTGAAGATCCTTCTGTTTCAGTACATTAAATATTTCATGCCACTCCTTTCTTGTCTGTAAAGTTTCTGCTGAGAAGTCTGATGATAGCCTGATGTGTTCTGCCTTATGAGTAATCTTTTTTTCTCCCTCTAGCTGCTTTCAATCCTCTCTTCTTATCCTTAATCTTTGTCATTTTAATTATTATATGTGTTTGTGTTGTTTTCCTGGGGTGGCTCTCCATGCTTCCATGACCTGAATGTCTATTTCCTTCTCCGAATTGGGGAAGTTTTCCACAGTTATTTTCTCTTTGAGTCTTTTGTAGGCAGCATGTATTTGTGTCTCTCTTCTCCTTCTGGTATCCCTATTATGTGAATATTGTTTTGTTTGAATTGGTCACACAGCTGTCTTACCATTCTTTCATTTCTAGAAATTCTTTTTTCTCTCTATTTTTCAACTTCATCGTGTTACTATTCTCTAATTTCCATCGTATTGTCTCCTCTCCTTGCAGGAATCTGTTATTGATTTCCTCCAAGGTATGTATCATTTCAGTTACTGTACTTGTGAGCTCTGATTGGCTCTTTTTCAGCTCTTGTATCTCTTTGTTGAAGTCTTCCCTGAGATCTTCAATAGTTTTCTGCAGATCTGTAATCATATTTATGACTTTTATTTTGGAATCTTTATCAAGAAGATTGGTAATCTCTGTTTCATTTAGCCCTCTTTCTGGTGTTATATCCTATAGTTTTGTTTGGAATAAATTCCTCTGCCTCTTCATTTTGTCAGGGTTTCTGTGTTTCTTCCTTTGTATTGGATGTCTCTGCTATGCTTCCTGGTCTAGAGAGGAATGACTTTATGAAGAAGGCGTCCTATGGTGCCCACAAGTGCAAGACACTGTACTGTCTAGTGCCTGGTTCTCCTTTACAGTGGAGCCGCAGTTGCTGTTGCTGGGGAATGGGCAGGGCTGTCTTTCTGTCTCTCGGCAGTGGTCTCAGTCAGCCCTTTGTGTCAGAGCAGTGGCTTCTGCTGGGATTGGTTAGAGGAAACAAATGCATATTATTAAACGAAAGAAGTCAATCTGAAAGAGCTACATACTGTATGATTCCAACTATCTGGCATTCTGGAAAGGGGAAAACTATGGAGATAGTTAAAATTTAGTGGTTCCAGGGATTATGGAGATGGGAGGGAGGAATAGGCAGAGCACAGAGGATTTTTAGGATAGTGGAAATACCACATATGATATAATATTGAATGCATGTCATTTTGCATTTGTCTGAGCACATAGAATGTACCACAGCAAGAATGAATCCTAATGTAAACTATGAACTTTGGGTGATAATGATGTGTCAATGGAAGTTCATCAGTGTAACAAATGTACCATTCTGGTGGGGAATGTTGACAATGGTGGAGGCTATGCTGTGTGGGATAGCCATTATATGGGGAATCTCTCAAGTCTCTAAAATTAAGAGAAAATAAATGAAATAGATGTAGTTGTCTTTAAAAAGTGTAAGGATCTCTATTTCCCTCACTTCTCCATTTGCTTAGCTCCTGTCCCTCCCATTCCAACATTTGGTGACATATGTACATGGTCAAAGAAAGGCTGAAGAGGGTAGTAGTGCTGGAGATCTTCAGCTCTAGTAAGTGGTGAGGATGTGGAAAAAAATGGAACCCTTATACATTGCTGGTGGAATGTAAAATGACACAGCCACTTCGGAAGACTTTCACAACTTCTCAAACAGTTATACATTAATTTTCCAAATAAGCTATCAGAAATGAGCTAAGACCTTGATACTGCACACATGAACCTCAAAAACATTATGCTAACTAAAGCAAGTCCAATTCAAAAGACTGCATGTTGTATGTTTCTATTTCTGTGAAATGCCCAGAAAAGACATCTATAGATAAAGACAGCAGATTTGTGGTTTCCTGGGGCTGGGGTTCAGATGGGGATTGATTACACAGAAGAGGCATAAGGGATCTTTTTTTGGTGTGATGAAAATATAAACTAGATTGTGGTGATGCTTGCACCCCCCTGTAAACTTGTCAACTTGAATTATACATTAAGATGGAAAATTTTATTTATGAAAAATGAACTTCCATATAGTACTTAAAAAAAAAAGTCCCAAAAGCCAGGCACTCTTGGCTGAATACTTGGCTCAGCAACCTTTAACTTGTGTGACCTTGTTCAACTTATTTAACATTCTGTGCCTTGGTTTCCCTACCTGTAAAGTAAGAATAAAGATTGTGGTACAGACTAATGTACTGTGATTTTATATATTTACATAAAATGTACGTACATGTATATTTACATACATTATGTAGATAAATGTATATATATCTGTATTTACAAACAGATATTTTAGAGTGCTTGACACATAACTTCTTTATATGTCCCCATCATAGTTTTTATTATTTTCTTATTGGCTAAGAGCAAAAGTGACTCCTTAAAATGACTGCTATAATCCAGCCAGAACTTTAACCTGAAGTCTGAGCTTGTCCCTGCACCTAATTCTAATCCTAACCCTAGATTTCTCTAGCTAAAAATGACCTGAGAACAAATTGGGAAGAAAAAACTTTGTTTTCCCGCCACCACTTGTGACTCTTGTTTGTATGTTTTAATATTTAACTTTCATGAGCCTTTTTTTGTACATATAGTTAAAGTGGCTGGATTAAATGGCCTCTAAGTTTTAGCTGTAACCTGTAATAACTTTTTGTCTTTCTTAAATTTGAAGCCTCTCAATACAAACTGTCAAAGTACTCCAAAACCATATCTTGGTGTCCTTTTTCTCTTTTCACAGAAATCGTGATGGGGAAATAACCAGCTCATTTTCATTCTTATAAAAGTAGCATAATAATATACAGTATTGTACATTTACATAAGATTTTACAGTTGTCAAAGCACTTTAATTAATGTATGTCCTTTGTTCCACCAGACAGTATTGTTATCCCATTTACAGATAAGCTCAGTGAATTCAGAGAACTTAAAGTGACTTGTCGACATCAGTTAAATAGCAAGTGTGGAAATAATGCTCTATTTTCTATTATGTCATTCAATTTATAAGTGGGTCAAACTGTATAATCCTTTATGAATTGAAAATACAAATGAAAATTCAAGCTAAATGTCTCTGCAAAATACCCTGTGGGCAAACATGTTAATCCCCATTCCATAGTTTCTCAACCTTATGCACAGATAAGTAAACAGCTTATTGCAATAAACAGGAAAAGTTTTGTTTGAGTTACTTTTTTCTCTACTGGGAATCAAGCTGTAGAGGGAAGATTTAGAAAACTGGTAGGTTCAAAGTAATATTTAATAACTGCTTAGTGTCTAATATGCAAGCTATTTAAAAAAATGTAATTTGCAAAGATTTTATATGCTCCTGTTCTCGTCAGATAACTGAGCCCTTTAGAATCATAAATCTGAAATATTTTTTAACCAGAATAATATTTGAAGAGATTATAAGCATTTGAGAATTCAGGTTCAGAGTGAATACTCTAAGATGATCCTGTCTTCCTTTGAATCCTCTCTTAAATTATGAATACTTTAATTTACTTGCTTGCTCATGGGTGGCTGGATAAGTACAATCAAACAAAAGCTATTCTAAATGGCACTTGTAAGTACTAAAAACAAAAACAAATGGCTCTAATATAGTAAAAAATAATCCCGTTTTATTTTGCAAATGAGTTATTACTTAGAAATTTAAATGAAGGAAATGAAAGGATTTGGGGGGGAACACAAGCATGACTTAAATATTTTTATGGTCCAGGCAGCTGTCATTTGTTTTCATGTGTGTGGTTAGATTAGGGTTACCAAAGATACCCTGATGAATAGGAGACTAAACACCTTAACGTCTAAGTAAAACAGGAGATCTGCAGATCCTGAATAGAGGTGACTAATTTTAGCAGGCAAAATGTTGGTCCCCACTCTCTTTCACTAGACTTGTTAACTGCCCCCTTCTTTATGACCTGGATATTCTCTTGGAGTTAAGAGCTTCCTGGAACTGACTGAATGTTACATTATTTGCAACATTTCTTATTTAACACAGATGCCACCCCTTGGCTATCCTCAAACTCCTCTTAATTTTAAAATGACTTACAGATTTGGAACTTTGAGAATAATTGAAGAATTTTTACCAGGTTTCAGATGTCATCAACATATATCCTCTATAGCATGTTTTAAAATTTTTAGCTCATAGTTTATATTGTCTAGAAACTTTTTGCTTAGAAATCTATAAATATTATTAACATTGTTCTCATAAATGTCTTTAACCTTTCAGTAGAAATATTTCCATTTTCAGAATTGCTTTTCTTTTAATCATTCATTACCATTTATAATATTTATGGGTAATTTCAGTTATTTTTTCCAGAATGTTAAATCCTTTTAAAAATATTTCACTCCTTCAATTCGTGATGAAATTTTACATTTCTGTTTTTTTTTGTATTTTAACAGAATTTATTTCAGTTATGTGATATCATAGCTATAGAAGTTATATTATGGTAGTCACTGGAAATACCAGTTTCTGCTCCTTTGGTAACAGAGTCCCAGTGTTTTGACTCTGGATAATTGCCTGGCATTTGTTTTTCTCACTCATCATGAATGTAGAAAGGGTAAATGTGCCCCCTCCTTCACAAATTAAGATTAAGAAATATGACTCATGGCGCTCACTACAAGAGAGCTCTCAAAATCTGACCAGGTATCTTGTCTCATATATATTTAACCATTGCCAGTTAGAATAACAATATCACTTTAGACAAGAAGATTTTGAGCTCAAGGAAAAGGTAATTCTCATAGTAATTCATAAATTAATATTTTGTACCAAGAATTATAAGAGATGTCCACTGACAGCTGAATTTTTTTATACTAACAAATTTGTATGTTAAGTAAGTTATTAAAGAAGAACCAATTTTGTGGAATTTATCTTATGTAGAGATAATGATAGAGTACTCTAAAAACAGCTTAGGTATGAGTTTAAATGACTGTAATGGTAAATTAGTGCATAGTAAACTTTAATTTGGGAGAACAAGTAGCTTTTATATATTAACTGATGTTATAATATCTAGACTTCGACATTGGCCTTGATTTTACAATTCACTTTATATTACAGATAATACTTTTATATAATGTAGAATGCTTCTAAAACAACATTTTGAAAAAAAACAGCATCTTTAAATTGATATTTCTTTCTCAGCCAAATGATACATTGGGTTGCCCTAATGTGTCATTTGCTGCCTAATATCCCAAAGCAAATGCAGATGGAAGAGTTTAAACTGGCCATTTCTCCAGGTACTAAATGCACTAACATCCTTTGAAATTAATTACTTTATATTTTATTTACATGTGACATAAATTGATAACCTGGTGATATTCCACACATGTGGTATTGGCATTTTCCTGTTATATTCAGGTAGACTATTCCCTATAAGGAATAATATTATAGTAATGCATATTTTTTATCAGACGTTTAAGCTAAATGCTAAAACATTAGCTCAGAAGAATATGAGAAATAAAATTTTAAATGTAGTAAACTATTACTGCATCACTTCTTTAACTTGAATGGATTTAAAGAAGTGTCTAGAGATTTTTTTTTTCTATCAATAAGCAGAGGTTGATATGTTAACAAACATTAAGTTTTCATGGCACATTGGATCCATAAATGTGTGTATCTGTAGAATATTGCTCTTATTTTTTTTATGTTCTGAGCATCTAATAGCACCTATACCTGTAAGAAGATGGATATCCTGGTGAACAGGACAGAGCATTTTCTGAACCATATTTTTGCTCTTAGATACTGTTTTTACAATGACTTTATGTTAAAGTTCCTTAGTGATTGAAAGGGAAGAGTAAGAGTTATAAATACGTGTGTATCCTTCCACATGTATAAACAATTCTTTAAGGCATTGATTAGTTTTATTGGTGTTTAGTTAGGTTATCATTTTAAAGTTTTTGTTACCATACATGGAAAAGTCTTAAAATCCTGAGATAAAGTTCAAAGTAGTGTTCTTAATGATAAGAAAATTTGCTTTATCTTTGAGAGCCTATTTATATTTGAGGCAACTGTTAGAAGTATGAAAAGGACCAATAAAACTGATTAATTCAACTGAAATAAAAATCAAATTTTACATTTTATTTTTATAGATTTTCCCCTATAACCTATCTAATGTATATAAATCTCACAGTGCCTGTCAGTATGAGATTTTCATATTATCAGAATCATAAGGAAAACAGAAATTTAATTAAAACAATAGGGAGCACAAACTATTTTTCCAAGCTTAAAAGACAACTGAAAATTAGTTGAATCAGAGTTCTAAAAAATACCTATTTTATTCATGATGAGAGTTGAAAAGTGAATATGTTGAGGTTTTTCTACTTGGATTGTAGTACTATAAATATTCAGACTATTTTATGTAGAAACCAAACAAATGCCTGTTCTCAGCACTAGCTAAAGATACTGTAATGCTATCTTCTTACTTTTGATTGTAAATTTTATCCCTTTCTAGTTTTAAGTTGGCCAATGTCTTAAAAAATGATAGCCAGACAAACTCTCGACTCTTCTTAATTTGTGGAAGAAATGAAAACCTTATGCATGAATATTTGAGAAGACATATCACTCTATTCATAGATACCAACATTCTTGAGGTAGAATTTTACTTAAAAATATTTAAGGCTAGATATCATGTTAGGTTATTATTCATTTGCTCAGCAGTTACTGAATGCCTGCTGTGTACGCCAGGTACTGGGGAGTCAGCAGTTAAGAAAACAGACCAGAAGACCCCACAAAGAGCAAAATTACCTGCATTCATGAAGCTTACATTCTAATGGGGGAAGAAGTATGGTCAATAAGTAAAATATATAGTATTTTGAATGGTGTGAAAAAATATGGAGGGAAGAGGATAGCAATTGTTGGGATGGGGGGAGGTTTAAATCTTACAGTGGCCAGGGAAGGCCTCAGTAAGGCTAAAACATTTGAGTACAAGCCTGAGAAAAGCGAGGGAACAAGCTAGGTGGATATCTGGAGGACACGAATTCCATACTTGATGGGATTGCAGAAAGGGCAGTGTGAATGAAGTCAGGGTAAGTAAGATGAGACTAGCAGGAGGTGAGGTTAGAGAGGGAATGGGGTTCAAGTCATGCACAGCCTTGTAGGTCATAGTAACAATTTATTTTAATTTAAGAGTTTTATTGTGGTGGTTACCCTAAACTGAACATACTAGGTTCTTGCCATCCTCACCATAAATAATGGAAAGAGAGCTTCACGTTTATAACCTGTTTTGTGGAAAATACTGAATATCTTTTAGGCTTTTCAGGTGTAAGAGTCTGTTGTGCTGTGTAACATGAATGGGAATGTATATATTTTTGCATTCTCCTCCTTCCCCTCCAAATATTTTTAAACTTTCACAGATGAAATCTGTCTTTTACTTGCTAAATGCTCAATTTATGACCAGCCAAATTAATAACTTCTGGAAATCCATTATGCATTTCTTCTTTTCTCATTTATTCACTAGTTTTCTGGTCATATTTAATATCTCTCTTCTCTTTTAGATACACTTTTTCCTCTTACTAGATTTTCAGATGCTGTATAACATAAAACTTCTTCACAAGTCCATCTTGAGGGATTACCTTTTATATTGCACATTATATAATCTCTTGTCACTGAAAATGTGAAAATAATATTAGCAACTATCATTGTTACAAGATTTTGTCTGTGTGGAACTTCACTGTTCTTTATTTGCTTTGTTTGTCCTTCTCTGTAAAACAGAAGTAGATTGTCATTGGTACCTATTTATGGGCATTAATTTCAGTTCCAGGAAGAGTATGATTCAATACTGGACACAGCTGGGCCTGAGACTGATAGCCTAATAAATACACCTAGGAAATGTAACCTTTGCTAGGAAGAACATATTACCTTAAATTCTTCTGTCGCCAAACTTGAGAAAACAGTGTCACATTTGACAATATCTGCATTCAAAATGAAAGACTTTCTGTAGTAAACTGAAGGAGATTAAAGAAGTGATGTTATATGTAGCATCTTTATTAATTTTGTATTCTAAGAAATTACATATATTAAATATTTTCAGGTTAGCAGCTGCATTTTAAGACTGTTTTGTAAGATATGTTTTTGTCTGTGATAGTACTGACAGCATGTTCAAGTTGGTGGTAAAGACCTCAAAATTAGTTTATCTTCTAAGATATTTGCCACCAGCAAGAGGTTGAATCTCTGTATTTTCTATCTTGGTATTATAATTAAGAAGAATCTCTTCCTGTAGTTAACATCAATGATTTGTTGAAAAGGATAAAAGATTTAGATACCTGTCTGGTTACAATTTTTTACAGCTTTAAAAATTCTTTTTAAAATTAAAGAATAGGTAATTGTATATGAAAAATTTATAAATATTATATTACTGAGATTATTATTTTTCAGAGTTTGATTTATATTTTTACAGTAGAATTTCTCATAATGAAGCTATACTTTGTAATAACTTTCAAAATCATTCTTTTAAAATATTCTAAACTAGTTAGTTTTAATAAAAAATAACCCCCCCAAATTACTGTTTTTATTGGAAACACATATATCACCCTGTAGTGAGTGACTGTGAAACTTAGAAATATATCTGTTTTTTTAAGGCTTGCCATTCTTTATAAACCCATTATTGTGAGGTTTAATTAATTGCTTTATTTGATAAATACTTATTAAGCACCAGCTATGTTCTATACACCATATACACTGGTGAAAAACCTATTGGTGATCTCTTTCCTCGCTGAATTCAGTGTAATGGGAGAGACATATGTTTAACAATAATCAAAATAAATTTATTATTGCAAACTTTGCTATAAAGAATAATGTTCAGAAAAATGGTGCATGTGGCGTTTAATTAATTTTGAGGCCTTGAGAAACATTTCTGGAGAGTGACATTCTTGTTAATACCTGAAAGATAAAAATCATCACCTAACTTTGCAAAGGGCTAGGGACAGGCATAGAGAACAGCAAGTGCAAAAGCTGTGGGTAGGAATGGCTTTTGTGTTTGAGACGGACAGAAAGAGGGGTAGAGTGAATAAGGCATAGTGAGGCAGGGAGGGAATGGCATGAGATAAGTTTGCAAAGGTAAGAGGGACAGAGTAATGAAGGGCCTCATAGGTCAGGATAAGCAATTTTTTATTTTATTCCCAAAGCAGTTGTGTTTTAAACAGCGGAGTGATTTTTTTTTTGAAGTGTTACTTTCGAAGAATACATAGGAAACATAATGAAAAACCATTTTTCCATCCCTAAACTCCCATTCTCTTTGGAATTCTTGGAAGAAGCTACTCTGAATAGTTTTTTTGTGAGATTTTGTTATTGTTGTTATTGTTTAATTTTACTTTTACTCTTCCAGAACTTTTCTATATACATGTAAACACATGTGCATATGCATCTTTTTGTTTTCTTAATGCAAATGATAGCTTACCATACATACTGTTCTGCTCTTGGTATTTTTCTTTACTTGAAAAAAATATCTTGGAGATTTTTTACATCAGCATATATAGATTTAATTTCTTTTTTAGTAGTTGCATAGTATTTTTTATGCTATGCTTGATAATTTTTTCCAGTCATCTGTTCACATAGAAAGCTTCAGTAATTAGTTTTTATATTTAATCAAATTTACATGTATTTATTTTTAATTAAATAATTACTTAATTATTTTTACTGAAGCACTTGATCAACAGTTTAGGCAGCGTTAGATCTGAATTTGGTACATTTCTGTAGAAAAGATAGGCTCCCTATTAAGCCTGTGCTTCCAGAAGCCTTCACAGTATTTTGTATAAAAGCAGATACATATAAGAGATAAGTTTATAAATGACCAGGAAAACCCCACACCCTAGTCATGATCATGATAGCGGTTTAAGTTTATATCAGAAAATAGTTTCTTCTTATACCTCTGTACAATGTCCCTTTTTACATTTCATCCTGTGTACTTGATTTTGGAGTCAAGATTTCTTTAGAGAACAATTGAAGTCCAGTGGGAAAAATACCCACCCACCTGCAATGTATTTGAGGCTTCTTACTGATGAGCTGTAATTTTCTGTTATTTATTTTAGCACTTACAATAAAAGAAATGCTCATTGGAATTCAAAATACACTGTCACTCTCATTTGGAAGCTAACATAACATACTTTAGAGTGAGTTTTGCCAACATGAACATGACCACTATGGTTTTGGAGCCATATGTGGGTTTAAGTTCCTACTCTACTGCTTCAAGATGTGTGATTTTGGGCAAGTTACAGAGTCTCTAACCCTCAACATCTTATAAAATAAGGGATGAGAATGTTCCAAGAATTAAATATGTGTAATGAACGTAGCACAGTTCTTAACACATTCTACATTCTTAGTAAATATTAGGTGTTGCTAAATTAATCTGAGCTGAGGAGTAATATTAGGCATAGATTGGAATTTCAGTTCAATGAGCTACTAGATTCCTCTTGTGCCCAGACACTTCAGAGGAAACAATATCCTTGAAAAAAGCCAGTAGTTTCAAAGCACTACTAGTTATTTTGGCTCAGATTGTTTAATCAACTGTTAAGTAACTAATTAAAAGTTAAAACGAGGCCTTCATTTCTTTCTTTTCCTACTGGAGCATTACCAAACAAACTTTATTTTAACACAAAAGAGTGCTATTAATGTGTAGGTCACTAAGTTTTTCGTTGAGGTTTTAAATATATAAAAACTTTAGATTTTAGGAAAATGTACAAACACAATAGAATTTCAGAGAGCAGCTTTCAGTGGACCATTTTATCTGAAGTCAGCCACAAATATAGAAGAAAATGTTATTCTGTGATGGAATATAAAAAGTACTTATTTGTGTCAGGAAAGAGTTTTAAAAGCAGTTCAAGCACAATTCAGTTCACAAACTCAAATTCATAACAAGAGAAAGACAAGTCAAGGTTAGAAGGCATGTGGATTAGGAAGTAGGTGGTTTGGAAGACAAGTAATCTTTGGAGAGCTCAAAACCTGTCAGAGATGGATTGGAATGAATAAAATAACAATTTCTGAAATGCATTGGGATGTGTAGAAAATCAGAGAATATGAGACAATGTTAGGTGATAAAATAATTTGGCTGAACTGTCTCCACCCCGAGTGTACTGAAGATAGATTTATGAAGAGTTTAATTTTAATAGTTGAAGTGGGAAATGGTAAGGCTATGAAGAGTAGTTTTGAGTCCCAAGTTAGAATGGGTTCTGGCAATACTCCAGGGAAGATGACAAGATTTTTGCCAAAAGGAAAGATGTCAATGACAAGGATTTTTCAAAATGTCCTTCTATTTCCAAAACATTGTTGAGGTATGTATGTTATCCATTTCAGAAAGATGAGCCATATGGTTTTTTTTTAATTTGAATAATACCTAAGTTGCTAAGGAAATAAAAGTTTTAATGTGATGGAGGAAAGACTTGATCTGTTCTACTTCATTGTTTTAGCTAAGACTTTCATTGTAGAATGGATGTTGAAGTTTTATATAATCCACAGGCAGGTATCATTGGACTTTTAGATTATTAGATATAATTAGACTATAATAAATTAGACTGTATTGTACAATTCCAAGAATGTTCTTCTATAACTTCTATAGCTTATAAATAAACTTTGGGATTGATATGATCTCCTGGTGAGTGTAAATAGGACTCATTGACAAACCATTTTTCAGATACAGTATGTTATACATTAAGTGATGTGAAATGTGAATAAATTTTAATTTACTGTGCTACACATTCACCACTATTAACACAGGACTTCATTTGAAAAGACATGATTCTTTGAAAGTATAGAGACAAAATTAATGAATTGATGACTTGTTCTTAGGCTATATAGGCATAACGATATATCTTACATATCAAATTGAGTTTTTATTTGAACTAGGTATTACTAATTTAACTAAAATTAGTTTTTAAGCATCAAAATTTTGCATTTCTGGTTCACTTTCTAGCTTTTCAAAACTGTGTGTCCTCTATATGCTCCCCCTCTCAAAGCATTCACTCAATCTCCCATTTCTCCTTATCTCCCATTTCTTTCATTGATCTTTCTTAAAGCAAAGGGTAATTTCAAAGATTGTGATTATTAAGACTTAGAAAAAATTTAATGTAAGAAAATACAGCTATTCCATTAATAATACCATTGCTTGTCACTTTATTTTTATGCAAGCATAGCATTACACCTAGCTATAAAGCTGATCCATTAATCAATACCAAAAGTATGAAAGTATATAACTTCTGAATATTATTTTCTAGATAATACCTTGGCTAAAATATCTTAGAAATGGCATTTTCATTG
Organism: Smutsia gigantea; assembly: GCA_032199065.1. Classification (NCBI taxonomy): domain Eukaryota; kingdom Metazoa; phylum Chordata; class Mammalia; order Pholidota; family Manidae; genus Smutsia; species Smutsia gigantea. The sequence goes on from JAVSCE010016764.1 coordinate 30,811, forward strand.
CCTATTTCTTTTGCGTACCCACCACCTAAAAACATCTCTAATCATGGTTGGAAACTAATCATATAACATGATACAAATATATCTTGTAATAAATATAGTAATGTTATCTTTTTTCAGTTTAAATATTGCTTCCTTTCTATAAAATAGTTACCAAGTACTCTGCACATTTGAGTGGTGTGTATATCTGTAAGTATAGTTGAGTACATATTTATTTTAATTATTTTCATAATGTATTTTCAGAAAAAAATCATGGAAAAACAAATTGAGGGCTATTTCAGACAGACACACACTCTTTAACATTAGCTTTCAGTTTTTGTCAGTATATAATCATCTAAAGATTAGATGTTTGGATTGGAACCTTCACAACATCCATGTAAGTTTGTTTTGTTTTTTTTTTTTGCTATTATTAATATACAATTACATGAGCAACATTATAGTTACTAGACTCCCCCTATTATCAAGTCCCCACCATATACCCTATTGCAGTCACTGTCCATTAGTGTAGAAGGATATTATAGAATCACTACTTCTCTTCTCTGTGTTATACTGCCTTCCCCGTATCCCCCCAACCCACCCCCACACCCACTACATTATATATGCTAATTGTAATAGCCCTTTTTCCCCCCTTATACTTCCCTTCCTACCATCTTCTCCAGTCCCTTTCCCTTTGGTAACTGTTAGTCTATTCTTGGGTTCTGTGAGTCTGCTGCTGTTGTGTTCGTTCAGTTTTTTCTTTGTTCTTATACTCCACATATGAGTGAAATCATTTGGTCTTGTCTTTCTCCGCCTGGCTTATTTCACAGAGCATAATACCCTCTAGCTCCATCCATGTTGTTGCAAATGGGAGGATTTGTTTTCTTCTTATGGCTGAATAATATTCCATTGTGTATATATACCACATCTTCTTTATCCATTCAGCTACTGATGGACACTTAGGTTGCTTTCATTTCCTGGCTATTGTAAATAGTGCTGTGATAAACATAGGGGTGCATTTGTCTTTTTTAAACTGGGCTGCTGCATTCTTAGGGTAAATTTCTAGGAGTGAAATTCCTGGGTCAATGGTATTTCTATGTTGAGTTTTTTGAGAAACCTCCATACTGCTTTCCACAATGGTTGTACTAATTTACATTCCCACCAGCAGTGTAGGAGGATTCCCCTTTCTCCACATCCTAGTCAACATTTGTTGTTGTTTGTCTGTTGGATGTTGGCCATCCTTACCTGGTGTGAGGTGATATCTCTTGTGGTTTTAATATGCATTTCTCTGATGACTAGTCATGTGGAGCATCTTTTCATGTGCCTGTTGGCCATCTGAATTTCTTCTTAGGAGAAGTGTCTGTTCAGCTCCTCTGCCCATTTTTTAATGGGCTTATTTGCTTTTTGTTTGTGGAGGTGCATGACCTCTTTATATAATTTGGATATTAACCCCTTGTCAGATACGCATTTATGAATATATTCTCCCATACTGTAGGAAGTCTTTTTGTTCTACTGATGGTATCCCTTGCTGTACACAAGCTTTTTAGTTTCATATAGTCCCATTCATTCATTTTTGCTTTTGTTCCCTTGCCCGGGGAGACATGTTCATGAAGAAGTTGCTCATGTTTATATCCAAGAGATTTTTTCCTATGTTTTTTCTAAGAGTTTAATGGTTTCATGACTTACATTCAGGTCTTTGATCCATTTTGAGTTTACTTTGGTGTATGGTGTTAGACAGTAGTCCAGTTTCATTCTCTTGCATGTAGCTGTCCAGTTGGGCCAACATCAGCTGTTGAAGAGGCTGTCATTTTCCCATTGTATATCCATGGCTCCTTTATCATATATTAATTGACCATATATGCTTGAATTTATATCTGGGCTCTCTATTCTGTACCACTGGCCTATGGGTATGTTCTTGTGCCAGTACCAAATTTTCTTGATTACTGTAGCTTTGTAGTAGAGCTTGAAGTCAGGGAGGGTAATCCCCCCTGCTTTATTCTTCCTTATCAGGATTCGTTTGGGTAATCGAGGTCTTTTGTGGTTCCATATGAATTTTAGAACTATTTGTTCTAGTTCATTGAAGAATGCTGTTGGTAATTTGATAGGGATTGCATTGAATCTGTAGATTCCTTTAGGCAGGATGGCCGTTTGACAATATTAATTCTTCCTACCCAAGAGCATGGGATGAATTTCCATTTATTAGTGTCCTCTTTAATTTCTCTTTAGAGTGTCTTGGAGTTTTCAGAGTATAGGTCTTTCACATCCTTGGTTAGGTTTATTCCTAGGTATTTTATTCTTTTTGATGCGATTGTGAATGGAATTGTCTTCCTGATATCTCGTTCTGCTAGTTCATCGTTAGTGTATAGGAATACAACAGATTTCTGTGTATTAATTTTGTATCCCACAATTTGCTCAATTCAGATATTAGATCTAATAGTTTTAGAGTGGATTCTTTAGGGTTTTTTATTTACAATATTATGTCATCTGCAAACAAGGACAGTTTGAGTTCTTCCTTGATGATCTGGATGCCTTTTGTTTCTTTGTGTTGTCTGATTGCCATGGCTAGGACCTCCAGTACTATGTTGAATAAAAATGGGGAGAGTAGGCATCCTTGTCTTGTTTCCGATCTTAAAGGAAAAGCTTTCAGCTTCTCACTGTTAAGTATAATGTTGGCTGTGGGTTTGTCATATATGGCCTTTATTTTGTTGAGGTACTTGCCCTCTATACCCATTTTGTTGAGAGTTTTTATCATGAATGGATTTTGAATTTTGTCGAATGCTTTTTCAGCATCTATGGAGATGATCATGTGGTTTTTGTCCTTCTTTTTATTGATGTAGTGGATGATGTTGATGGATTTTCGAATGTTGTACCATCCTTGCATCCCTGGGATGAATCCCACTTGATCATGATGGCTGATCTTTTTGATGTATTTTTGAAATCAGTTTGCTAATATTTTGTTGAGTATTTTTGCATCTATGTTCATCAACGATATTGGTCTGTAATTTTCTTTTTTTCTTGTGTCTTGCCTGGTTTTTGTATTAGAGTGATGTTGGTCTCGTAGAATGAGTTTGGGAGTATTCCTTCCTCTTCTACTTTTTGGAAAACTTTAAGGAGGATGTGTATAAGGTCTTCACTAAATGTTTGATAAAATTCAGCAGTGAAACCATCTGGCAGAGGCGTTTTGTTCTTAGGTAGCTTTTTGATTACCAGTTCAATATCTTTGCTGGTAATTGGTCTATACAGATTTTCTGTTTCTTCCTGGGTCAGCCTTCGAAGGTTGTATTTTTCTAGAAAGTTGTCCATTTCTTCTAGGTTATCCAGTTTGTTAGCATATAATTTTTCATAGTAGTCTCTCATAACTCTTTTTATTTCTGTGGTATCCATAGTGATTTTTCCTTTCTCATTTCTGATTCTGTTTGTGTGTGTAGACTCTCTATTTTTCTTGATAAGTCTGGCTAGGGTTTTATTTATTTTCTCAGAGAACCAGCTTCTGCTTTCATTGATTCTTTCTATTGTTTTATTCTTCTCAATTTTATTTATTTATGCTTTAATCTTTATTATGTCTCTCCTTCTATTGACTCTGGGCCTCATCTCTTCTTCCTTTACTAGTTTCATTAATTGTGAGTTTAGACTGTTCATTTGGGATTGTTCTTCTTTCCTGAGGTAGGCCTGTATTAAAACATATATCCCTCTTAGCACAGCTTTCACTGCATCCCACAGATTTTTTGTTGTTGAATTATTGTCATTTGTCTCCATATATTGCTTGATCTCTGTTTTTATTTGGTCATTGATCCATTTATTATTTAGGAGCATGTTATTAAGCCTCCATGTGTTTGTGGGCTTTTTCATTTTCTTTGTGTAATTTATTTCTAGTTTTATACCTTTATGATCTGAGAAGCTGGTTGGTCCAATTTCAATATTTTTGAATTTACTGAGGTTCTTTTTGTGGCCCAGTATATTTTCAATTCTTGAAAATGTTCCATGTGCACTTGAGAAGAAGAATGTGTATCCTGTTGCTTTTGGATGGAGTGTTCTGTAGATGTCCGTTAGGTCCATCTGTTCTAATATGTTGTTTAGTGCCTCTGTCTCTTTATTTATTTTCTGTCTGGTTGATCTGTCCCTTGAAGTGAGTGCTGTGTTGAAGTCTCCTAAAGTGAATGCATTGCATTCTATTTCCCCCTTTAATTCTGTTAGTATTTGTTTCACATATGTAGGTGATCCTGTGTTGGGTTCATAAATATTTATAATAGTGATATCCTCTTGTTGGACTGAGCCTTTTATCATTATGTAATGTCCTTCTTTGTCTCTTGTGACTTTCTTTGTTTTGAAGTCTATTTTGTCTGATACAAGTACTGCAACTCCTGCTTTTTTCTCACCAATCAATGCATGAAATGTCTTTTTCTATCTGTTTACTTTCAGTCTGTGTATGTCTTTGGGTTTGAAGTGATTCTCTTGTAGGCAGCATATATATGAGTCTTGTTTTTTTATCCATTCAGTTACTGTATGTCATTTGTTTGGTGCCTTCAGACCATTTACATTTAGGGTGATTATCGATAGGTATGTACCATTGCAGGCTTTAAATTTGTGGTTACCAGACCTTCAAGGGTAATTCCCTTACTCTCTAACAGTCTAATTTAACTCACTTAGATTGCTATTACAAACACAATGTGAAGGTTCTTTCTTTTTTTTCCTCCTTGTTCTTCCTCCTCCATTCTTTGTATGTTATGAATCATATTCTGTACTCTTTGTCTATCCCTTGGGTGACATCTGTTTAGCCTTAGGAATACTACCATCTCTAAGAGTCTGTCCAAAATGCACTGTAGAGTTAGTTTGTGGGAGGTAAATTCTCTCAGCTTTTGCTTATCTAAAAATTGTTTAATCCCTCCTTCAAATTTAAATGATAACCTTGCCAGGTACAGTATTCTTGGTTCAAGGCCCTTCTGCATCATTGCATAACATACAGCATGCCACTCCCTTTTGGCCTGTAAGGTTTCTGTTGAGAAGTCTGATAATAGCCTGATGTGTTTTACTTTGTATATGATCATTTTTCTCTCTCTAGCTGCTTTTAAAAGTCTATTTTTATCCTTGATCTTTGAGATTTTTATTATTATATATCTTGATGTTGTCTTCCTTGGGTCCCTTGTGTTGGGAGATCTGTGCTCCTCCAGGGCTTGGGAGACTATCTCCTTCCCCAGATTGGGGAAGTTTTCAGCAATCACCTCCTCAGTGACATTTTCTATCCCTTTTTCTCTCTCTCCTACTTCTGGTATCCCTATAATGCGAATATTGTTCCGTTTGTGTTGGTCACACAGTTCTATCAATATTCTTTCATTCTTAGAGATCCTTTTTTTCTTTCTGTGCCTCAGCTTCTTTGTATTCCTCTTCTCTAATTTCTATTCCATTTACCATCTTTTCTACTACACTTAATCTGCTTTTAAATCCCTCCTTTGTATGTTTCATTTCAGATATGGAATTTCTTCATGATTGAATCTCCATCTTAAGTTTGTTCCTGAGTTCTTGAATATTTTCCTGTACCTCCATAGCATGTTTATAATTTTTATTTTGAACTCACTTTCAGGAAGATTGGTGTGTTCGGTTTCATTTTGCCCTTTTTCTGGGGTTTGTGAGATTTGGGTCTGAACCATGTTCTTTTGACGTTTCGTATTTCTGTGTGGTTCCCAGTAGTGTGCAGACATTCCAGTCTCTGGAGCTCAGCCCCTAGAGTGAGGCTGGGGGTCATAGTGGAGCGGACCTGTTGCCTGGAAAGAGGAACGATCTGTTTCCTGATTCCCATCTACAGTGCCTGTCTCCAGTGTCAGAGGCAGTGGGCCAAGCACACAGGTGTAAGCCTCTGTGCTTTGTGTATCTTGTTGTAGGCTGGGCCTCCCTCCAGCTGGCCTGCCGCCAGCACAGTGACTGCCAGTTTGTGAACAGATGCTCTCAGGCTAAGAGGAAGGTGCATCAGGCTGCATATCACAGTGGGGGGCCTCAGAGCTGAGTAGGCTAGCCAGGCGGATGGAGCACCTCAAGCTCCTCAAAGTTCCAAACCCACTGGGCAGAACATGCCCAGGCAACCTTGTCCAGCTCTCCCTTCTCCCATGTATCAAGCCCCGTGCATACCCCGCCCCTTCAGCTGTCCTCTTGCTGCTAGGAAGCCTCTCAGACCACCCACCCCTCATCTGACACAGAGTGGCCAAGTGTGGATCCCCCCCCTTCACAATCGGCCGGAATGTCAGTCTCCCAAGCACTCTGCCCATCCGAGCTCCCCAACATCCAGAGCACCACATAATATAGGCTTCCACTCCCAAAGCAGATCTCCAGGGCTATGTGCTCAGCCTGCTCTGTTTCTCTTCCTCCCTCAGGTGATCTGGGGTGGGGGAAGGGCCTGCATCCCACCAGATTAAGGCTTTCCTTCGTTACCCTGTTTCGTGAGGTCCGCTCTGCTCGTGAGGTCTGTATGCAGTCTGGTTCAGCCTTCTTTCTTGTTGCTGTTTTAGGGTTGTATTAATTAACTATATTTTTATACTATTTGTGGTTTTGGGAAGAGTTCTCCGTCTCATCTCTCATGCTGCCGTCTTGAATCCCTCCCTCTTTTCTTTCTTTTTCTTGCCTGATATCTATGGCTAGGACTTCTAGTACTCTGTTGAATAAAAGTGAAATAGGCATCCTTGTCTTGTTCCTGATATTTAGAGAAAAGCTTTTGGCTTTTCACTGTTGAGTATTTTAGCTGTGGGTTTGTCATATATACCCTTTGTTATGTTAAGATATGTTCCCTCTATGCCCACTTTATTGAGAGATTTTATCGTGAATGGATGCTGAATTTTATCAAATGCTTTTCAACTTTGAGATTATCATATGGTTTTAATCCTTCCTTTTGTTAATGTGGTGAATCACATTGATTGATTTGCAAATACTGAACCATCCTTGCATCCCTGGAATAAATTCTACTTGGTTGTGGTGATGTATTTTTTAATTTGTTTTGCTAGTATTTTGTTGAGGATTTATGTGACTATGTTCATGGGGGATATTGG